>CM066032.1:368283922-368638204 GCA_033557465.1 Ichthyophis bannanicus | reverse complement strand
TATGTGTGATAGGTGTAATTGTTTGTGAATGAATGGGGAGATCATTCCATTGCTCTTGATATATGATTATTGTTTTTGTGGTAATTATTATATTCTGGAAACAAAATTGGTAACTAGAGGAACCAATAAACAGCTATGATACCTGCAGAGTTGTGATTCAAAAGTTACTTTACTTTTGAAGCAAAAAATTACCAGTTACAGCCGTTTCCCTTCTACATTTCCCTTCTGGAAGTGCCTGTGTTGTAGTATAACCAAACTCACGCAATCCAACGCTTTCTTAATTAGATTTTATCATCTCTGAACATGAACGATTGCTTAGAATTCTGTGCTACGGGTACAACAGAAGAAAAACTGTTTCCCCTTTTTTTATTTGACCTTCAAAGTTAGAGGTTAAGATCCCTGCAGGATAATGTGGTATTCGGAGCAGCTTTTTGCCAACCTGGGAATGATTTAAATCCTGAGGTGAATAAGAAGTTAATCATGTTTGGATTTTGTTCTGGATTGTATATTGCTATTAAGCAAAATTAAAGGTTAAACAGGGATTTTTATATATTTGTGGGCCAAGCACCTCATGGAGTCGAGGTTAGATGTAACTCTCAGGTGAATGTGCTTGCTCTTGCTCGGAATAATAACTTAAAAAGGTGAAGTGATGGTTGCATTCTAGAGTGTCCACCAGTCTTTTCATGAAACAAAAGTATCAGTTTGTAAATGTCTTGGCTTCCCCGAACTGTAAGATTCAGGGTAAATTACTGTGTGTGTTGTTACAGGGCCAAGTGCCACCATGAGCGCGTTTCCCTCATCTTCCCAGTTTTTATTTGCATGATATGGATTTTAGGATAAATTCACCCTGTTTTTAAAGTTAGTGTGTTAGTGATCCAGAGCGGAAAGTTTTTTAAAGTCTTTTTTTGAAATTTCCGTTCCAGGAGTTCTATCTTTAGGTTGCTGTTTAGAATGAGCACAAATATCCATTCAAAACTATACCAATTAAGTTAGTGGGACTGGGACATTGGTTTTAAGAATCTAAATTTATATTTTCTGCCTCCCATGTGGTTTGACTTTTGACACATGTTTTAGAAGCAGGATTAGCTGTTGTGTGTGAGCAGCAATCCCAGAAACCACAATCCAAGTAGGAAGAAGAGGAAAGGGAAATAGGTTCTTTTGTTTGTGCTTGTGGAATTTCGGGCAGCTGAATTGGTGGAGCGAGTGAAGGACATTCTGATAAGAAGTTATTTCAGATCTGAGGCAGCACACCTGTCGACAACAGCGACCCCTACTGCAACTACATAATGCTGACTTTTGTGTGACCTTTTGAACTGGTTCAAGCTTGTTTGCAATTATATAGAATGGTATAATGGTATAAAACAAGTATTGTGCGTTCTCTCCTTCTGCTCTCTCTCTGGAGAGTGGCGGGTGTTTGCTGCATTATGTTTTAAATGCTATCATGTATCCAGGAATATATGCCTGGAAGCTAGTGTATCAGGCTGTATTTCTGCTTTTTTCTAAGCCATGTTTTAGGCTTACCTCTTTAAGGCTACTTTTGAATAAGTGATCCAGCTCACCATTGTCACCGTTACTTCCCCCTTTGCTGCCCACTTGAATGATACTGACACTTGGACTCATGTCAGTGAGTTGAAGGTTTCTTCAACTGTCACCTCTGTTTGATCTACTTCCTTCCTGTATGCAGGGCCGGATTTACCTTGAGTGAGGCCCTACGCCAACAAAAATTGTGGGCCCCCAGCAGGGGCGGCCCAAGGGGGGTGCGGAACTCATTTGCATAATGGGCCTCATTTGCATAAATATTTGCATAATGTTACCATATACTAACTTTTAGTAAACGTGCCTCTTAATGAGTGTATGGATAAAGAAAGACTAAAAGATTTCTACATTACTATAATCCAGTGCCAACTGCCAGACACATTAGGAACTACTACAAACACTGCCCATAGTAAACCCGCCGTATCCTAACAGCACTACCAGGACTCACAAAGCACCATACTCTACCAATCAAAAGGCAACACTGCAAATATTAAACCAATACATTTCAGAGAACAACAATACATGACCTACTGGGGAAAGAGAACAAGTGGCAATGTCAAATAGGAATTATATAAACAGAACACCTCAGCTCAGTTACACATGCAGAACATAGACCATCACCAAACAAGTAATCACAATTTAGAAATAGGAAGACAATAATTAAACTGGAATCCCAAAAGCCAAACTTGGAATGTACAACACTGTAGAAATAAAACAATACATTAATTTGCTCTTGTACTAAACAAGCACAGATGTTAATGATGCCACATTACCAGAGCTGAAATATTCCAATTAATAAATTAAAATTTTAGATATATTTTTCTACCTTTTGTGCATTTTTTTCAGCTGAAATTGCTACAGCCACTTTCTTCTGGTTTATTATTGTCTTATGCTAACTCTCCATCGTATTCTTTTCATTTGTCCTTTCTTCTCTATTATAGATTTTTTTCCATTCTCTCTATACATCTGCTTTAACATACTAATCTTTCTCCTTTTGCTCTTTCCTCATTCCTATTTCATCCACTCAAATATTACCCCTCCATCCTCAATCCCCACTTACTCTCCCAATACCCGGCCAATTGTAGATTTTTTATCCCTCCCACACAAAATATTTTTCCCTTCTCCATTTTACTCTTCCAGCCCCATCCCATTCTAATCCTCCCCCAACATCAGCTCCCTTCTAGTTCCAGCCTCACCCAGCATCCATTCCCTTCTAGTCCCTGCATCAGCCCATTTCCAGTCTAGCCATCCATCAGCCCATTTCCAGTCCTAGCCCCCCATCACCCCCACTTACAGTCCTTAACCCCCCAATCACCCCATTTTCAGTCCTTAACCCCCCATCACCCCATTTTCAGTTTAAGCCCCCCCTATAACCCATTACCAGTCCTAACCCCCCATCAGCCCACTTCCAGTCCTAACCCCATCAACCCATTTCCAGTCAGCCCCCCATAGCCCATTGCCAGTCCTACCCCCCCCCATCAGCCCACAGGCCCATTACCAGTCCTAACCCCATCATCCCACCTCCAGTTTTAACCCCCCAGCCCATTTCCAGTCCTAGCCCCCCATAGCCCATTACCAGACAACCCCCATCAGCCACAGCCCATTACCAGTCTTAACCCCCCCAAAGCCCATTACCAGTTCTAACCCCCCAACAGCCCATTACCAGTCCTAACCCCATCAGCCCACCTCCAGTCTTAAACCCCCAGCACCAATTTCCAGTCCTAGCCCCCCCCCATAGCCCATTACCAGACAGCCCCCCTCAGCCCACAGCCCATTACCAGTCTTAACCCCCCCCCAAAGCGCATTGCCAGTTCTAAGCCCCCCCCCCAACAGCCCACAGTCCATTACCAGTCCTAACCCCATCAGCCCACCTCTAGCCTTAACCCCCCCCAGCCCAGCCCATTTCCAGCCCCAGCCCCCCAATAGCCCATTACCAGTCCTACCCCCCCCAATAGCCCATTACCAGTCCTACCCCCCCCCATAGTCCATTACCAGTCCTACCCCCCCCATAGCCCATTACCAGTCCTACCCCCCCCCAACAGCCCACAGTCCATTACCAGTCCTAACCCCATCAGCCCACCTCTAGCCTTAAACCCCCCCCAGCCCTGCCCTTTTCATGCCCCAGCCCCCCAATAGCCCATTACCAGTCCTACCCCCCCCCCCATAGTCCATTACCAGTCCTACCCCCCCCATAGCCCATTACCAGTCCTACCCCCCCCCGGCCTAAAGTAAAATTTAATTTAAAAAAAAAACCTGGTGGCTGCCGCCGCGGGGCCCCCTCTGCTGCCGCGGGGGCCCAGTCTACAAGCTGGTCGGGTCCGGTCGGGTCGGGTCGGGTAGGGTCCGGTCGGGTCTCTCTCCCTCCCTCGCTGCAGGCTGCAGGCTGCGAGAGACGCATCTTCGCGTCTCTCGCAGCCTGCAGCGAGGGAGGGAGGGAGAGAGACCCGACCCGACCCGACCGGACCGGACCGACCAGCTTGTAGACGGGGCCCCCGCGGCAGCAGAGGGGGCCCCGCGGTGGCAGCCACCAGGTTTTTTTTTTAAATTAAATTTTACTTTAGGCCGGGGGGGGGGGTAGGACTCCTACCCCCCCGGCCTAAAGTAAAATTTAATTTAAAAAAAAAACCTGGTGGCTGCCACCGCGGGGCCCCCTCTGCTGCCGCGGGGGCCCCGTCTACAAGCTGGTCGGGTCCGGTCCGGTCGGGTGGGTCGGGTCTCTCTCCCTCCCTCGCTGCAGGCTGCGAGAGACGCGAAGGGGCGGAGAGCGTCTACTCGCGTCTGTGTTAAAGCCCGCAGGGGCTGATGGGAAATCCCATCAGCCCTGCGGGCTTAACACAGACGCGAGGAGACGCTCTATCTTCGCGTCTCTCGCAGCCGGGAGGGAGGGAGGGAGGGAGACGAGACCCGACCCGCCCCGACCCCACCCGACCCCACCAGACCAGACCAAACCAGCTTTTAGACGGGGCCCCCGCGGCCGCCGCGGGGGCCCCGCGGCGGCCGCCACCAGGTTTTTTTTTTAATCGAGTTGAGAAAAAAAACAAACTGGTTCTATTTTTTGTGGGCCCCTGCCGGTTGTGGGCCCTACGCCATGGCGTACATGGCGTATACGTAAATCCGGCCCTGCCTGTATGAACTGTTGCTGACCAAGATAATTGCTGCCAAACCTGCTCTTTGGGACACCATCTGTTTCCTTCATCCTGACGGACAATTAGTTTTACTTCTGCGTGTTCACAATACAACCCACATCTCCAAAGAAGTTCTCAATCAAATGAACTGAATTCTTATTGGAACCCTTGTGTTTTCCATTGTTATTACACGTAGGTTAGATGCTGGACTTCCTTGATACTTTTCCAGACCCCTGCCATAACTGCTGAACTTGGTATGGCTATACGCCGTCTGCAATGCTTACTGTATGTTCAAATGAAAGCTGTTATTGATTCTATTAGTAAGTTGTCAGAGTCCCTAGAACAAAATACACAAATGACTCTGCAAAAAATAGACAAGCCCTAGATTTGCTCCTTGATCTGAATGAGGCCTTTTGATCTTTTATTAATGCCACTATTTGTTGTATAGTCATAGCGAATCATTCAGTGTTTGTGCTTAATGCTATGGATAAAATATGTCACCTGTCAGATTTACATATTGATGACTTTAAGGGAAGACTGAATGTAGGTAATTGGTTAACATGCCATACACATGTGAATGCTTCCTATGCCACAGTCCCCACTTCAGAATTCTCTGACTTGGTCTTATCTCCTCCACAATAAAAAAAAAAAATGGGATAATTGTAGGGATTATAATGTTCTTGGTTCATAATCACTCAATGGCCTCTGTTCTGCTCTAATAAAAATATGTCAACCAAACTACTATACAGTGGGCAAGAAGAAACAGGCCAGCATAAAGAACCATATAAGGAAATATCATATAAGCCTTAGCAAAGTGTATACTTGGATTGAAGAATCCATGCAGATACTTTTTGCAGAAGGCACATACACAGGAAACCATGCAAACAGCATAAGCTGGGCCGTTAGCCCTGAAGACAGTAGACAGTTGACAGGTGGTGAGTATAACCAAGACAGAGGCCTTAGAGGTGTTGAAACAGGAACAGAGGGGTCAGAGAGGTCAGCAGCAGGAAACGAAGGGAGGGGGGAGAAAAGGCACAGAGAGGGCTCACAGAAGGATGAATGTGGAGACTGCATACACGGAAGCAAAAAACGTATATATGTAACACGACTATTGTACTCATTGGGAGGAGGGATTCTGAGGTCTGATGACTGACAGAAATTATCCTCTCCCTTGCCTGTATTTGTCCATCAGTTATCTAATAAGCAGAGATTCTGATTGCACCTGTACTGACTTTTTGGATCTGGACTATACAGGAAATTAGTCTTTAATTAGTAATCGGTCTCTTGTAAGTAACAGGGCCTTACAGGACAAGGCCATAATGGAGAGACTGAATGAATTCTTTCCTTTGGTCTTCACTGAAAAGGATGCAGGAAAGTTACCCATGACTGAAATGGCATTTAAAGGTGATGCATTGGAAGAATTGAAAGAAATATTGCTAAACTGGGAAGATGTATTACAACTATTTAATAAATGAAAGAGTAGCAAATCACCTGGACCAGATGGTATACATCTGAGAGTGTTAAAAGAACTGAAATATTTGATTGCAGACCTATTATTAGTAATCTGTGGACTATCATTAAAATAATCTATAATACCTGAAGATTGGTGAATGGCCAATGTAATGTCAATTTTTTAAAAATGGTTCCAGGGGTAATCTGTAAAACTATAGACTGATGAACCTGACATCAGTACTGGGCAAAATGGTAGAAACTATTATAAAGAACAAAATTACTGTAGATAGCCATGGTTTAATGGGAGAAAACCAACATGACTTTAGCTAAGGAAGGTCTTGACTTACTAATAATTTTTTGAAGGTATGAATAAACAGGTAGACAAAGGTGAGTTGGTCGATATAGTGTATCTGGATTTCCAGAAAGTCTTTGACATGTTCCCTCATGAAAGACTTGGCGTAATGAAAAGGTCATGGGATAAGAGCTGTGTACTATTATGGATGAGGAACTGGTTAAAAGATTGAAAGCAGAGGGTAGGGCTAAATGACCAATGTTCCCAATGGAGAAAAGTGAAGTACCCCAGGGATCTGTGCTGGGTCCCCTGCTTTTTAACTTATTCATAAATGACCTGGAAATGGGAAAAACGAGAGAAGTAAATTTGCATATGATACAAAATTATTCAGAGTTGTTACTATAAAACCCAAGAGGATTGTGAAAAATTGCAAGAGGACCTTGATAAATTGGAAGACTGGATGTGTAAATGGCAGATGAAGTTGAATGTGGACAAATGCAAAGTTATGCACCTAAGAACAACCCAAACTATGGTTACACCATGCAAGGTTCCAATTAGAAAACACCATCCAGGAAAAAGTTTTATTTATTTATATTCCATGCTATTCTGCATTAGTGTGGTTTACTTTGAACAGTGCATTATAACTTGGAGATAACTATTTTACAGGGAACATGGGCTATGGAGGGTTAAGTGGCTTGTCCAAGACTACAAGGAGCACTGGTGGGGACTAGAAACCCCAGTCCTTCTGGCCCAAGGTTGCTGTCCTTTAGTGGGATTTGAACCCCTGACCTTCTGGCCTGAAGCACCTTGCCCCCAACCACTAGGCCACTCCTCCACTCCAAGATCTAGGTGCTATCATGGATAACATGCTGAAACCCTCTGCCCAGTCTTCAGTGGCAGCCAACATGTCAAATATAATGCTAGGAATCATAAACAAGTAATGGAGAATAAAACAAAGAATATTATAATGCCTCTATATTGTTCCATTGTGCGACTGCACCTTGAATATTGTGTGCAATTCTGGCTGCTGTAGAAGGATATACACAATTAAAAAAGATACAGAGAAGAGTCACCAACATGGTAAAGGGGATGGAAGGATGCCCCTATGAAAAGGTTAGGGCTCTTCAAATTGGAAAAGAGATGGCTGAAGGGAGATATGATGAAGATTTTGGAAGAAGTAAAGGATATTTCATTTGACATATAGCTGGTTACGTTTGATGTGTTTGCAGTTTATACATACATAGTGTCGTAACATACCATAAATGTTACAGAAGTGTTTGGTCAGAGCAGAGCTTCTAGGGGCTACATTTGTGCAATATATCAGACAACAAATGATTTCATGGAGGTCTTAGAATTTTAATGGCATCAAAACGTTTTATAAAAGATTCAACTTTTTTATCCCAATGGAATGCAATCCTCTAGGGAGTCTGATTCTGTCTCTGTCAAGATCGGTATTAGAACCATTGGCAAAATTTATAGATTGTTTTTTTAAGCCTCTTGCAGCAGAATTTGCTGCTTATGTTCAAGACACTAGCCACATGATGAAGATTTTGGAAGAACTAAGAGATATTTCATTTGACATGTGGCTGGCTGGTTACGTTGGATGTGGTTGCACTTTATACACACATTGCACAGGGCCATACCAAGCCATAAATATACTTTGTGTTCCTTACAAACCCCCAATGGCATCAGACGTTTGTCATTTGTCCCATCCCCTTATGCCTAGCATAGCGCTGCCACTATCCCCTCATGCCGAGAATCTCCAGTATCTCCCCATCTTACCCCACCTCTTCATGTCCAGATGGCTCCCTTCCCCCTGCATTGTCTGCCCAGCCTGCCCTTGCCCCACTGCCGCTTTTTCTGTTCCCTTGGCAGCAGTGGCAGCAGACTTCCAATTAAAAAAAAAGAAAACACAGGTCTTTCCAAGTCCGTGCTTGCAGGACTGATCTGATTCCTCCCTTGCGTTAGAGGAGGGAGGGACCAGACCAGCCATGCAGGAGTGGAGTTTCAAAAACGCACATTTTTTTTATAAATTGGAAGGTCTGCTGCCGCATCTGCCAAGGGAACAGGAAAAATGGCAGTGCGGCAAGAGCAGGCCGGGCATGCAGCATGGGGGGAGTCGAAGACGGTAGTTGGCAACCTTAAATGCATCCCTTTGTTTTTGTACCCTATGCGGCAGCCCTGCTCGCATAGGACTACTGTAGGTACGGCGCTGATATTTCATCCTCAGCACAATGCTCCTGATGAGGATGAAATGATATCATCCTAGGATTACTTCTTCATTTATAATGGATTTTGCTGAATTAGTGTTAAAACAATCATATTTTGGTTGATGGCAATTTTTTTTTTCAGATTCATGGGATCACCAAGGGAGTAGTACTAGCGTCATCTATAACAACAAAATAAATGGCAGAATATGAGGTAAACTGTATCTATGCATCTCATTGGTTTACAAAGATACAATTTTAAAGAGATTTTTAGACATCTTTTTTTATCTATATGGCTAGATGGGAATTATCTAAGCTTGTGGACTGAATGAATAATGTGATTATCCATTTGAAATTTTGGATGACAGTGCATTTGGTGAAATTGATTTTTTTGGACATCAGGATTCCAATACAGAATGAAAATATTGTGAGTACATTGTTCCTCAAAGTGGATAGGAGTATTTATTTATTCACATTCTCTTATATACTGTGCTATTCTGCATCAGTGTGGTTTACATTGAACAAACTGAAATTACATTGAACAGGGCATTATAACTTGGAGATAACTATTTTACAGGGAACATGGGCTATGGAGGGTTAAGTGGCTTGCCCAAGACCACAAGGAGCACCTGTGGGACTTTAAACCCCAGTCCTTCCAGCCCAAGGTTGCTGTCCTCTAGTGGGATTTGAACCCCTGACCTTCTGGCCTGAAGTACCTTGCCCCAACCACTAGGCCACTCCTCCTTCAAGTATCTTAAATTTCAGAGTCATCATCCGTAACAACTTATGGCTAATTAACCACTTAGTAAGTTTCTTAGAATATGTAGAATATGTTCTTCCATTGAAGATTTTAAAAAGAAAGCTGTTAAACTGAGTCAGAAGGATCAATTTTCAAAACAGCTGATATTAAAATTTCATTGGCAGGCCAGAGTAAAAGACCTGGTGTGTGATGATGAGAATCTTAATGGGGATCCTATAGTCCACTGGGAGCCAATGCTTGATGTGTGGGAGAGGGGTCATATGATTGTGTTTCTTGAAGACCAGGAGTAGTTTGACCAAGATGTTCTCAATTGTCTAGAGCCTCCTTTGCTGGGTTTGTTTTAGGCCCTAGTATAAGGAGTTACAGTGTTCAATCTTAGGGATCACTAAAGCCAAGATGAAGGTGCACAGTGAACTTGTGTCTAAGATCGAATGGATGACATAATGTTGCTTTAACATTTTATTTTATGATGATTTTGAAAATCTGCATAACCAGGAATCTTGACAGAGTCTCTCAGGGGAAGTATAGTTCTGCCAATGCTGGGGCCTAAAAGAGGGTACAAAAGGGGATGCTATGAAAATACAATGTCCAGATTTTTTGGCATTAGTTTCAGCCCATTACTGACAAACCGATCAGTGACTTTGTTAGGCTTCGTAGTAACAGTAAAGATGGTGAGAGGGGAATGATTATCTAAAGGAGTGAGTGGCTGAATGTCATCGGTTTAATAGTAGTATGTGAAACTTAAGGATTGAAGCAGGAGATGAGGACCAAGTATAGATCCCTGTGGAAAACCACAGGGCAATAGAACAGGAGCAAAAAGCATATTACAACATTGCACATGGTAGATACGATCATCAAGATAAAATCAAAACAACTCAAGAGCCTGAAATTGACAATTTTAAAAGACGCTGAAGGGAGCGATTTACAAGGCTAAAGATGGCAGAAAGATAAAGAGAGATAAAAAAAAAAGAACCTCTGTCCTTATTCATGTTCACCCCAACAAAAAAAATTTTTATTCTGTCCTGCCTGTCTTAAGTAAAGAGTTTTTGGGGTCTCGAGGTACAGTATGAGATAGTAAAATAGCAGAAAAACTGGTTATTAACCTACAAAGGGGAGGTTGGAGAGTGGCCTGAAATTTAGGACAGTGGTTTGATCTGCCTTAAGATCTTTGGAATGGGGAAATACAAGTTCCTGTTTCTATGTGGATAGGAAAGCACCTTGTGTTAGGCAGGCATTTAACATAGATAATTTCTTTGGGATAGTGGCAGGCAGGATATCAGTGGGCATAGAGGATGGTCACATGAAACTGACAATTTTGACTACCTCAAATTAGGTAGGGGTGAGGAACTTGTTTAAGACTATTCACAAGGGGTAGGGAGGGTAGTACCAAGGAGCAACCAGAGGTGCTGAAATGTGGGAAAGAAGCCTGAATATCTGTTATCTTTCTTTAAAAAGCTGGCTGCAAACTGACCTGCAATGAGTCCAGAAGAAAGTCTGTTTTGGAGACTACTGTTGAGACATGTGACTATTCTAAAGAACTTAGAAGGGTAAGGGTCTATGTTCAGAAGGTTAGAAATATAGTCCCGCTTTGCAGACCAAATGGCAGCCTTATACTGTCTGACAGTGTCCTTGTAGAGGGACCAGTGTAAGATCCAAGAGTATCTTATGCCAGTGGCCCTCTCTCTGCTGCAATTGGGATTTAAGCAGCCTTAGACCAGGTAACACCATGGATAGTGATTCTGTGCTCTAATGACCCTTCGAATCACCCATTTATGCTGTATGCAGTTCATTGTATACTGACAAAGTGATATATTCTCCTATATTTTGGCCCCTTTTGAAATCTACCAATGGTCTCCTCCTTTGCTCCTGAATCATCCATTCCTGTCTTGCTTGTAGATTTCAGTGTCCATGCCATAGACCCCTCAGATCCAATATCACAGGACTTTTTGACATTCTTCAGTAGTATTGATCTCACTCAGCTAATAACCTTCTCAATGCACACTGTGGGCCATGCCTTATATTTAGTGATTATTTCCGGTAACGGATCCACTAAGACTTGCAATCTCTTCCAATACCATGAGACAGGGAGAGCAGCAGCCAGCCAGCATCGGAGGTGTGTGAGCGGGAGCTCCACCTCTTTCCTTTAAGCCTGCCCATACCAGCTGCTTTTAACGGCTTTAAAACCATCACTTCTACTGGCACGCAGAGACGGGGAGAGCAGCAGCCAGCCAGCATCGGAGATGTGTGAGCGGGAGCTCCACCTCTTTCCTTTCAGCCTGCCCATACCAGCTGCCTTTACGGCTTTAAAACCATCACTTCCACTGGCGCGCCTGCTCCTTGCGGGCCCGTGCCTGAGGGCCTCGCCAGAGGGCCCTTTGGCATGGCCCTTAGGCATAGGACCGTGCGGGGCCATTTAAAATGCTGCTACATTGGTTCTGCTTGCTGTGGAGATCGGAGTGGTGGAGGGGTGATGTCGACAGCGGAGGTTGTGAGTGGGAGCTTAAACACCTGGTGGTATGATATCTATTCAGATGCTATGTGGAGCATTTCTTATTGTCTCCTCTATTCCTTTAACTATCACTGTATCTCTTATTCTGTCTTATCTAATTAAAGGCGTTCTTTTCATATTTTCTGTAACTTTCATGTAATATTGTAAACCGCTCTGATGCTTTGGCTTGAGCGGTATATCAAATGTAATAAACATAAACATATTACCTATCAAAAAACTTTCTCTTTTGGACTTCTTCATCTCGTTTTATTGCTCAGGCTAGTACTTTAACACAGAAATTTTGGAAACTCAGTGATTTTGATCCTGATGAATTTCTGGTGCTTCATGATACCTTTCCAGTTGACTTTTCAACTTAATCACTGTTAAATCAGTTTCAGACTTGGAATTCCATCCTTCATCTCAACTTTGACCAAACAGGTCCAGAGCTTAAATCTACAATTTTGCTTGTGGACATTGTAATTGGTGTGCACAGGTTTTACAAGGAGAGCATTAGTAGCATCCACAATCAAGTCAATTGTTTCAAGCAAGATTTTCGTAAGACCGCTTATGTAATAAATATGTACTTTGTCTATATTCAAAAATGTTTATAGGCTGAATTAAACAGCTCATAAGATTATGATTGAATGAACACAAAGGTAGATTATCTGTTTTGGTGTTATCAGTGCCTATAGTAACACATTGTGAAGAACAGCAATGCACCATTTCAGACTTGATGTGGAGACTGGGTGCAACCTAAATTTAGAGGGGACAATCATGATGATATTCTGAATCAATAAGAGCAATTTTGAATCTTTGCTTTGATTACAGTGGCACCTGTTGGTCTTAATGCAGAGATTGAGTGGATGTGATTAAACTGAACAATTGGCTTTTTAAATTTAACTTGAAGCTGATGTCATGTGATTTGATTTCCAATAGTCAGGAAGCAGGGCAAGAAAGTAAAGCAGAGAAAAGAATGCTCACAGATAGCAGTGGCAGGTGCTGTTGCATGGAGGCCAATTCTGGTTTGTGTGTCCCTGGGCCATCCGGACATCCAGACATCCGGATGTCCTGGAGATGCACCTGATTCTGCTCCCGCAGGGGCTAGACGTCCCCATGAAAGCAGAATCGCAGTATAGTGACTAGACATCCAGGATGTGCCCTGATTCAGGCACTCCAGATGTCTAGCCACATCCCCGGCTAGCTCAGCCAGGCTCCTGCATGGAACCAAGGTGCTTTAGCTTCATGTTGCAATGGCACCATGGTTCCATACAGGAGCTGAGATCCCTGGTAGACCATCACTACCTTCTTTCTCTGCAGCCTGGTCCCCGATCACGCCTGCTGTGGCCAGGTTTGGGCTATGGGGAACCCTCAGTACTGAGGGAGGAGAGAGGGAGTGGCTCATTGATCCATCTCCGTCTAGGGGGACATTCTACCTCTGAAGTGGAATAAGTCCTCTTTTTAAATGGCCAAACCCAGATGTACAAGGCCGACCTTGGAATGCAGGAGCCACGATCCCCAGTGTCAGTGGCAATCACCCCATTCCCCACAACCTGACCCACGATCAGGCCTGCCATGGCCAGGGTCGGGCTGCAAGGAACCCCCTGCACCCCCTTACCTCCATAGCTAGCTAGCCCAGGCTCTGGCTTCTCCCGACATCTGGGGGACTTAGTTCACTTCCGAGGTGGACTAAGTCCCCTGTTTAAATGGTCAACCCTGGATGTACAGGGCTGACCTCGGAATCGGCCTTGTATGTCCAGGGTCATTTTGCCTCCACCACACTCCCTCTCTCCTCCCTCAGTCCACCCCCTCCCGCCCATGAACAGAGCTTCCCACATAACTTGCATCTATGTGCATGGAGCTCTGTTCCCCTCAACATGATCCAGGCATTTAGCGGGTCCGGACATCCAGACCTGCTAAACGTGGGTCAGAATGAGGGCCTTAGGGGGTCATTCCAATCCTCATTTGGGTTTGGATGTCCGATCTGGGACATCCACTGGCAGCCACACAGCTCCTCGCACATATTGCTGACTTGTGCGGGGAGCTATGTTTGTAGGCAGGAGGGGGTGGGCCAGGAAGGAATGAGGGAGGGCAGGGGAAGGGATGTGATCCGAGACATACAGGACCAATTCTATGGTTGGCCCTGTACGTCAAAGTCGCACAGTTAGACAGGGGACTTGATCCACCTCGGAGGTGGAAGAAGTCCCCCTGGACTTCAGGGGACAGCAGTGCAGAGGGCCAAGCTGGAGGTGATCAGTGGTGCCCATCATTTGCATATTTGCCATTCCACCGAGGCATTTAAACCAAATGGTTTAACTGTGTTTACTAAAAAGATCCATCTCTGTTCATAAAATGATAATGTTTCTTCCAGTGTTTTGCCTCTTTTCGGTCTATCAATGTGATCTATGCAGAAACAACGCAGTTGTGAAAACTCATGGTTATTTTCAAGACAATGTTGTGTTAATGGAGCCGTCATTACTTTGTTAACCAACCGACTCTTATGTTTCTGCATAGATCACATTGATAGACCGAAAAGAGGCAAAACACTGGAAGAAACATTATCATTTTATGAACAGAGATGGATCTTTTTAGTAAACACAGTTAAACCATTTGGTTTAAATGCCTCGGTGGAATGGCAAATATGCAAATGATGGGCACCATTGATCAATCAGCTGTTAGTTTAAAAGGATGAACAAGATCTCTATCCGCATGCGCGGCGTTTTTCTCAGGAAAAGAAAAAGTAAGAAACAGAGAGACGTGGGCAGCAGTCAATAGTGAGTAAGATATATTATTAGAACTATTGAATTGCCATTTTAAATATTTTAAATAAAGTTAATGTAGACACGTTATACTTTTTAGCAGTATAGACTTTATGAACAGGTACCATCAACATTGTTTTAATTCGCATACAGATCTCCTGAAGAAACTCTCTTGCGAGAGTGAAACGCTAAGGCGCCAGAGGAGGCGTTGAGATAACTTCAGCGATAGCGAAGGCGAGAACCACTAAGTCCTAGTGGAACGAAAGATAAGCCTGTCTAATATTTTATATATTCGTTGAAACACTTTAAGGGAACATTATATAGGTGTGAAGAGCAAAGAAAATTAGTCACGATAGATACAAAAAAAGCATTTTATCCAGTAGTCATTGATGCTGTTGCTTTGCGCCTTGTGGTCCACCAAACATAGTGGCCACAAGTGTTGCACTGGTCTGAGACTACACATTGGATAAAAGAGAGCTTAATGAAAGCAATAACACCATACAAGCCCGAAGTAGAAACTGCATGTTAAAGTGGAGTTACTTTCAAGATACAATACAACAAACTAAGAACAATACAAAAACTCAAACCTCTTCTGGACTTTAATAACTTCCGCACAGTTTGCCAGGCCTTGATAATGTCAATACTGGACTATTGCAACATCATCTACCAGGGCTACCTACCCATCATCTACCAGGGACTACCTACCCTTTGCAATTACTACAAAACACGATGGCCCATATCATAACTGGGACACCAAGAACCAGCTACATAACCCCAACATTGAGACAATTACATTGACTCCCCATAATCACCAGGACCAAATATAAAGCAATACTCACCATTTTCAAAATCCTACACCAACTATCACCACCAACACTACAAACCCTCATCAGCAAGGACGCTGAAACAGAGCAAAAAGGAAACTCAATAACCACCTACTAATAATACCAAAGACCAAAACCAAAGCTAAACAAACAACCTGTCATAGAGCTTTTTCAATATATGCTCCATCACTCTGGAATGCCCTCCCATAAAACATAATAACCATCAATGACCTGTGGGACTTTCAGAAAGCCTTAAAAACATACCATTTTTTGAAATACTATGGACCAGAACCTGAAACATTGTATGAAACGCACCCACTTCAATGAAATATGAACACATTCAATCATTCTACCTTCCATACAATAGCAGCAACCATTATAACCAATATCAAGAAACCATGTATCCAATATTGTTAACACCCCTGTTATATCCAAGTTTTTAACTCCTTGTTCTATGTAAAGTGAATTTTGTTTAACGTTCAATGTAAACCTCTTTGAATGTAAGAAAAGCAGCATAGAAAAATTGTTAAAGAAAGAAAGAAAGAAACAAAAATAAAGAAATAAATTTTTCAAAATTGTATGTTCTTGCTAATTAAGGGCTGATATTCATCAGGACTCATTCAGTTCACAGCACCTGCTAACCAGATAAGCCCTGCGGACTGCGATATTCGCTGGCACAGTCTGCCTTGGCACTGTCCAGGTTGTGGTAACGTGGTCTAGGGGCAGAGTTGGGATGGAGCAGGAAATGATCTGGATAGCAGTGATTTTCAGCCCACTATCCTGATGACTATCTGCATAACGTAGGAAAGCAAAAAGCTGCTGTAAGTGCTATGTGGACAGGGGGATGAAAACTGATGGGCAGCCAGCACAAAATTCAGATATTCAGCACATCACTATCCGCATAATGGTACAAAACATCTTTTTTCTCTTTGAATCCTATGGTCAATGCTTAAAAATACTAGCCACAGAGTTTAAATATCAAATGATTAAAAGAGGATTTTTTGCTAAAAATCTCTACTGGGCCTCGTCCCAAGGTCAGGTGGACCGCACTTTTCCAGCAGACAATACACTGGATGCGCCTGCACTAAACATTTTCCCTAGATGCAAATTAGAAAAAATGCTTTAGTACATAGGTCTCATTAACAAATCACATTATCAGAAGGGGGAGATGATTTGTTTTGCTAATTTGTTTTTTGAGGAATTCATTAACTGTGTGATAATGTGGGCTATAAATCCTTTAAATAAATGATAGATTACTGTAAAGGACAGGCATCTGCTTTAACACTGAATTGCTGACTGTATTAGGTTGGGCAAATAGCAGCTTGTATCTCTTTTAAGTTGAACATTGCCAGCAATGTTATTTTTTTCTTGTTTTTGAAGCTGTCATCAGCATTAATTCAGTGAAATTACTTGTGATAATATTCCTGTATGTGTTGGCATACATGGTAAAATCTACTAATTGATCATCTGTTGTACTATACTGCACTGTACTATTCTATATATTAAAAAGCTTGCTGAACTTGAAATTCTATTCATAAAGTACAGTTGGGGCAATTTCTCCAAAAGGGCTAGTTTTTGCATGACAGACATGAATCGCGCTCCTAAGCCAGAGTAGGTGGAGTATGACCTGAATTTCTCAAATTTATTGCTATCCCTTGCTGTAATCCTTGCATCTGTCAAAGAGAGCTTCCTGCTGGAGTGTGTAAGATGTAACATGTATAGATAACTTTTTAAGGGTTTTTTTTTCTATTTATAAATTTTTACAATAAATCCAAGGGAAAGAACTTGAATGGAAATAAGGATACAGAAAGCAAACAAGGTTAGACATTACATCCACCCTAATATAGGAAAAACTAAACAGGCAATATAACATTTCTGTAACCGGGTACGGCGGACACGTCGCTTCCCGCCCCTTCACCAACCCCTCTCCCTTATTATCCCCTCACCTCTTATTTCCAATGAAACACACAACACCTCTTTGGGACTCAAACTGGTCGCAGCTTTATTAACCTTTTAACAATAACCAAACACATTCCAACACATTATAATTGCCCCACCCCCCCCGCAGAGCGAGCCCTCACCAGCCATGTTAGTAGCAAGGTGACGCCGCTTCCGCTTCCGCCGGGCCCAGGCCCCGACTAATTTGCCTCACCCTCCCTCTTCCGGCTTCGCCATATTATTAGCAAAAAACAGAGGGATTGTCCGGGTCGGGGGTACCCCACCCCACCCTAATGCTTGCCTCCAGCTCCGGAACCCAGAAACCTCCGGGATCCCGCCACCCCCCTCCAGCTGCAACACCCCAACACCCCCAAAGCCTTCAACCCTCCCCAAGCTAGGGTGGGCGGGCGGGACGTCCGACGTCTCTGGCAGTGACCCTAAAGAGGCCGGAGCCACGCCGCGACCCCGCTCTATCCCCCCATTGCCCGGATCCTACCTCTCTCATTGGCTCCCGAGCCTCCCAGCGGCCCGCAGGAGCCAATGACACCACGGGACAACTCGCGTCCCGCCTCCACGGCTCCACACCATCGCAGCCAGGGGCAACCGCGCACTTCTGCCCCCCCAGGTTAACGCCGGCCGCACGCACATGGGCCCCGCGGCCTTGCCATTCCTTCTACAGCCCACAAATAAAGGGGGGACATCCAACTAAGATATAAATAAACCAATAATTGAAGAAATCAAGCTGGAGGAAGACAGTCAGGAAATAAAGTAATCAGTAGAATCTATACTGCCTCAGAGGGGCGGCGGGCATTTATGAAAGCAAGCAACTGAGATGGGTCATAAAAAACATATGTTACTGAATTCAATTTGACCATACATTTAGAAGGAAACTTGAGAAAAAACGGACCCCCCAATAACAATATGCCTGGACGTAAAAGCAAAAACTCTCGCCTACCTTTCTGGGTTTCCCTAGAAAAATCAGGGAAAACCCGAACAGTTAAACCAAGAAATAGCACATCCCGTTTGCGAAAAAACATTTTAAGAAACCAATCCCTGTCAGAATTCAATGCAAAAGTTACAATTAACGTAGCAGGACTGGCTGTAGCAGTTAGAGAAGCTTCTAACATAGCGGATACATTCAGGTATAGTACCACCACCCTCCATTTTTTTCCTAGTAGACAGGTAATATGCCTTAACTAAGGGTAGATGCAACTCCACCGGAACCCCCAATACATCAATCATATACTTTTTAAACATTTCTTTCAAACCGACAGACTGGGCCTTAGGGAAATTAACCAAATGAAGATTAGAATATCGAGACATATTTTCCAACATTTCAATTCTTGACTGTATTGCCATAACATCTTTCTGATAGCCAGAGCACAAGTTATCAACCTGAGTTACTTTCTGTTGGAGCTCAGAAACTGAACTCTGCATCGCAGAAATCTCCACAGTATGTTGCTGAAGAAGACCCGTATGGGACTGTAACTGGGAAGACAAAATTGAGACCTGAGGAGCCAGAGGTTCTCCCAACTTCACTATTGCTGACCAAATTGTCTCCAGGGTAAATTCTTCGGGCTTCTCAAAAGAAAAAGGCGTCGAAGCGTGTATACTGTCTGCTCCAGCCTCCATAGTCCGTTGCTCCACCTCCAATGCAGCAGGAGACCCCGACGCCAACAGAGATGACTCTATGACAGTGGGAGAGGTTACCGCGGCAACTCTGCCATTCCCCGATGCTGGCGTCCCTCCGCTTTCCATTCCCATCTAGTTGTAGGGGGAGGTATCGCTGTCAGCACCGAGCTCCTCACCAACAGAGGCTCTTAAGGGAGCCGCCACTGCTCCGGTGACGAGATGTCAGGCCCAGAACCTCCCGTCGACAAACTCAACTCAGCCGAGAGGTCCCTAGGGCCACCACTCGCCGGTTGCCCTGACTGCTGCTGCGGCACTAAATAACAGTCTAGCGGTCCAACCGCCTGAAGAGGTAAAGAGGGTCGAGGTTGCTGGGGTAGAGGAGGGCTTCTAAGCCCCTTTAGTTTTCCTTTTCCCCATAAAGTATAGCGCTGCCGCACAATGCTTCCTTCAGTCCGCCATCTTGGATTCCCCCAGTGTACAACTTTTTAAGGTATGATTGAAAATTCTTCTTCTAATACAATGGGAAATATTTATGTATCTTTCGGCCACATTTTCTTGGTGTCTGTCTGCATTATTTGGTATTCCAGGATATTCTCTCTCTCCACATGATTCGGAGAATAAGAACATAAGAACATAAGAGATGCCATACTGGGTCAGACCAAGGTCCATCAAGCTCAGTATCCTGTTTCCAACAGTGGCCAATCTAGGTCATACATACCTAGCAGTTTCCCCAAAAGACACAAGTTCCGCAATGCCTGTATTGGGTCAAGCATTGATATCCTGAGTCCTTTTTAATAATGGTTTTTGGACCTTTGCTCCAGGAACTTGTCAAAACCTTTTTTAAACCCAACTACACAAACAGCCACACAGCTGACCCAGCACAGATCCCGGGGGTACACCACTATTCACTTTTCTCCATTGGGAAAATTGGCCATTTAGCTCTACCCTCTGCTTTCTGTCTTTTAACCAGTTCCTGATCCACAATAGTACACTGCCTCCTATCCCATGACTCTTTAGTTTTGACAAAAGTCTCTGATTAGGGACCTTGTCAAAGGGTTTTTGAAAGTCCAAATACACTATATCAACAGACTCACCTTTCTCTACCTGTTTATTCACACCTTCAAAAAAACATAACAGATTAGTAAGACAAGATCTTCCTTGTCTAAAGCCATGTTGGCTGTCTCCCATTAAGCCATGACTATCTACATGTTCATCAATTTTGTTCTTTATGATGGTTTCTTCCATTTTTCCCAGTACTGACATCAGGCTCAGCGGTCTGTAGTTTCCTGGATCACCCCTGGAACCCTTTTTAAAAATTGGCGTTACATTTGCCATCCTCCAATCTTCAGGTATTACAGATGATTTTAATGATAGTTCACAGATTACTAATAGCAGGTCTGCAATCTCATATTTCAGTTCAACACCCTTGGATGTATATCATCTGGTCCAGGTGATTTGCTACTCTTTAGTTTATCAAATAGTTGCAATACATCTTCCCGATGTATCGATATTTCCTTCAATTCTTCCACACCTTTAAATACCACTTCAGTCATGGGTAACATCCCTACATCCTCTGGTAACAAATTCCAGAGTTTGATCACACGTTGAGTGAAAAACTATTTTCTCTTATTATTCTTAAATAGCTTCATTGCATGTGCCCTAGCCTTTCTATATATTGATAACGTAAACAATCGATCTACGTTTACCCGTTCCACTCCATTCATTAATTTATAGAATTCTATCATATCTCCCCTCAGTCGTCTCTTTTCCAGGTTAAAGAGCCCTAACCTTTTTAGCCTTTCTTTGTAGGGGTATCCTTCCATCCCCTTTACCATTTTGGTGGCTCTTCTCTGAACCTTTTCTAATAAAGCTATATCCTTTTTAAGATACGGTGACCAGAATTGCACACACTATTCAAGGTGCGGTCTCACCATGGAATGATATAGAGGCATTATAATATCCTTTGTTTTATTTTCTATCCCTTTCCTTATGATACTTAGCATTCTATTTGTTCTCTTGGCCACCGCTGCATACTGGGCGGAGGTTTTTAACATGATATCCACAATGACACCTAAATCTTTTTCCTGGGTGGTGGTTCCTAATGTGGAACCTTGCATCGTGTAACCATAGTTTGGGTTGTTCTTCCCTAGGTGTATAACTTTGCACTTGTCCATATTGAATTTCATCTGCCATTTGGATGCCCAGTCTTCCAATTTATCAAGATCCTCTTGCAATTTTCCACAATCCTCATGGATTTTAACAATCCTCATGGATTAACAACTTTAAATAGTTTTGTGTCATCTGCAAATTTGATAACCTCACTCGTTATTCCCTTTTCCAGGTCATTTATGAATACCACACAGCTGACCCAGCACAGATCCCGGGGGTACACCACTATTCACTTTTCTCCATTGGGAAAATTGGCCATTTAGCTCTACCCTCTGCTTTCTGTCTTTTAACCAGTTCCTGATCCACAATAGTACACTGCCTCCTATCCCATGACTCTTTAGTTTTGGCAAAAGTCTCTGATTAGGGACCTTGTCAAAGGGTTTTTGAAAGTCCAAATACACTATATCAACAGACTCACCTTTCTCTACCTGTTTATTCACACCTTCAAAAAAGCATAACAGATTAGTAAGACAAGATCTTCCTTGTCTAAAGCCATGTTGGCTGTCTCCCATTAAGCCATGACTATCTACATGTTCATCAATTTTGTTCTTTATGATGGTTTCTTCCATTTTTCCCAGTACTGACATCAGGATCAGCGGTCTGTAGTTTCCTGGATCACCCCTGGAACCCTTTTTAAAAATTGGCGTTATGTTTGCCATCCTCCAATCTTCAGGTATTACAGATGATTTTAATGATAGTTCACAGATTACTAATAGCAGGTCTGCAATCTCATATTTCAGTTCAACACCCTTGGATGTATATCATCTGGTCCAGGTGATTTGCTACTCTTTAGTTTATCAAATAGTTGCAATACATCTTCCCGATGTATCGATATTTCCTTCAATTCTTCCACACCTTTAAATACCACTTCAGTATGGGTAACATCCCTACATCTTCCTCAGTAAATTACCGAAACAAAGAATTAATTCAGTCTCTCCGCTATCGCTTTGTCGCCTCTTAGTGCCCTTTAACCCCTCTATTATCTAATGGACCAACTGAATCTCTCACAGGTTGTTTGCTACGAATGTACTTGAAAAAAGTCTTTATTGCACATTTTTGCTTCCACAGCAAGCTTCTTCTGAAATTCTCCCTTTGCCTGCCTTATCAATGCCTTGCATTTAACTTGTCAGTGCTTGTGCTGTTTCCAGTTTTCGTTGTTTGGCTCTTTTTTCCATTTCCTGAAAGATGCTTTTTTGCGAACAACAGCCTCTCTGACTTCACCTTTAAACCAGGCTGGCAGTTTTTTGGACTTCCTTCCACTTTTCTTAAAACATGGAATAAAGCTGGTCTGGACTTCCAAGATAGTATTTTTCAACAATACCCAAGCTTGATGTAAGTCTTTAACCTTTGCAACTGCTTCTTTTAGTTTTTTCTTAACTATTTTCCTCATTTTATCATAGTCTCCCTTTCGAAAGTTAAAAGGTAGTACTGTGGATTTCCTTACCATCCCTCCTCAACTAATTAAATCAATTGCAATCATGCTGTGCTCACTATTGCCAAGTGGCCCCAACACCCTTATCTCTTGCACCAGATCTGGTGTTCCACTAAGGACTAGGTCCAATATGGCTTTGCCTCTGGTTGGTTCATGAACCAGCTGCTCCAAGAAGCAGTCATAAATTTCATCTAGGAACTTTATCTCCCTAGCATGTCCTGCCGTGACACTGACCCAGTCGATACTGGGGTAATTGAAATCACCCATTATTATTACTGTGCTATAACTTTTGTTAACTTCCTTGATTTCTTTGAGCATTTCATCATCCATTTGTTCATTCTGGCAAGGCAGTAAATAGTACACCCCCACTGCCATTGCCGTCCCCTTTTTACATGACATTTCAATCCATAGAGATTCTACAGCAAATTTAGTTTCCTGCAAAACTTTACTCCTTTCTGACTCAATGCCCTCTCTAACATAGAGTGCAACCCCTCCACCAATTTGATCAGCTCTATCATTACAATATAGTTTGTACCCAGGTATCACAGTGTCCACTGGTTGTCCTCCTTCCACCATGTTTCTGAGATTCCAATCATATCTAACCTCTCATTTTGTGCTATATATTCTAACTCTACCATCTTATTTTTTAGACTTCTAGCATTTGCATGCAAGCATTTTAGAGACTGTATTTTATTCATATTAGTTTGGCTATTGTTAGGCATGGGTAACTTGGAATCTTTAAGCTCTATCTGTTCCATACTCAAGGGCATTTGGGCTACTTTACTGTTTTTTGGAACCTCTCTGCTTTAGGTAGTATCCTTCAAGGATACATTCTTCCGAACCATGCGCTCTTAGGCAACTGTCGGCTTTCCCCTATTATCTAGTTTAAAAGCTGCTCTATCTCCTTTTTAAAGGTTAATGATAGTAGCCTGGTTCCATCCCAGTTAAGGTGAAGCTCAACCCTTTGGAAGAGTCCCTACTTTCCCCAGAATGTTCCCCAGTTCCTAACAAATCCAAAACCCTCATCCTTTCACCATTGTCTTATCCACGCATTGAGACTCCTGAGCTCTGCCTGCTTTTTGGGTCCTAAGCATGGAACGGGAAACATTTTGGAGAACTCTACCCTGGAAGTTCTGGATTTCAATAGTTACTTGGAATCAACATCTCTATTATCAATGCCATTTTGGTGTTTTTCTTCTTTACTTCTGTGTCAGGTTTTCTCACATCCAGCTTCTTATCTGCAGGCATGTCCCAAGTGATCATATCTTCTTCGTTCTTGGTTATCCTCTTAGGGTCATGATCCCGGTGCTTTTCCAATACAACAATATTATAATGTTTACAAGGTTTCCAATGGATGAGGTGTACCACTTTGTTGTGCCTTTCTGTATAGAGGTTTCTATCATCAGAACTTCACAACCATCTGCACAATTTGCAACTGTTACCAGTTCTTTTTTGCAGGAAATATATATCTCTGTTTTACCAGTTTTATCTATGCTCGCTGTGAACCATCTCATCCTTAATCCACTATCCTGAGTTGCAACTATTAATCTCTCATCTTTAGGTTTTAGTATGTCTCTCCTTTACCATTTGTGTGTCCAGTTTTGATTGATAAATGGTAACAGGAGAAACACATTGTATTTTCACTGTATTTATGTATTTTTCAATTGCATAGAAACATAGGGGGTCATTCCGACTCATGTTTAGCGGGATATGGACATCTGGGACTATATTCCCTGCCCAAAGCTCCCTGCACATATAGGAGAGATGTTGCAGGTAGCTCTGGACAGGGGCAGGATGGAGCAATCCAAGGTAGGAGTGAGGGCAGGCCATAGGACATATAGGGCCTTTTCCAACAATGGTGCAGCTTGTCCAGGGGATGACAGATAGATGGGGAACTTACTCCACCTCAGAGGTGGAATAAGTACCCCCGAAGATAACAGCAGCCATCGGGGGAACGAGGAATCGAGGTAAAGTAGGGCAGAGCGTTCCCCACAGCCCAATCCTGGTGTTGGAGGGCCCGATCGGTGGTCAGGCTGCAGGGACTTGGATGGCCCGATTGGTGGTCAGGCTGCCATTCTGTGTATGTCCCATGCATGTGACCCAGTGGACTTGTGCGTGGAAGGGGGTGGACATCCAGGGACACAGAATTGGGGCACGTCCTTCCCGCCCAAGCTGGTTACACCCGATTCTGATCCTGTGGGGATGTATAATTCCCACAGGATTATAATCTGGTGCTAAGCCTGCCTGTCCAGTTTTTGGATGTCCGTACGGGCTGGACATTCCCCGATATGAATTGGCCTCATAGTAAACGACAGCTATAAAGACTAGCTTGTTCCACCTAGTCTGCCCAGTAAGGTGGCTAGAGTTGTAGAGCTGCACCTGTCACTTTGTGCAGGTTATTTTTCCTCTATGCTTTTGCTTAAGGTTGTACCTGATGCTAAAGGCATGTTACCTCTCTATATTTTTGAAGTTATTTATATTTACTTGGATTCCATCCTCTTGCTATGTAGTAATCCTCCGTGTATGTCACATACCTTTTTGAATTCTGCCACTGTTTTTGCTACCACTACCTCCTTTGGAAGGACATTCCAGGCATCCACCACCCTTTCTATGAAAAAGTTATTTCCTGATGTTGCTTTTAGGTTTGCCTCTTTGCAACTTCATTTCATATCCTCTAGAAAGGGAACTCTTTCTGCCTGGTTTCTAACCAGGAACTCTTTTCATGTTAGGCTAACATGTTTTTTGTTGTCTGCTAATCTGATTTTCATATTTCAGCACTTTCTCATGATGCTAACCTATGATAGTAATGATGTGTAATCGATTCCACTAATTATTGGTCAGCTGTAAGTGGACTCTATAGACAAAAGAAGTTAATCTTATATTATTAAAAAAAATATTATAAAATAGTAAGCAACAATAAACTTTTATTTTACAAATTTGGCTTGATTGATGAAACATGTATATTAACAAATGCAATCCAGAATGAAGCTAAACATCCTCCAGGTTTCTTCAGGGCCCTATGCCCACAAAGGAAGATTTAGGACAGTTGTTATAGTTAGTGATTTGATCATTAGGCATGTAGATACTGGGTGGTTGGTGGATGTGAGGATTGCCTGGCAACATGCCTATCTGGTGCAAAGGTAGAGGATCTCACGCACCACCTAGACAAGGTCTTAAATCATACTGGGGAGGAGTCTGCTGTCTTAGTACATGTTGGAACCAATAACAAAGGAAAGTGTGATAGGGAGGTTCTGGAGGCAAAATTTAGGCTTTTAGGTAGGAAGTTAAAATCCATAACTTCAGAGTAGCATTCTGTGAAATGTTTCCCATTCCACACAAAAGACCCAAAAGGCAGGCAGAGCTCCGGAGTCTCAATGCATGGATGAGACAATGGTGCAAGGATGAGGGTTTTGGATTTTCTAGGAACTGGGCAACATTCTGGGGAAAGGAGGGGCTTTTCCAAAGGGATAGGTTGCACCTTAACTGAGATGGAACCAGGCTGCATGCATTAACTTTTAAAAAGGAGATAGAGCAGCTTTTAAAATAGATAATCAGGGAAAGCCGACAGTCACCCAAGAGCACATTGTTTGGAAGGATGTATCCTTGAAGGATACTAGCAAAAGACTGAAGTTAGGGCATATCACCATAAAGGCTCCAATAAAGACAAAAGTAACCCAAATGTCCTTAAGTACATATCAGACAGAACTTAAAGATTCCAAATTACCCCTGCCTACTGGTAACCAGTTTAATAAGAAATAAATATGGCCTCTAAAATGCTTGTATGCAAATGATTTAAGTCTTAAAAATAAGATGAGATAGAGTATATAGCACAAAATGAGAAGTTACATATGATTGGTATCTCAGAGACATGGTGGAAGGAGGACAACCAGTGGGATACTGTGATACCTGGGTACAAAGTATATCACAATGATAGAGTATATCAAATTGGTGAAGGGGTTGCACTCTATGTTAGAGAGGGCATTGAGTCACACAGGATTAAAGTTTTGCAGGAAACAAAATATACTGTAGAATCTCTATGGACTGAAATTCCATTAAAAAGGAGAAGGCAATGGCAGTGGAGGTGTACTATTGACTGACTGGTCAGAATGAATAAAAGGATGATGAAATCCTCAAAGAAATCAGGGAAGCTAACAAAAATTACAATACAGTAATATGGGTGATTTCAATTATCCTGGTATTGACTGAGTCAATGTCATGGCAGGACATGCTAGGGAGATAAAGTTTCTAGATGATATAAATGACTGCTTCTTGGAGAAGATGGTTCATGAGACGACCAGAGGGGAAGCCATTTTGGACCTAGTCCTTAGTGGAACACAAGATCTGGTGCAAGAGATAAAGGTGTTGGGGCCACTTGGCAATAATAATCATAGCATGATTGTGTTTGATTTAATAAATGGAGGAAGGATGGCATGGAAATCCACAGTGCTACCTTTTAACTTTCAAAGGGGAGACTATAATAAAATGAGGAAAACAGTTAAGAAAAACTAAAAGGAGGAGCTGCAAAGGTTAAAGATTTATATCAAGCATGGGTGTTCTTTAAAAATACTATCTTGGAAGCCCAGATCAGCTGTATTCCATACTTTAAGAAAGGTGGAAGGAAGTCCGAAAAACTGCCAGCATGGTTTAAAGGTGAGGTCAGAGAAGCTGTTGTAGCCAATAAAGCATCTTTCAGGAAATAGTAAAAAGAGTCAAAAGACAAAAACTGGAAACAACATAAGCACTGGCAAGTTAGATTCAAGGCATTAATAAGGCAGACAAAGGAAGAATTAAAAAAAAAAACTTGCTGTGGAAGCAAAAATGCATAATAAAACCTTTTTCAAGTACATCCATAGCAAAAAACCTTTGAGAGAGTCAGTTGGACCATTAGATCAGCGTTTTTCAACCACTGTGCCGCGGCACACTAGTGTGCCGTGAGATATTGTCTGGTGTGCCGTGGGAAAAATTCCAATTTCATCCGTAACATGTGGCCTCGGCTCACAAATTAGGGTTGCCAACCGGCCGGTTTTCAGCCGGCCTGGCCGGTTTTTCCATGGCCAGGCCGGCTGCCAGCACAGTTGTAAAACCGGCCATTGAAAAGCCGGTTTTTTGCTCTGGCCGCAAGATCGGGAGCGGCCAGAGCAAAAAAACGGCTTTTGTGCCGATGTCCGGGGCGCTAACGCGATCGCGATTCCCTATAGCTGTGCCGCCGCTGGTTCTGCTTTGTACAGCGCTGCGGCTGCACTACACTTACATTGAAAAGTAAAGAGAAACTGTGTCAGAAGCCCTCCGATCATGCAGAGCCCAAGGAAGTGATGTCATGGGGGCGGGCTCCTCACAGGCTGTCTTTCCTTTTCAAATTAACTTTAGCTGCAATAAAGTTAATTTGAAAAGGAAAGACAGCCTGTGAGGAGCCCGCCCCCATGACATCACTTCCTCGGGCTCTGCGATGACCGGAGGGCTCCTGACACAGTTTCTCTTTACTTTTCAATGTAAGTGTAGTGCAGCCACTGCTCTGTACAAAGCAGAAGCAGCGGCTTGGGCAGAGGAGGTGTGTGTGTATGTGAGTGAACCAGCAAGGGGGGGGGGGGGGAGTGTGAGTGAACCAGCAAGGGGGGGGGGAGTGTGAGTGAACCAGCAGTGGAGGGGGGGTGGTGTGTGAGTGAACCAGCAAGGGGGGGGGCGATGGTGAGAGTGAACCAGCAGGGGAGGGGGGGTAAGTGAGTGAGTGAACACGCAGGAGGGGTTAGTAAGTGAAAGGGGGTAGGTTGAGTGAACCAGCAGTGGAGGGGGGGGGGTGGTGTGAGTGAACCAGCAGGGGAGGGGGGTTGGTGTGAACCAGCAGGGGAGGGGGGTTGGTGTGAGTGTTTGATTCCTATTCAAGAGAATTACTTTATATATAGTCAGTATAGGCACAGAGGTAAATTTTTTAAACATTTTCTAATGGTGGTGTGCCTTGTGATTTTTTTCATGAAAAAAGTGTGCCTTTGCACAAAAAAGGTTGAAAAACACTGCATTAGATGATAGAGGGGTAAAAGGGGCACATAGAGGGCATAAGGCCATAGCCGAGAGACTGAATGAATTCTTTGCTTTGTCTTTACTGAAGAAGATGTAGAGAAGTTACCCATGACTGAAAGGGTATTTAAAGCTGATGCAGCAGAAGAATTGAAAGAAATATCACTAAACCGGGCCCCTCATGAGAGACACCTGGCAAAATTAAAAAGTCTTTGGATAGGAGGCAGTGTACTACTGTGGTCCAGTTATTGGTTAGAAGATAGAAAACAGAGGATAGGGCTGAATGGCCAATTTTCCCAATGGAGAAAGGTGATTAGTGGAGTACCCTAGGGATCTGTGCTGGGTCCACTGGTTTTCATCATATTTGTAAATGACCTGGAAATGGGAATAACGAGTGAGGTAATCAAATATGCAGATGACACTAAATTATTCAAAGTTGTTAAAACCCAAGAGGATTGTGAAAAATTGCAAGAGGACCTTAATAAATTCGAAGACTAGACATTCAAATGGCAGATTAAATTTAATGTGGACAAGTGCAAAGTTATGTACCTAGGAAAGAACAACCAAAACTATGGTTACACAATGCAAGGTTCCACATTAGGAACCACCACCCAGGAAAAAGATTTAGGCATCATTGTGGATAATACATTTAAACACTCTGCCCAGTGTGCAGTGGCGGCCAAGAAAGCAAATGGAATGCTAGAACTTATAAGGAAAGGAATGGAGATTAAAAAAAGGATATTACAATTCCTCTGTATTGTTCCATGGTGCAACCACACCTTGAATATGTTTTGCAATTCTGGGCAACATATCTTAAAAAGGATATAGCAGAATTAGGAAGGGCACAGAGAAGATCCACCAAAATGATAAAGGGGATAGAAGGATACCCCTTTGAGGAGAGGCTAAAAAGGTTAGGGCTCTTCAACCTGGAAAAGAGACAGCTGAGGGGTGATATGATAGAGGTCTATAAATTAATGAATGGAATGGAATGGGTAAATATAGATTGATTGTTTATTCCATCAAAATGTAGAAAGACTAGGGGACATGCAATGAAACAAAAGTGTATACCATATAAGACTAATAAGAGAAAATATGTTTTTCACTCAGTGAGTAATCAACTCTGGAATTTGTTACCAGAGGATGTAGTAAAATCTGCTAGTGTAGCTGGGTTTAAAAAGGTTTGGACAAGTTCCTGGAGGAAAGGTCCATGAACCATTGCTAAAGGGGACCCAGGAAATCCACTGGTTGTCCTAATACAAGCATTGTGGAACATCTGTCTTCTGGGGAAATTACTAGATACGGGTAATATCCCTGCTATGGATAAAGGCCACGGTGAGTGTGCTTATGGACCCACTGTGGCAGAAAGACAAACCACAGAAATTAATGAAAAGAGAATTAACTATGGTTAAGTGGACTTCTGAAGATAGAGGAAATAATGGACTGCTACTTTTATGCTACAAAATCCTATATTTAAATCAAGAGGTTATACAAAAAGTATCTCCAAAAACTGGAAGAAAAAGGAAAACTGCCACAAGAAAAATTGCAAAAAAGCAATGGATGCAAATTTAAGAATTTTAATTTCACAGATCAAAGCAAAGAACTATTTGAATGATAACATCTTAGAAACATAGAAACATGATGACAGAAAAAGACCACATGGCCTATCTAGTCTGTCCTTCCATATCAACAACTACAACAGTCCACTTTTTACCTTTAGAGATCCTCTGTGTTGGTCCCAAGCTTTTTTGAATTCAGTTACTGTCCTCATCTCTACCACCTCCACTGGGAGACTATTCCATGGATCCACTACTCTTTCCGTAAAGAAATATTTCCGCATATCACTCCCGAATCTATTTCCCTTCACCCTCATCCCATGTCCCCTCGTAGCAGAACTTGCTTTCAATTGAAAGAGGCTCTCTTCCTGAACATTTATGCCACGGAGGTATTTAAACATCTCAATCATATCACCTCTATCCCGCCTTTCCTCTAAGGTGTACATATTAAGATCCTTAAGTCTGTCCTCATATGCTTTATAATGAAGCCCACTAATCATTTTAGTAGCCACCCTCTGCAACGACTCCATCCTGTTCACATCCTTTTGAAGGTCCGGTCTCCAGAATTGCACACTATACTCCAAATGAGGTCGCACCAAAGACTTATACAGAGGCATTATCACCTCCTTTTTTCTGCTAGCCATTCCTCTCCGTATGCACCCAAGCATCCTTCTACATAAGAACATAAGATATGCCATACTGGGTCAGACCAAGGTCCATCAAGCCCAGTATTCTGTTTCCAACAGTGGCCAATCTAGGTCATATGTACCTAGCAGTTTCCCCAAGAGACGCAAGTTCCACAATGCTTGTACTGGGTCAAGCATTGATATCTTCGGTCACTTCTTAATAATGGTTTATGGACCTTTCCTCCAGGAACTTGTCCAAACCTTTTTTAAACCCAGCTACACTAACAGCCTTTACTACATCCTCCGGTAACAAATTCCAGAGTTTGATTACACGTTGAGTGAAAAAATATTTTCTTTTATTAGTCTTAAATAGTTTACCTTGTAGCTTCATTGCATGTCCCCTAGTCTTTCTATATTCTGATAAGGTAAACAATCGATCTACGTTTACCCGTTCCACTCCATTCATTAATTTATAGACTTCTATCATATCTCCCCTCAGCCGTCTCTTTTCCAGGTTAAAGAGCCCTAACCTTTTTAGCCTTTCTTCATAGGAGTATCCTTCCATCCCCTTTACCATTTTGGTGGCTCTTCTCTGTACCTTTTCTAAAATCGCTATATCCTTTTTAAGATACGGTGACCAGAATTGCACACAATATTCAAGGTGCGGTCTCACCATGGAACGATATAGAGGCATTATAATATCTTTTGTTTTATTTTCCATTCCTTTCCTTATCATACCTAGCATTCTATTTGCTCTCTTGGCCGCCGCTGCACACTGGGCTGAGGGTTTTAACATGGTATCCACAATGACGCCTAAATCTTTTTCCTGGGTGGTGGTTCCTAATGCGGAACCTTGCATCGTGAAACCATAGTTTGGGTTGTTCTTCCCTAGGTGCATAACCTTGCATGTCTCCACATTAAATTTCATCTGCCATTTTGATGCCCAGTCTTCCAATTTATCAAGATCCTCTTGCAATTTTTCACAATCCTCTTGGGTTTTAACAACTTTAAATAGTTTTGTGTCATCTGCAAATTTGATAACCTCACTCGTTATTCCACTTTCCAGGTCATTTATGAATATGTCAAAAAGCAGCGGACCCAGCACAGATCCCTGGGGTACACCACTATTCACCTTTCTCCATTGGGAAAATTGGCCATTTAGCCCTACCCTCTGCTTTCTATCTTTTAACCAGTTCCTGATCCACAATAGTACACTGCCTCCTATCCCATGACTCTTTAGTTTTGCCAAAAGTCTCTGACGAGGGACGTTGTCAAAGGCTTTCTGAAAGTCCCTCTGGTCGGTTCTAGCTTTTGCCGTCGCCTTTTCTACCTGTTTAGCTACTTTAAGATCATCAGACACAACCACGCCTAGGTCCCGCTCTTCTTTAGTGGACAAAAGTACTTCACCTCCTATACTGTATTGCTCCCTTGGATTGCTGCAGCCCAAATGCATGACCTTACATTTTTTAACATTAAATCCCAGCTGCCAAATTCTAGACCATTCTTCAAGCTTAGCTAGATCCCTCCTCATGTTATCTACACCTTCCTGGGTGTCTACTCTATTGCAGATTTTGGTATCATCTACAAAGAGGCAAACCGTACCCGACAGCCCTTCCGCTATATCACTAACAAAGATGTTAAAAAGAATCGGACCAAGGACAGATCCCTGGGGCACACCACTGGTAACATCCTTCTCCTCAGAGTGAGCTCCATTTACTTGTACTTTTTGTCGCCTCCCACCCAACCAATTTCTAACCCAATCAGTAATTTTAGGGTCCATCCCTAGGGTGCTCAGTTTGTTTATAAGTCGCCTGTGAGGAACAGTGTCAAAGGTTTTACTGAAATCTAAATACACCACATCTAGAGCTCTCCCTCGGTCCAACTCCCTGGTCACCCAGTCAAAGAAATCAATCAGATTTGTCTGACAAGACCTGCCTCTGGTGAATCCATGCTGCCTCGGATCCTGTAATCCGCTGGACTCCAGAAACCTCACTATTTTCTCTTTCAGCAGCGTTTCCAATAATTTATTCACCACCGAAGTTAAACTAACCGGCCTGTAGTTTTCAACCACATCCTTACTTCTGCTTTTGTGTAAAGGCACCACATGAGCCTCTCTCCAGTCCTTTGGCACCACTCCCGACTCCAACGAGGCATTGAAAAGGTCAGTCAGTGGAGTTGCTAGAACGTCCCCAAGTTCCCTCAGTATTCTAGGGTGTATCCCATCCGGTCCCATCGCTTTGTCTACTTTAAGTTGAGCTAGTTTCTCACGAACACAGTCTTCTGAAAATTGTTCAAGATGTCCCTCGCTTCTGTTTCAAACTGAGCACCCTAGGGATGGACCCTAAAATTACTGATTGGGTTAGAAATTGGTTGGGTGGGAGGCCCAGTGTGCAGCGGCGGCCAAGAGAGCAAATAGAATGCCTCTGGTGAATCCATGCTGCCTCGGATCCTGTAATCCGCTGGACTCCAGAAACCTCACTATTTTCTCTTTTAGCAGTGTTTCCAATAATTTACTCACCACCGAAGTTAAACTAACCGGCCTGTAGTTTTCAACCACATCCTTACTTCCGCTTTGTGTAAAGGCACCACATGAGCCTCTCTCCAGTCCTTTGGCACCACTCCCGACTCCAACGAGGCATTGAAAAGGTCAGTCAGTGGAGTTGCTAGAACGTCCCCAAGTTCCCTCAGTATTCTAGGGTGTATCCCATCCGGTCCCATCGCTTTGTCTACTTTAAGTTGAGCTAGTTTCTCACGAACACAGTCTTCTGAAAATTGTTCAAGATGTCCCTTGCTTCTGTTCAAACTGAGCACCCTAGGGATGGACCCTAAAATTACTGATTGGATTAGAAATCGGTTGGGTGGGAGGCCCAGTGTGCAGCGGCGGCCAAGAGAGCAAATAGAATGCTAGGTATGATAAGGAAAGGAATGGAAAATAAAACAAAAGATATTATAATGCCTCTATATCGTTCCATGGTGAGACCGCACCTTGAATATTGTGTGCAATTCTGATCGCCGTATCTTAAAAAAGATATAGCGATTTTAGAAAAGGTTCAGAGAAGAGCCACCAAAATGGTAAAGGGGATGGAAGGATACTCCTATGAAGAAAGGCTAAAAAGGTTAGGGCTCTTAAACCTGGAAAAGAGACGGCTGAGGGGAGATATGATAGAAGTCTATAAATTAATGAACGGAGTGGAACGGGTAAACGTAGATCGATTGTTTACGTTATCAGAATATAGAAAGACTAGGGGACATGCAATGAAGCCACAGGGTAAACTATTTAAGACTAATAAAAGAAAATATTTTTTCACTCAACGTGTAATCGAACTCTGGAATTTGTTACTGGAGGATGTAGTAAAGGCTGTTAGTGTAGCTGGGTTTAAAAAAGGTTTGGACAAGTTCCTGGAGGAAAGGTCCATAAACCATTATTAAGAAGTGACCGAAGATATCAGTGCTTGACCCAGTACAAGCATTGCAGAACCTGTGTCTTTTGGGGAAACTGCTAGGTACATATGACCTAGATTGGCCACTGTTGGAAACAGAATACTGGGCTTGATGGACCTTGGTCTGACCCAGTATGGCATATCTTATGTTCTTATGTTCTTATATGTTCTTCATCTGTGAACACAGAACAAAAATATTTGTTAAGCAATTCTGCTTTATCCTTATCAGCTTCTACATATTCCCCCCCCTGCACCCTTGAGTCTGACAATACCACTTTTGCCCTTCCTCTTCTCACTAATATATCTGAAAAATGTCTTATCCCCCCATTTTATTGCATTGGCTATTTCCTCCTCCTTTTGAATCTTTGTCTTCTTGACTACTTTGCTAGCTTCTCTATCTTGAATCAACAAAGGGCTTCCATGGAAAAAGAAATACATGGAGAAGAAGGAGACCTATGTAAGAGTACCAGAATAAAGGAATACACAGAAAAAGAAAGAGCAGTTGAGGGGGAGATGGAGCTGAGAGATCTGGAACTGCAGGTGAGTGAGATGAATAAAGGACAGGTCAACAAATCAGCTGAAGAGGAGGAAGAACGGGAGGAAAAATACCCAGAGCTCAAGATCAAACTCCTAGTCCACATGAAAAAGATGAATATGCTTGGTTCCAGTCAAAAGGAATTTTATCCAAGTTAAATTTAACACCTAAGGTTAAAAATATGATAATTAAGATGAACAAGGCCATATGCTGTTTAAAGGGATCATTTATTGGCATCACCAAAATAAATTGAATACAATATTGTGCAGCTAAAATGATTACTGCAAGAATCAACCAACTAGAGTGCAGGGCCAGAAGAAAAAGAGAACAATAACAGTTCCTCTTAGTAAAAGTGTATTGGAGGAAAAAGATATTCATTGCATGTGGAGTTATCCCTGATAGATGGGTATCTAAAAGAATTAAGATCATCAAAGATGATTCTCTCTTTCCTCTCCAATATCCTCGAGAAGTTAGTCCTTGCACAATTCTCTGCCCATCTCAGTTCCACTCTTGCTCTGCATCCTCGTCAGTCAGGCTTCAGATCTGTTGACAGCACTGAAACCATTCTCTTTTCACTCCTTAATGAAGTCCATGCCACACACAACTGGGATGATCTATCCTTTACTGTTTCACTCGACCTTTCTGCAGCCTTTGACCTCATAGATCACGCTCTCCTTCTCTCACTTCTTCACAGTTGTGGGCTCCGGGACACTGTTCTCCTCTGGTTCCAGTCCTTTCTCTCCTCTTATTTTTTCTTTGTTTCTTGTCGGTCGATTACATCTCCTATCAACTCTCTCCCCTGTGGTGTCCCTCAGAGTTATGTGTTGGCACCCCTACTCTTCAACATTCCTTCTCCCTCTTCTGCTTCCTTCTCCCTCCTCTCTTCCTTCTCCCTCTTCTGTTTCCTTCTCCTTTTTCCTCTGTTCTATTGTAATGGCATTCCATTCATTTTTTCCCTACAGCCCATTTTTATAATTGTAAACCGCTCTGATGCCCAGTAGCCAATGGCGGTATATCAAGTGTATCAATAAAGATAAAGATATTGAGGTACCTCCAAGACATCAAGCTTAAGTACACTGCATTAATAGAAGAAAACCTGAAGTGTATATGTTCCAATAATAAATTGAAAGCATCAACAGAAGTGCAAAAACTGCAAAGATATGAAGAAAACAGAAAAGAAAGATATCAAAATAAACTATTTAGAGAGAACCTGAAATAGTTCTACAGGAAAATAGGAAAGAGCTTTAATATGGTAAAAACACCACCAACCAAAGATGAAACAGGACCTCATAGAGCACAATCAAGAAGCAGAATGGCAACCCAGCCTACAGGAACATTTAGAAAAAAACAAATATTAAATCTATGGAATGACCTGTAGTAACAACAAAAGAGCTGGAAAGCAGGTTAAAATGAGCACCAAGCTGGAAGAGCCCTAGTCCAGACGGAGTGACCAACTTTTGGCTCAAACAGTTAATATTATTCCACCAAGACCTGTCAGACTGCATAAAGCAATTGATCAGGCAGACTTAACACTGCAATGGCTTATAACAGGAAGAACATCTCTCCATCTAAAGGGGGATCCAAATAACATTCCCAAAAATTACAGACCAATAATCTGTCTACCTACAATATATAAGCTGTTCAGTGCAATAGATTCAGACAGAATATATGATCATATTGAGCCGAATAACATCATGGCAATAGAGCACAAGGGCAATAAAAGGGAAACATATAGAACCAAAGACCATAAGGCCATCATGGCCAGTGCTAAGAAAAACAGAAATCTCAGTATAGAATGGATTGATTATAAGAAAGCTTTTGATAATGTCCCACACTCTTGGATAATAAATTGCCTTGAGATGTATAAGATAAATCCCGGCCTGATAGAGTTCATTAAGGGGTATGTTTACTACACCGTCTTAATGTTACCGGTGCTAGTTGCAGCGATAATGTGAAGAATGCCATATAAGGAAAGGGCGTTCCGGCGGCAAGGTAGCAAGAATCTGTATCGCGTGATAGTGGGTGCCGTGGCACGTTAACGCACGTTAACCCTAAGTTCATGCCAGCGCAGTGTTAGAAGCTATAAAGATGTAACCCACTGGTTACTCACATAGTCAAGGAACGTGGTACAAAACCAAGGACTAAGATATGTAACAAAAAACTTTTATTAACAATGCCAACACATATTGCCAACCCGACACAGGCCGTGTTTCGTTGAAACTTCCTCAGGGGTGTAGGCAACTAAAAAATAGAATAATAACATTCAAATAATCAAAACTAAAACCAAATACATGAGTAAAATATAAAAACAAATAAATAATGTATAATCAAATCAAAATGTTGGAATGCTACATAAAACCATAACTATAAATAAAAAAGTAAAATACGCATGAAGGTGATAAGAGAAATATATACAGACTTGAAACCCATCATAAATAATTAAAAGAATAAATATGCAAACCAAACACAAATCAATCTATGCTGATAAAAACCAATAGAATCATAGATACACATATACCATACAGATAAAAAATGTGCGAAATGATACTAAGAAGAATACAAGCATAAAAACATCATAAATAATTAAAAAATGCAAACCAAATAGAGACAGGACTGGATTGATAGAGAACAATCAAGTTGTAAACACACATATTTACCTTACTGGTAGGCAATAAACCCCTCACTAAAATCTATAAACAAAAAGAAGGGAAAAGAAAAGAGGAGTGAGTCTTTATTTATTTAGCTGCATTTATATCTTGCTTTTCACTGGGTCAAGGTGGTTGGGGGATACATTTAACATGAGGGGATATGACACACATACACTAATACTTACAGGGAACATGAGCAATGGAGGGTTAAGTGGCTTGCCCAAGGCCACAAGGAGCACCTGTGGGACTAGAAACCCCAGTCCTTCTGGCCCAAGGTTGCTGTCCTCTAGTGGGATTTGAGCTATCTACCTTCTGGCCTGTGGTACCTTGCCCTAACCACTAGGCTATGCCTCCCTCCAAGAGGGGTGAGTCTTAAAACAAGCCAATGCAACCTTATACATCAAGCCCATATGTGAATATATCCATCAACCACGTGGATAAAAAGCTTTATTTGACCAAAACCAACCATATCTGGTGTCCTCACCATGAGAAAAGATATTGTCAATAAATAATAATCAAACAGATCTTCGCCGTATAGAAATACAGGAACCATTATGAAGAAATCCACCACAAAAAGTGTGTCATCTATGCTCACCACCATATTAAATTAATAAAAACAATTGTCATAAAACTCTCTTTTAATAATCAAAATCGTCAAAAAAAGAAGAGGGAAAAAAGGGCAAGAGAGAAACCGGACAGTAGCAAGGAAGATTACTTACTACCAGCAGTATTAGCTAACAGCATGCAGTATGCTGAAGAAAGAAAGTAAACGCACTTACTTTAGTGAGAACTCTGAAAAGATCGCCACTCCAAAAGTTCTCACTAAAGTAAGTGTGTTTACTTAAAGTGTTGATTTGGATTAGGTCCCTTTGAACTGTCGGCTTTGATGGGAGGATTAATCTCGCTTTTTCTTTCTTTGGCATACTGCATGCCGTTAGCTAATACTGCCGGTAGTAAGTAATCTTCCTTGCTACTGTCCATAACTACCCATACATGCTACAGAAAAAGTCAAAGCACACTGGTTGCAGAACCATGCAACAAGAAGAGCATCGAGAAAACAGCATGGCATTTAAAGCTGGTGAAAATCTTCCAGTAACAAGTTTAAGCAGTGAATCCATAAAGGTGCAAAGCAGGAGAATGAAGGATGGCCTAGAACAATCCAAAGCACACTGATCACAGAACCACACATGAGGAAGGACAGCATAAATCTGCAAAATCAGTAGAGGAGGGGCAGCAGTGAGGCAAGGGCATGAGAGCAGTGGGAACAGAGGGATACAGGAAGAAGCAAAGGGAAAGGAGGTTTTTTAGGTTTTTTTTTAGTTGATTTCATTTTTTTCCTTTTGTTTTGTTTAACTTTAGTTTTACCATGCAGGCCTAAATGGACCCACTGGAAACATGACAGAAGGCCACCGAGTGCTTGTGAAGTCAAGAATGGGATTTGTCACTGCTGCAATATCACTGTCACAAGGATCTCAAAAGCAGGACTTGCAACAAAGGAAAAGGCTGTGACAGAAATGGCAGGACAGTGAGATTGACACCAATAGCAGAGGGAGATTTTTTTTTTGGTTATTTTTGTTTAATTTCCTTTGTGCCTGTTTAGGGGTTTCCTTTATTTATTATTTCTTGCTTTTTTTTCTTTTAAATTTTGGCATGGGTGGGCTGAAAGTTAGCCACTGTAAATGGGCACTATCCCGGAAAGACTGCAGTACAGCAGTGCAGACACTGAAGGCAGAGAGTGTGGGCAACTGCCCCTCAGTACAGCTCTACTCATTCCTTCTCCCACATGCATGAAAATGAAGGAAAACCAAGCAAGAGGAGGTATATCTTCTGAAAACACTAGCTTTTCCACAAACGTTTGTGCTAGCTAGGGCAGACCCAATAATCAGGCAAGACCATGCAGTTACCTAAGACTACAGTTTCTTGGGAATAGCAGAAAGCAGCAGCATTCAAAGCAAAATAATACATTTTGATAGTCACACAAACTCAAAGAGCCATCACCTGCAGAGAGAGCAGGCATCTATATACATATAAAGCAAAATTTAATATTTAAAGGCGTGATGTCCAATTATGCATTTTTACAGAATTGCTGTTGCTAGAGTAGCGTTGGAATGATCATGATTGTTAAGTTTAATTATCAAACTTTTGGTGGGAGGGGCATAAGGCTGAAGTTATTGAGGTTTGCCCTGCTGCTAGCCATGAATGATAATAACCACAATATTTCCTGCCATAGAGAATAGACAGGACAGGAAATGCTGCATCACCTTGGGCAGGATTGGTCAGACCGTGTACTCGTGTGCCCAGTAGGCTAAGGAATCTGTGTGCATGGCCTCGATGACTTCTGCAAAGTAGTGTGTCACCAAAATCTATTCAGTAGTGTGTCTGACTTGTGATAGGCTGGTCTTTGCAGCGTAACATTAAAGCTAGTGCTTTGGTTACCAAAGATGATCCCTCGTTGGAGCTCAAGTACTATGGCTGGCATGGAAAGTTAGGGGTGGGGGGGGGGGAGCAGGTAGTGGTAGGTACAGAGCTGTGCTCATGGTACCAGTACTGATATCCAGGGTGCCTACTATTTCCCCTGCTGCATCACCATTACAATTTCCCACCTGTCTCTGGCATTCCCTTTCCTCTGCCTCCTTTACCAGCTTTTCCTTCCAATAAGTTAGTGCATTTTACTGAAGAGCAATAGTTCCCGTTTCATAATGGCTTGCAACCCTTTTTTTACTTGACTCTACAATAAGCTACCATCACCAAAATATCTTCTGTGAATCCTTGTCACTGCCGAAACCCCTCTAACTATGCCTGTAAATTATTCACTACCAGGATGTGAAGGCCCAGGATAGTCTTTGTGGAACTCAGTTCCTCTATGGCATCCTTAAAGTGTTTTAGGACTTCTGTCACCTGCATGATATTTGTCCAATCCTGGTGACCCAGGGCTCTGTTGATGCCTATCTCAATCTCCATTGACATCTGATGCAGGGCTGCCCGTTGGTCCACTAACCCATGCAGCAGGGCCGGATTTGCCTATACGCCACGTACGCCGTGGCGTAGGGCCCACAGCTGGCAAGGGCCCACCGGGAATGTTTTTTGCACAGGGCCCCGCGTTTCAGGGGGCCCCGCGCAAAAAACATTCTGATACATCATTAAAATTAAAAAAAAAAAAAAACCTGTCGCTGCCTCTGCCGGGGCCGCCGCGGCAGAATCGAGTGTGCCGCGGGGCCCCCCCTGCCCAGCAGGGCCTGCCCTCCCCGGTATCACCTCTCTCAGCTGCCTCCCTCCAGTCACAAGCGCCGGCTTTCAGAGCGCGAGGGAAGAGTTTCTCCCTCGCTGCTCTGTTAAGCCCGCGGGGGCTGATGGGAAGTATCCCATCAGCCCCCGCGGGCTTAAACCGAGCAGCGAGGGAAAAACTCTTCCCTCGCGCTCTGAAAGCCGGCGCGTGTGACTGGAGGGAGGCAGCTGAGAGAGGTGATACCGGGGAGGGCAGGCCCTGCTGGGCAGGGGGGGCCCCGCGGCACACTCGATTCTGCCGCGGTGGCCCCGGCCCCGGCAGAGGCAGCGACAGCTTCTTTTGTAAAAAAAAAAATTCGCTGGGCTGGGGTGGGCTGGGGGGGGGGTAGGACTGGTGATGGGCTGGGGGGGTTAGGAGTGGTAATGGCTGTGGGCTGTTGGGGGGGTTAGGACTGGTGATGGGCTGGGGGGGTAGGAGTGGTAATGGCTGTGGGCTGTTGGGGGGGTTAGGAGTGGTGATGGGCTGGGGGGGTTAGGAGTGGTAATGGCTGTGGGCTGCTGGGGGGGTTAGGACTGGTGATGGGCTGGGGGGGTTAGGAGTGGTAATGGCTGTGGGCTGTTGGGGGGGTTAGGACTGGTGATGGGCTGGGGGGGTTAGGAGTGGTAATGGCTGTGGGCTGTTGGGGGGGTTAGGACTGGTAATGGGCTATGGGGGGGTTAGGAGTGGTGATGGGCTATGGGGGGGGCTATGTGCTATGGGGGAGCTAAGTCTATATGGGCTGAAGGGATTAGGACTGGAAGTGGGTTGTGGGGGGAGTAGGACTGGTGATGGGCTAGGGGGGGGGCTTAAACTAAAAATTGGGTGATGGGGATTAGGACTGGAAATGGGCTGGTGGGATTAGGACTGGTAGTGGGCTATGGGGGGCTAGGATTGGTAATGGGTTGGGGGGGGTTGCTAGGACTGGAAATGGGCTGGGGGATTAAGACTGGAGTTGGGCTGGTGGAGTTAGGACTGGTAATGGGCTGTGGGCTGTTGGGGGGGGGGTTAGGACTGGTAATGGGCTATGGGGGGCTAGGACAGGAAATGGGCTGATGGGAAGGGGTTAGGACTTGAGGTGGGCTGATGGGGTTAGGACTGGTAATGGACTGTGGGCTGATGGGGGGGTTAGGACTGGCAATGGGCTATGGGGGGGTTAAGACTGGTAATGGGCTGTTGGCTGATGGGGGCTGTCTGGTAATGGGCTATGGGGGGTTAGGACTGATAATGGACTATGGGGGGGGGCTAGGACAGGAAATGGGCTGATGGGGAGGGGTTAGGACTTGAGGTGGGCTGATGGGGTTAGGACTGGTAATGGACTGTGGGCTGATGGGGGGGGTTAGGACTGGCAATGGGCTATGGGGGGCTGACTGGAAATGGGTTGATGGGGGTTAGGACTGGAAGTGGGCTGATGGGGGGTTAGGACTGGAAGTGGGCTGATGGGGGGTTAGGACTGGTAATGGGTTATAGGGGGGGGCTTAAACTGAAAATGGGGTGATGGGGGTTAGGACTGTAAGTGGGTTGATGGGGGGGCTAGGACTGGTATTGGGTTGGGGGTTGCTAGGACTGGAAATGGGCTGATGGGTGGCTAGGACTGGAAATGGGCTGATGCAGGGACTAGAAGGGAATGGATGCTGGGTGAGGCTGGAACTAGAAGGGAGCTGATGTTGGGGGAGGATTAGAATGGGATGGGGCTGGAAGAGTAAAATGGAGAAGGGAAAAATATTTTGTGTGGGAGGGATAAAAAATCTACAATTGGCCGGGTATTGGGAGAGTGAGTGGGGATTGAGGATGGAGGGGTAAAATTTGAGTGGATGAAATAGGAATGAGGAAAGAGCAAAAGGAGAAAGATTAGTATGTTAAAGCAGATGTAGAGAGAGAATGGAAAAAACTAGAAGAGAGAAGAAAGGACAAATGGACAGCAGACGATGGAGGGTTAGCAGAAGACACGAAGAAACCAGAAGAAAGTGGCTGGAGCAATTGCAGCTGAAAAAATGCACAAAAGGTAGAAAAATATCTCTTTATTTTGAATTTATTAATTGGAATATGTCAGCTCTGGTAAATGTGCATCATTAACGTCTGCGCTTTGTTTAGTACAAGAGCAAATTAATGTATAGTTTTATTTCTACAGTGTTGTACATTCCAAGTTTGGCTTTTGGGATTCCCAGTTTAATTATTGTCTTCCTGTTTCTAAAATGTGATTACTTGTTTGGTGATGGTCTATGTTCTGCATGTGTAACTGAGCTGAGGTGTTCTGTTTATATAATTCCTATTTGACATTGCCACTTGTTCTCTTTCCCCAGTAGGTCATGTATTGTTGTTCTCTGAAATGTATTGGTTTAATATTTGCAGTGTTGCCTTTTGATTGGTAGAGTATGGTGCTTTGTGAGTCCTGGTAGTGCTGTTAGGATACGGCGGGTTTGCTATGGGTTCTAAATGGGCAGTGTTTGTTGTAGTTCCTAATGTGTCTGGCAGTTGGCACTGGATTATAGTAATGTAGAAATCTTTTAGTCTTTCTTTATCCATACACTCATTAAGAGGCACGTTTACTAAAAGTTAGTATATGGTAACATTACGCAAATATTTATGCAAATGGGGGCCCTTATGCAAATGAGGCCCACACCCCCCCTTGGGCCGCCCCTGCTGGGGGCCCACAATTTTTGTTGGCGTAGGGCCTCACTCAAGGTAAATCCGGCCCTGCCATCCAGTATTTTGTAAGTGGAATTCCACCTGGTCCTCCTTGTACATGCACACAGATGCCCCTGTTGGTTTCTGATTCTCATGCAGTTTATATTTACCCTTCACACTTTGATGAAATTACCCTGCTATTTTTCAGAGCTTGTCAACCAGTTGCCTCAGGACAGTACTGCCACTTTCCTTATTCTGCAAGCCTGAGGAATCTCTAATAATTAGGTGCAGCAACTAAGCAAAGCATCTGCTCCCCTGAAAGCCTTTCTTTTTCTCCGCCTTGACCATGTCAATCCCATCATTTGTTACAAAGAAACCTGGAAACACAATGCTCTCTTTGTTCCCTATTTGCCAGCCCTGCAGCATTTCCCTTATTTCTGCTAAGATATTACTCCAGGGATGGCTGTCATCCATTACTTGGCTGTTTTGCTCCCCCATTATACCTACAGCATGGTCCTGCCTCCTTTAGCTGCTGCTAATGTGCTGTCAAGGAGAGGTAGACATAGTCCAGATGTCAGTGATGAAATGCATGCTACCACTGGCTCTGCAATTGATTATACAGGCTGATACTTGTTTTGCAAGAGCTAAGAAAAGCAACCTCCTCAACCCTACTTCTCAACCATCTTCAAGGAATAGTAACTAGGGCTATGATTTCCCTTATGCAACATGTCATCTCTATCAATACTGCCTGTTGCTTGTTCCATGAAAGTATGCCAAACATCACCTCATCTCTTCCATGCATAGTTTACTTTGATGTGCGTTGGGTCTGTTGCCATGCCATCTGAATGGCAGAAGAGCTAGGATCTCCATTTCAGAAAGGGATTTGTTCTTCCTGTGCCTCTCCCTCACTGCTGTTTCTATTCCTGCATTAGCTTCCCTGCCTAAGATCAGCATCCTCCTTTGTACCAAGCTGGAAAGAGTGTTTTTTATTATTGAATATACACAAGCATACACAACTTGTTCAGGAAAACAGAAGGCAGTTGAAAAAGGAAAACACAAGGTAAAAAGAAAATTTAAAGAAGCAATCAAAAATCATCCTGAACTGCACAATCTGAAAAGCCCTTGTGGCGTGCATTGGTTCCCGATATAGGGCTCCCGCAGGTGCGGGCCCACCAGGCACAGGCACGCCTGTAGCGTGCTGCTAGTTTAAATGGGTGAGAGAGCCACGATCGGGCCTTGGAAGAGGATCGGGAGGGGCAAGCAGCTCCCTCTTCTCAACCGATGATGGATTGTGGCTCCTGATGGTGTCCGGTGTGCAGAGGCTCAGTTCCTGTAGCGTGCTGCTATTTTAAATGGGTGAGAGAGCCCCAATTGGGCCTTGGAGGAGGATCGGGAGGGGCAAGCAGCTCCCGCTTCTCACCCGACGCTGGACCGTGGCTCCTGATGGTGTCCAGTGTGCAGAGGCTCAGTTCCTGTTACAGCAAGAAACCATCAAATGTCCCATGTCACAGGCACACTAGACCTGCAGGAGTTTATTTTTATTTATTTATTTGAGTGGTTTATATATCATCTAATTTTGAAGTCAAGGCAGTTTACAGCAAAACTAGATAAGATGTACCTAAAACATACAGATGTGAGCAACAAAACTTAATTTCACTTATAGTGAACTGTGTAGTTCAGGTTATACATGGAACAAGAATGCAACAAAGTTTAAATTATATATGGAGTAACTTATGTACAAAGAAAACAGGGATATGGGCATGGAGGAATATGAGTTAGGCTAAAGTGACACAGACTGAAGAATGTGAATTACAAGGTAGGTATGACAGATATTGTCTGGGGAAGACAAATGGGTGTTGAGGGTGGGGGGAAATCTGGGGTGAGGGGGGGCAAAGAACTTCTGGAGGGTCAGAGTTCAGGAGGGATCATGTTTTGTTCCTGAAGTGTTCACAGAAAAGATGCATTTTTAGATACTTCAGGAAATCTATTAGGTCAGTTATTGCATGTAAGTGATTTGATAGAGAATTCCATAATACCGGGTCATAAAACGAGAACGCCTTGTTGACAGTGGCTCCATTGTTCTCTGTAATACTGGAGGGGGTCTTGAGGGTGTTTTGTAGGTGTGTTCTTCTGTTTCTGTTGTTGTTGTTTTTTGTAGAAATGACTGTAGGTAGATGGCTGACAGGCCGTGGGATACCTTGAAGGTGGTAAGTATGGCCTGGGCTTTGATAGACGGCCAGTGTAGTTGTTTTAGTATTGGGGTTATGTGTTTTGTTTGGGAGGAGCTGTATAGGATGCAGGCAGCCATGTTCTGTGCTAGCTGCAAGGGCTGGAGAGTGTAGTTTGGTAGGCCTTGGAAGAGGATGTTGCAGTAGTCGAATGCTTGGAACACAGTGTGGTAGTCTTTGGGGTCCAATAGAGATCTGAGGTGTTGCACTGTTTTTATTTTGTGGTTTATGCTTCTGGTAATATTGCTGATGTGTGATTGTAATGTTGGTCTATGGTTATACCAAGGTACCTTACTTCAGTTTTCACCTTTAGTTGTGATGCAGTGATGTTTATGATGGGTGATGGACTGTAGTTTAGGTCTTTATGGATGAAGAGGGCTTCTGTTTTGATTTACGTAGAGATTCTGTGCTGCCAGCCATTGTGTGATATCGTCAAAGCTTTTGACTAGTGAGGAGAAAACTGGATTTACTGTGGAGAATGGCATATATAACATAACATCATCTGCGTAGATGTGATAGAGAATGTTGTGAGATTGGATTATTTTGCAGATAGGTTGGAGGAAAATGTTAAATAGAAGTGTAGAGAGAGCTGAACCCTGGGAAACTCCTTGCTTCAGTGTGTATGGAGCAGAATGGAGACCTTTCATAGTGACTTGCTGGCTGCGGTTGGATAGGTATGACTCAAAGCATTTTAGGGTCATTTCAGTTAATCCAATTGACTGTAGGTGAAGAAGTAGACTGCTATATGGTACTGAGTCAAAGTCTGCCTTGATGTCTAGAAATATCATTTCAAAGCCCTGTTGTAGTTTCTTGGTACCTCATATGAGAGTGTCCATAAGTCTGTTAGCAAAGTCCATGCTTAGGCCTGAATTTGTACTGCTGGAGATAGAGTGGAGCATGCAGGTCGACGTGCTGTTGGAGCTGCAGTAAAACCACTTTTTCAATGATTATTGTGAGGAATGGTATACTGGAGATAGGCCTATATGAGTTGGGTAGCTTTGGGTCTAGACCAGGGTTTTTTCTTATTAGTTGCACAGAAGATTTCTTCAGCTCAATGGGCATGTACCCTTGTGTGAGGGAGAGTTGTGTGATTTTGTATATGATGGGGAGGAAGTCATCTTTGGTGACTTTCATCCAGCTGACAGGGCATGGATTGAGTGGGGAGGTGGTAGTGTTAAGATGACTGATTATGAATTTCAGGTGTTCCAGTGTTTCATTTGTAAATGTTTGCCAGGTGGTTGTGGTGGAGATGCTGGTTTTACAAGTTGCAGATGTTGCTTGTGGGTAGTTTAGGGGGCCTGCCTGGGTTTGGAAGTGGTTGGCTATGGTCTGAAGGGAGGGTTCATCATCTGAGTTGGTTTGCGTAGGATATATATATATATTTTTTTTTTACTAGGGATTTTACTATTCCAAACATCTCTCTGGGGCAGTTTATTGAGTTTAGAAGGATGTTAGTGTGATATTATTTTTTTCTTCTTGTTTACTAAGGTTTGGTATTCGAGTAGTTCAGTCATGTATCTTTTGAGGTGACTTGTATTCTTGTAATATCTCCATTACCTCTCTGTAAGCCTGAGCTTGTGCTTAGCCTCCTTTAGTTCCACTGAGTACCATTCTGCCATGGAGCATGGTTTATGTTTTTTTTCAGATTGTGATTGTCTTTGTTTTTTTGCACTGTTCTGTTAATTTCTTGGTCCTAGCTGTCTATTGTTATATCAACATTGCTGGTGTTCTGGTCAATATTTGGAATGACCTTGTCTGTCAAGGTATCCTGGTCTAGAGGTCGGAACTTGAGATTTTGGCTATTCCTGGTTGTGTCTGTGCAGTCTGTGGAGTTCTGTGGAACTACACCTGGAATAGACTTCCTCTGTCTATACGTCAGGCATCTTCTCTGACCCTCTTCAAATCCAGGTTGAAAGCTCACCTCTTTGCTTCTGCCTTTGGTTCATGACTTACCTGTTTGCCTCCTCCTCCCTTGTTTTGTTTTCACTTGTTCCTTTTCTTTTCCCTTGTTCTCACCTTGTTTCTTTGTCTTGTTTCTCCTGTTATTCTTCCTTTGCCTTTGTTCTTTCTTCGTCCTTCACCTTCTTTGTTTTGTCTTTTTAGATTGTAAGCTCTTTTGAGCAGGGACTGTCTATTTTTTGTCTTTTTTCTGTACAGCGCTGTGTGCATCTGGTAGTGTTTTATAAATGCTCAGTAGTAGTAGTAGTAGTAGTAGTAGAATATTATTGTCTTGTGGTCTGACCAAGGTATTGTATCTAGTGATGGGAGTGGAGGGCAGTTGTCTTTGATCATTTGTTGAGGGGTGAAGATGAGGTTGAGCGTGTTCCCTTTTGTGTGTGCTGGTTCATTGACAAATTGTATGTAGTCTAGAGCTTCTATGGCCTCCATGAAGTCCTTAGTTGTTCTGAAGTTGGTTAAAGAGAGGCTTAGGTCTCTGAGTAAAAGTAGCTGTTTATTGCTTCAGTTTTGGGTGCATATGGTTTCCAGAAGGGCAGGTAGTTCTTCTACCCTTGAATTTGGAGATCTGTAGGCCAGGTAGAGTATCAGGTATTTGTTTGTGATGCAAATTGTGTCCATGCCTCCTTCGGCATGGGTGGCAATAGATAATAAAGGAAAGTAGCTCAGAAGGCCTATAGAAAACATGGAATGGAATTTAGCTTAATTAAGCATTTACAGGGAACTTGAGAAAAACAAGCATCCCAGCTACACAACAGCTGCTTTCAACAACAAAAATGTCCTGTTTCTCTTTTTAGTCTTCCTAGAGAGATCTGGAAACATATGTATCACAGGGCCTTTAAAAGCCACATTATATTTCTTGAAAAACAGTTTTAACATCCATTCATGGTCTGAAGTCAAGGCAAACATCATTAATAAAGTATCAGGAACTACAGAATCCAAGTTAGAGCTCTTCAGTATTGCAGAAATATCCAAAGCATCCATTTGTTGTTTCCGAGGGACCCTGTGAGGTCCTTGCAACAGGTAAATCAACAGGGGATGAGATTCCAAAGGGACCCCCAGGATATCCACCAAATACTTTTTAAACATATCACAAGGACAAATCATGGTTTCCCTGGGAAAATTAATCAAACACAAGTTTGAAGTTCTAGAAGTACTCTCCAGGTTTTCCATCTTAAATTTCAGCATTGTCAAATCTTTCATAACACTTTCATTTCAGCCTTCTAGCCACTGAGACTTCTTTTCCAAATCTGAAATAACAGTTCTGACCACAGATATCTCCTCAGCATTTTTTGTATAGCAGAGATATTACCTTGAACTTGCTAATTTAAAATCTGTGGTTATGGAACCACAGCTTCAACCAGACTGGAAATTGCATCCCAGATAGATTCTAAAGAAAACGTTGCCGGTCTAGGTAGAGTAAACCCCTTAGAATGTAGAGGACAACCTGCAGTGGGGCCAGTTCCAACAGCTCTCTCCAGGGCAGGAGCCGATACTCTGGACCCAGCTCGAGGACCCCATGCCCCTTCAATTGCTACCTCCTGATTCTCTCGTAGTGAAAGTCCAATCACTGCAACTGCCCCAGGAAACTGCAATCCAGCTGAAAATCTCTCATCACCACTCTTCGGCGGTGTGAGGAACCCAGCCCACTTGAGGGATACCGCTCCTCTGGGGATAGTGAGGTCTCCACGCCCAAGCTCGATGTAGAGTCACCCAGCTCTGTAATCGAGAACACTGGGCTCGCAGCTGCATGTTTGTTGCATGCTTAGATGACTCAAAAATACATCAAGGGAAGTTTGCGCAGGTAAGGCAAGGAGGGTTTTAGCAGCCACAGAGGGTTTACCAGCCACTTTCCCCTTTCTCTTTCCCATTTCTTAACACAGCCATCAGAGCGCACCCTGATTCTATCATCGTTGATCATTGTCTCTCCTGCAATTACTGGAAAGAGTGCCATTTTGACCGATGATACACTGTGCCACTCTTTGTAAGATGACCCTTTGACCCCCTCTACTAATGCCCTTCCTTTAGTAATCGTATTCTGCATGCCATGTGCGCTGATGCACTTGAAAATGCCTCTACACTGTGAGGTTTTATAAGACATCCCCTCCATTTCCTTGGGGGAGGGGCGGTCTGCAGTTCTTGGTGCAGCTGCTCGACCTGTGGTTGAGGATGGAGGATAGGATGAAAGGCCATCAGCATTCTTCCCACTCTCCATTGTCCCCTCTAACTCTTTTCTACCTTTGGTATTGGCACTGCTGGATCACCTTCTACCTCCTGACCTGTTGGCATGCTAAGAACAACCTCTTCAACACCCTTTTCAGCTAGTAAACATTCCATATCCAATGATTCAGAAATGCATGCAAGTTCCCATTTTAAAGGATTGTATGTGTGAATGGGCACTTACAGATGCTCTTTAGGTGATTACTATTCTTTAAATGTGCACATAAGTTCCATTGCGTGCAATTTTGATTAGGATGTGCAGAGGGGCAGAGCTTGGGTGCATACATTTATGTTCATAATTTATAGAATATTATAACTTTCACACGTGTTCTCCATAGGCATGGGTATTTAAATCTGCTGTAGAGCAGATGCAACAGCTGTGTCTAGGTTCAGGCACATCGGTATGCCCCTATTCTATAAAATAAAGTGCACTTGTACTTTTTATTATAGAATAGGCCCTATATACATGTGTAGTAATAGATGTCAACTGCCAGGGAGTTTATAGAACTACCCTCATAAAATACAAAGCCCACATTTTCCTTACCTCTCTCTGATTTTCTGATCTCCCCTACCCCAGAGAAACACTCCTCAACAACCAAAACCTTTAGTCACCTAGGTATAAAATCAGATGCTGCAGCACTAAGGGAGGCAAGAACACTTTGCTCCCTTCAAGTTGTTTTATTTTTCTCATTCTTTATTTTTTATGCTTTCAAGTAGCTAGCAAGCCCCATCAGCCACCACCCGTTCATCAGTGAATCAAATTCAGACTAGAAGCTCTCTAAGTCCCAAAGCGACCTTCCCCCATGCCCTCCCAGACAGACCTGAAGCTGCAATTTTGTTTCTCCTTTCCAGACTAAGCCCCAGTCAGCACCCCTTCCTTATTCCCTGAAAGTCAGAGACAAAATGATTGTCTTGGGCTTTGACTGAGCTGTGTATTGCAGCCCTGCTGTAATTTCATGGCCCATGGGATTTGCAGAAGTCAAGCAGTGATATGTTTCTCTGGCTGCCTGTCAAGGAATTTTAGCATGATATGCTCAAGTGCTTGATACTGGCTGCTAGCGGCCCTCCTTTTCTTCCCCTTCCAGATTGGCTCCAGGATGTCTGGCAGTGCCTGCATAATTGACAAAATGAAGTTTATAAATGGTGATTTGTGGAATTTTTCCAAGCATGCATGCTCAATTAATTGATGCCAGAATGACCCCAAAATTGCAATTTTCATCAAATGTTTCATTCATATGAAAACTAATGCTCAATTCACATGATATTTTGCAGGAAGTCAGAAAATAATTGCATTTTCAACATCTACCACAAACTTTAGCTAATGATACCTTAGCTTATAATTTAGAGAGTATCAATCAACAAGGATTTCAAAAAGAGTCAAAAACAGCATAAACACTAAGAACATGAAATTGACAGCTTATAACAAACTTTGAAATACCCATATGCAAATTCTAGAAGTCTAAAAAATAAGATGGGTTATCTCAGAGAACTGGTGGAAGGACAATAACTAATGGGACAATGTGATACTAGGTTACAAACTATGTTGCAATGATAGGGTAGATCACATAGATGGAGAAGTGGCACTATATGTTAAAGAGAACATTGAGTCAAACAGGATAAAGGTTTTACAGGAAATGAAAGATATTGTAGAATTTGTATGGCTAGAAAGTCTATGTAAAAAAGAGAAGAGAATGGCAGTGGGGGTGTACTATCACCCACTTGGACAGAATGAATGGATCAATGATGAAATGCTAAAATAAATTACAGAAACTTGCAAAGTTTACAAAACATTAATAATGGGAGATTCAATTGCCCCAGTATTGACTGGGTCATTATTATATCAGGCTATTCTAGGGAGATAAAGTTTCTAGATGAATTAAATGACTGCTTCATGGAGCAGCTGGTTCATGAATTGACTTGAGGGGAAGCTATTTTAGACATAGTCCTCAATGGAACGCAGGATCTAGTGCAAGAGGTAATGGTGTTGGGGCCACTTGGCAATAGCGATCATAACCTGATTACATTTGATTTAATAAATGGCGGGAGGATAATGAAGAAATCCACTGCACTAGCATTTAACTTTCAAAAAGGAAACCATGCTAAAATGAGGAAAATGGTTAAGAAAAAACTAAAAGAAGCAAATGCAAAGGTTAAAAGTCTACATCAGGCTTGGTCATTTTCTAAATATACTGTATTGGAAGCCTAGACCAGATGTATCTCACAGTTTAAGAACAGTGGAAGTAAAAATAAATGACAGCCAGCATGGATTAAAGATGAGGTCAAAGAGGCTATTATAGCTAAGAGAAAATCCTTCAGAAAATGGAAAAAAGAACAAAAGATGACAACAAGAAACAACATAAGTACTGTCAAGCTAAATGCAAGTCATTAATAAAACAAAGAGAGAATTTTAAAGGAAGCTTGCCATGGAAGCAAAAGCACATAATAAAAACTTTTCAAGTACATTTGTAGCAAAGCACCTGTGAGAGAGCCAGTTAGACCATTAGATGATAAAGGGGTAAAGGGGGCACTAAAAGAAGACAAGGTCATAGTGAAGAGACTAAATTAATTCTTTGTTTTAGTCTTTATTGAAGAAGATGTAAGAAAATTAGCCATGCCAGAAATCATATTCAAAGATGATGTATCAGAGGAATTGAAAGATAAATTGTGAAGATGTATTAGAGCTATTTGATAAACTACAGAGCAGCAAATTACCTGGACCAGATGGCATGTATCCTAGGGTGCTGAAAGAACTGAAATATGAGATTGCAGACTTACTTTTAGTAATCTGTGAACTATCCTTAAAATCATCTGTGGTACCTGAGAATTGGAGAGTGGCCAATGTAACACCAATTTTTAAAAAGGGTTCTAGACCAGTGAGGTTGATGTTAGCATTGGGCAAAATGGTAGAAATCATTATAAAGAACAAAATTACTGAATATGTGGATAGTTATGGATTTAGCCAAGGAAAGTCTTATCTCACTAATCTGTTATATTTTTTTCAAAAGTGTGAATAAATAGGTAGACAAAGGTGTGCTGGTTGATATAGTGTATCTGAATTTTCAGAAAGCCTTTGACAAGGCCCCTCATGAGAGAATCTTGCAGAAATTAAAAAGTCATGGGATAGGAGACAGTGTACTATTGTGGACTGGAAACTGGTTTAAAGATAAAAAACAGAGATTAGGGCTAAATGGTGAATTTTCTTATTTGTGAAAGGTTTATAGTGGAATACCCCAGCAGGGCCAGAACATGGGTTTCTGCTGCCCTAGGGAGAATCTCCACTCCACTCCACTCCACTCCATGGCACCTTCTGCGCGCCAAGCTGTACCCCCTGTGGTGAGTGGCGCTATCACTGATTCTGGTGGTGGGGTCAGGGGGAGCGCAGCTCAGCTCAGCGATCTGTGCTGGGCCTGATGCTTTTTAACATGTTCATAAATGACACGGAAATGGGAATAACAAGCGAGGTGATCAAATTTGCAGATGACACAAAATTATTTAAAGTTGTTAAAATACAAGAGGATTGTGAAAAATTGTAAGAGGACTTTGAGAAATTTGGAGATTGGTCATCCAAACGGCAGATGAAATTTAATGTGGACAAGTGCAAAGTTAAGCACTTATGGAAGAACAACCCAAACTACAGTTACACAATGCAAGATTCCATTTTAGAAATCATCACTCAGAAAAAGGACCTGAGCATCATCGTGGATAGTACACGAAACCCTCTGTCTAGTGTGCAGCCACAGCCAAGAAAGCATATACCTGTAGAATGCTTTGAATCATAAGGAAAGGAAAAGAAACAAAAAACAAGGATATTATAATGTCTCTGTATCGCTCCATGGTGTGCAGTTCTGGTCACAATATCTTTAAAAGGGTATAGCATTACTGGAAAAAGTTAACCGGTAGCTGGACCCGGTGCTCTGCCCTTCCATTTTGCACACCACGCGCCCTCCCGTGAATACCTTCATTCCCACAAACTTCACACACACAACCAATCTTGGAAGCAACAGGTCGCAGCTTTATTGCCAATTAACATATTAACATCTTTTAACATACCATCATCAAAAAGCCAAAGCGGAGCGATACCTCACCCGCCATGCAATTAGCAAGGTGACCTCGCGTCCGCACCTGCCGTGGTCCAACCCCCGGCAAAGTTACTACTACCCCTGCCCGACTTCGCCATTTCAGTACCAAAAATCTGCATTGGGTTTTCTGGGTCGGGGGCACCCCGCTCCAAGTAGCCTAATGCTCCGGACCCCGGAAACCTCCGGATCCCGCCACCAGCACAGGCACATTGGTGAGTCTTTGCCCCACCCCCAAGCTCAAGCTGTGACCTGCCCGTGTCCCCTAGCAGCACCCATTCCAATGCTTCTTGCCAGTCGTTCAAGAGCAAATCTACCCCCACTGGCGATAGATGTACTCCATCACTCCCATACAAGCCAGCACATGCCTCATCAACCCAAGCATGCTGCACCTGAAGCCCCCCGTGCTCACATACCCACCTCCCAATCTGTCTATTAATCTTTGTCAGCCCACAAGACCAAGGACGCTGTTCCCAGCATGCAGGCCTTGGGATGATATCTGACCATATCAACACTACCCCTCTGAACATCTGCAATACCACAGCAAAATCCCTCTTTTCCGCATTAATCAATTGCTTGCATGTCCAGGAATCTAACTCGTTGCCTCCCAGGTGCAACAGCAACAACAATGGTTGTTTTCTTAGGTGTTCGTGGTGTCATAGCAAGGGCAACAGCTGCATCCACCAGAGACCCCTCTTGCCCAGCCATGAAACTGACACCAAAGCTGGGTCCAGTCCCAAGTTCAGCCCGATTGGCTGCACTGCTGCCCGCTGGCCGGCCCAGAACACAAAGGAATGCCCCAGCATCCAACATCCCCGCACACACACTCCCCCATCTGCAAAAGAAAAGAGCAGTTAATAACCATTGTAACCAACGTGTTTGCCCAGCTTACAAATGAACATAACCCCGAAAAGCCCTGGACCGCCATCTACCGATACTTTGTGTCTGCACGCCCGTCATCCCAGCCCTTGCTGCACTAGTCGCTGCACCAATGCAGAAGGAATGCGCTGAAAAAAGGCTCGGGTCTTCCCCCACTTGGTCCAACACCAACCTCAAAACTGCTGACACCTGAAATCGGGTCACCACTCTTGCATCCTGATGGACGAATAGGCTACCCTCTGCCATAGGGCGACAGCGTAAATAGTCCCGCATTGCTGCTACCGGGCACGTGATTCCCCAGATCTCCTGCAGGACCACCCACAAGCCCCTCCCTTGTTGGTCTGTTTTGGATTTTTCCAGGAGTACCCTTATCTGCCTACCGTCCATCAGCACATGACGGAGACACAAACTATTCCTAACCTCCGACTTCCGAGAATTTGCCACCAATTCGCCCACCCAAAATGCCCTAAAGAAGGCCAAATTGAATACCGCTCTAAAGAGTGTAGCTTCATAACGTGACTCCGCAACCCCTGCCAAGCCCTCGCATAGTCTGCAGAGTACTTCATGCGTAATCAGCCACTGATGATCCTGCGGGGTAGGCCGCACGTGCTCCCAACCTTGCAGCAGCCTCCAGGTAACGAACACCCCCCCCCCCCCAGCGACACCCCAACCCATTGCTCTCGCAAAATAGGCAAAACCCGCTAAATGTCCAAACACAGAAGACCTTGCGACCCCCTGCCCTTTCGCAAAAAGGACGTACTGGCCCAGTACCTGATCGGACACTGCCCCTGCCTGTCACCCCCGTGCCCGCAAAAATTCCATCACTCTCTCACAACCTCGGTGATATGCATCCCATGTCCTCTCAGCCTCCGAACTCCACAGCAGGTTCCTCATCTCCGCAGGCCACAGCTCCATAATTTCCAAGGGATCACAAGCCTCTCTGCCTCTGCCTCTGTTGCCAACTTGTGAAACCAATCCCACTGCAAATGGGAAAGAGCATCAGCAATAGAATTAGTATGCCCTGGAATATGTATAGCCTTCAACTCCAAATTCAAGCGCAAACAGGACAATACCACATCTCTCATCAACGCGGCTACCTGCACATATCGTGGTGTATAATGATTAATAACGCTTACCACTGCTTCATTATTGCACCACAATACCACCCCTCCAGTTCCTCAGTCTGGCAGGCCACAACTCTAGCGCCACGAAAATAGGAAACAGTTCTAAGAAAGTGATATCACTCAACAACACTGCGTCTTGCCAGGCCTGCGGCCAGCTATCGACACACCACTCCCCTTCAAAGTAGATGCCCAGGCCTACCCCCCTGCTGCATCCATGTAAAGTTGCAACTCCTCACTAGACCTCGCGGCTTCCATTAACACTGACGTCCTATTAAAGTCTCTCAGAAATACGTCCCACACCCGCAAGTCTTTGCGGATAGATTTGGAAATTCGGATGTGGTGATGAGGCTTACACACTCCAATTGTCGATGCTGCAAATCATCTAATGAAAACGCGCCCCATTGGTATCACTCTTCAAGCAAAATTCAATGACCCTATCAATGCCTGCATTTCCTTCAACGTTAACTTAGAGGAGGCGAAAACATTCGCTATTAAGACCTGCAACTTCACCATCTTCTCACTCGGCAATCGAGCTACCATGTCCTCGGAATCCAACTCGAGTCCCAAAAAGGTGATCTTTGTCATAGGGCCCTCTGTCTTGCTTTCGGCCAAAGGAACCCCAACTTCTGCTGCTACCTTCACAAAACCCTCCAACAGAATACTACACCCTATACCTTGCGCGGTGCCCACAAACAAAAAAATCATCAAGGTAATGCACCACCTCCACTCTACCTACTCTCCGTACCAATGCCCACTGGAGGAAGGTACTGAACTTCTCAAAGAAGGCACATGAAACCGCACAACCCATGGGCATGCATTTATCAAAATAAAATTCCCCTGCAAACTGGAAACCTAACAAATGAAAGGATGAAGGGTGTACTGGCAACAAGGGAAATGCGGATTCAATATCCACTTTTGCCATCTATGCCCCACGACCTGCTTTCTTGACCAGCGCCACTGCCCTATCAAATGAGGCATACCGAACCGTACAGCACTCACGTGGGATGTGGTCATTAACCAAAGCCCCTAAAGGAAACGACAAATTATGTATTGTGGTGCAGCAGAGGATACACAGCCCAGGGTAGTGCTGGTAAAAGAAGAGCTTACCTTAGATTCAGCGTTGAAAAGAGGCACCAGGCATAGTGAAACAGTTGAGCAGGGAAAACTGTTACTACGTACCAAACAGAAAGCTCATCAGGAACACCTGATTGAAAATCCCCACGTCACGTGCAGGGCTGGGGATTACATAAGACAGGGTTCCAGTCAGTGGAGGGAGAGGCAGGACACAACCCAGGAAGAGGAGAAGGAGGAGGAGGGCAGAAGCCAGAGAGAAAGCAGCAAGAGGTGTGGCTACAGTCAGCTGAGCAGAAACCCCAGAGGAGTGCTGGGAGGAAAGTTTTCCATCGGAGAACCAGGAAGTGAAGGTAGCTCCAGCACTCATGAGAAAAGGTTTGAGGCAAGCTGCACTGGGAGAAGGCATGCCACCCGAGTTAGTCCTCAAGAGAAGCCAGGAGTGTCCTACCACACAGGAGACCGGTATGTGCCAGCACTAAGCACAGGTCAATTCAGAAAGAGAGTGTTGGGGGAGGGGAACTCCAAACACACTTGCACATTAAGAAACAGCTGCAAAACTAATACTAACTCTACTAGTGCACAACCAGCCTGGGAGGCTAGAGAGAAGAGATACAGGGAGCCAAGTGCCAAGACAATCCCTAAGGATAAAAGGAGGCATCCATGTGCTTACAGAGGAAGGTTTAAAACATATACGTGCCAAGGGCGCGGTCCTGAGCATAGATACAGGAAGCAAGGATATTCAGAACCTTTGTTTTGGGAGGAAAACCCAGAGAGAATCTACTGCATGCCAGACAGGTATAAACCTGAAGAGAGAGGAACCTTCACTGGAAGCTATAGTGAGTTATCACAAGGAGACGTGCCTGAGTACTCCACACAGGAAGAGTGTGATACAGGGAGTTTGGGGAGCGCTGGAGAGGGTATGCTGTGGGAAGATAGCAGCAGCCTTCCAGACCCCACGCCCATGGATTGTAGCATTTGTTACAAGTACAGCCCTGCTGTTTAATTGAATAACGAAAAGAACTTTGTGAATTTAAACAAAGGAATATAAGTTTGCTGATACTATTTTTGTTCATTGCTTGTATCTGGAGTTTTGATCTTGTTGATAGTCCGAGCGGGACGGGGAATAAAACCCATCTTATTTTCTTATTCACTTTTTGCTCTGAGAGACTCTATTATTTACCTAGCAAGAGCAGATTACTTGTTTTACAGACCCTAGGCAACCGCCTATATAGGGTTAAAGGGCTCTACCCACGGGCCCCATCACAGTATCAACCTATACTTCCCTGATTCTTTCTTAGGTATGATAGCCAACGGGGACACCACAAAATTCCAGAAGGGCCGCTCAGCAAATTGACCCGCGATCCTCCCTTTGCTCAACTCAACAGCCAACTTCTCCCGCACTGCTGGCTCGAAACGTCGTGCAGATGGGGAATTCCTATTCTTCGCAACTGCAACAACATCTTGGACGGGGATAACAAAACCAAACTGGAACCCCCTTTTCAACACGTCCCTATCCCTTTTCCTTGGGTAATGGCGCAGCAAAAAGCTTAACACCTCCACCCGGATTGGCAAAGGGGCCAAGCCCCAAGCCAACCTACTGCTTGTGGGCCGACACGGGGCCGGCTGGGCACCTTTTTTAATACATTTGATCGCCGCGTGTGCCCCGCCACAGACTGAACACACATGCCGAAACTTGCAATCTGGGAAGGGGCAGGAGGACTTGTTGAACCTCCAGCACACATCCTCCCCCCAGTTGCCACCTGCTTGGGCTATAACAAGACCTCTCCACTGCAAAATGAACGGCTCCCCCCCACAGCAGCTGCCAGCCCTATCCTTCCTCCACCCCCACCCTCGCCTCCAACATTCGCTCTGACTGATATCTGCGTGAGCCACAAGTTAAATCCTGCGTGGCCAAGGTAAACAATTTGTTCTCTTCCATTTTGTCCCGGAATTTTTTGTCGTAATTTAACCACGCCCATCCATCATGTGTTTGCGACGCCAACAACATCCCGTACTGCTCCATATATTTATGACCCCACACACTCGCCAAACGTAAAAAATCCTGCACCCAGTTTACCACATTCTGAGAAGCCTTACGCACCCTCCCGGCCTTCTCGTCCTCCTTGTGCTTTTTTCTACTTTCCTCCGAATGCTTCCGACCCTCCAGCAAGTGGAAAATATTGATATATCTATGCTTCCTAATCTTCGTTCGCAACTTCTTCGGAACTCCTTCCCACAATTCCAACAAAGTTGTCAATGCAGTAGTCCCACCCCCGGCCTTGCCCTCGGCAGTCACACTGCCCGGCACCCCCACCCTTCCTCCTTCATCTCTCAAAGACGACACCGACGAACTCGTTGAGGAGGAAGAGGAAGATGACGCCTAGCTACGTCACCGCCTACACATATGCCTCTTTTTTCGGCTTGCTTTTCCCAACTGTTCTGCCCTCGGGCCAACCCCTTTCCCCCTCCCCCCCCCACTGCCTGCTCCCCCTGCCACTCACCCATCTCGGCCATGTCCTCTGTCTCCGTTCCAGTCAAGCAGAGCATCTCCTGCTGACAGTCCACCACCACCTGCTGGGCGCCGGCTCCCTGCTCAGACAAGACTCCGAGAGCGACTCCTCCATCCATATTCGCCCCACGCGAGTGACCCCTTGTTCCTTGCACTTCGCTGTGCGATGCCATGAAGGGAAACTGTGAAGACACAAAAGGAAAGACCAGGGGGGGGGGGACAGAGGACCATGCCGGTTGCCAAGCTCCCACCCACTCTGCCCTAGATGGGCCTTGCCCTCCCCCAATCCATTGATCCCATGCCGTCTGGTAGCCCATAGGCCCATAGCCCATCTGAACAGCTTGCCCCTCCCCATGGGAAAATGCTCCTCTACCCCACCCCACCATGCCCCTATATCTGGGGAAGTGAGCACCGCACCAATTCCCCTCACTTCCACCGCGTGAAGGGGTCCTGAGCCCGCGTCCATGAAATTCCCCCACTGCATCTGCCCCTGCCCCATCCAAATCCCCCCATCCCCCCACCATGTCCTCCCCCACCGTAGCTGCCCCACACCCCTCATCCCCCCCAACCAAACCGTCCCTCCCAGTCTCTGTAATGGGCTCTGCCACCCTTGGGCCCCCCATCGATTTCTGACCCCCCGATCTCCTCCCCCATGCTCTGCCGCCCCCCCACTCCCCTCATTGAAGCTGCTGATCCCCTGTGCCCCAGTGCCGCTCAACCCCAGCTACCTGCCCCCCGGTCGGAGAACAAGCTCCTTGACCACCCTGGATGACTCTCCTGCCTCCCCCTTTCCACCCCTACCCCTTTGCCCTCCTGCAGGCCGCACCACCTCAACCCTGCTTGCCATCTGCCCCCCCCCCCACACTGCCTACCCCTCCCCCTTGTCATCCTCTCACCGGAATGGCATCTAAGCCCTACCAGAACTGGAGCCTGCAACTTTAAAAACTTGGCTGAGTTTTTTTTTTTTTAAGCTGGCCCTTGAACTACCCCCCTCCCCTGCAGAGAGGTTCTTTCACACAGCCTGCTCCATATGAGGCCACTGCTCTCTTCCCCCCCCCCCTTTCTGTTTTTTTTTTTTTAAATATAATACTCGCCTCTAAGGCTGCCATACCACCAGGCCTCACCACCAAGCCACTACAGGTCCCCTCCAACACTCAGCTCCTCTGGATCCCGCTGCACAAACCGTGTTGCTTCCTGCTCCTGCTGCCTCGCACCTCCGGGATCCGCTCTCTTTGGGGGCCCCCTCACGCTGCCACAAGGTCCCCCTTAGCACCTAGGCTCTACGAAACACCATGCCAGCTGGAGGACCTTTCCACATGTGCTCGGGCGCCGTCTCCCATGCCCGAGCACAGCAATGTGCTGCCTTGATTGGCTCCTGCCGCGCGCATCCCCGTGGCGGAGCCAATCAATTTGAATGATTCCTGGAGCGTCTCTCTCCTCTTGCACCCCCTCTCTTCTTCAGCCACGAGCAGGGTCCCACACCTTGCCGCATGCCCGGTTACTTGCGGGTGCTGGGACCCTGCCCGCGCCCTTTCTTATAGAGAAGTGTAACCAAAATGTAAAGCGGATGAAAGAATATCCCTTTGAGGAAAGGCTTAAATGGTTAGGGCTCTTCAATTTGGAAAAGAGACAGCTGAGGGGAGATATGATAGAGGTCTATAAATTAATGAATAGAGTGGAACAGGTAAACATAGATTGGTTATTTACTCATTCAAAAAGTAAAAAGACTAGGTGACACGCAATGAAGGTGACACGCATTTAAGACTAATCGGAGAACATATTTTTTCAGTCAGCGTGTAATCAAACTCTGGAATTCATTACTGGAGGATGTAGTAAAAGCTGTTAGTGTAGCTGGGTTTAAAGCAGGGTTGGATGAGTTTCTGGAAGAAATATCCATAAAGTAGTAATTACACTTACCTGGTAATTGTAGTTCCTTGAGAGACGACAGCTTAGTCCTCAACGAATGGGTTGTGCACCTCCTCCTGCAGCATGAAGACTGGACCAATCAAATTTCAGTACCACTGGAATCAGCATCCCAGCCATCTCTGGAACTCCAGTGAACAACTGTCAAAGCAAACTCAAAGACATAGCTAACCTTTAAACGAATGGTATCGAAAATTTGTTTTTTTTTTTTTTTTTTACATTTTTTTTTTTAAAATATTTATACACAGTGGCCAATGGCGCAAAACCAAAAGACACAGAATGTCCCGCGCCTGCCACAGCCTAAGCGGAATGCGAAGAAAAAAGGCAAACAGCAGAGCGAAAGAAGGAAATCAAGAGACACACTCACCTGGGCATACGTACTTCTGAACCCAAGGCGTGCCGAACCAAAGAAAAAGTATAGGGAGGGAAGGAGGACTAAGCTGTCGTCTCTCAAGGAACTACAATTACCAGGTAAGTGTAATTACTACTTCCTTATCGTTCCTCCAGCTTAGTCCTCAACGAATGGGATGTAACAGAGCAGCCTAACGGGCGGGATTCTTCCAGCCGGCACGCAACACCGCGGAACCAAAACTGGCATCTTCCGCCGCCAAGACATCAAGTCGATAGTGCTTACTGAAAGTGTGTAGAGAAGACCACGTCGCCGCCTTATAAATATCCCCTGGCGAGACCAAACCAAACTCGGCCCAGGATGCCGCCTGCGCCCTGGTAGAATGAGCGTGCAATCCAGCAGGCGGCACCCGACCATGTAAAAGATAAGCCGAGCCTATCGCCTCCTTAATCCACCGAGCGATGGAGGCTTTTGCCGCCGCCTCACCTTTCCGAGGACCTCCAAAGAGTACAAACAAACGATCAGACTTACGAAAGTCGCTGGTGACCTTCAAATAGCGACGTAAAACCCTCTTGAGATCCAAACAACGAAGACCACGATCTGACGCCTGCTCCTCCGACGCGGGAAACACCGGGAGTGATACCACCTGGTTCAAGTGAAAGGGAGAAGATACCTTAGGCAAAAAGGAAGGCACCGGCCGCAGAACCACTTTCTGAGCCGAGAAGGACAGAAAAGGCTCTCTGCAAGAAAGAGCCTGAAGCTCAGAGATACGCCGCGCCGAACAAATTGCCACCAAGAACACTGTTTTAAGCGTCAAATCCTTCACTGAACACTGAGAAAGAGGCTCAAAGGGAGCCGCACTGAGAGACCGCAGGACCAAGTTAAGATCCCACGAAGGCACAGAAATCCGGCGAGCCGGCCGAAGCCTAGAAACGGCCCGCAAGAAACGAACCACATCAGCATGGGCACCCAGCGAAACGCCGTGAACCTTACCGCGGTAGCACGAAAGCGCCGCCAACTGCACCTGCAAAGAGCTGGCGGCCAAACCTTTAGCAAAACCGTCCTGCAAAAAATCGAGTATCACCGGAAGAGACGCCGTTGCAGCCCGAACCTGACGCCGAGAGCACCAATCCTCAAAAATACGCCAGACCCGTACATAGGCCAGCGAAGTGGATCGCTTGCATGCCTGTAACAACGTGGCCACAACAGACTTGGAATAACCGCGCTTCCTTAGCCGAGCCCTTTCAATAGCCAGGCCGTAAGAGAGAATCTCCCCACTTGCGGCATGCGAAGGGGACCCTGACACAGCAGATCCGAATCCAGGGGAAGCCGCCACGGGGATCCGTCCACCAACCTCATCAGATCGGCATACCAAGGACGTCGAGGCCAATCCGGCGCGATCAACAGCACCCGACCCCGGTGAGCTTCGATACGCTGAATCACGCGACCCAGAAGGGGCCACGGAGGAAACACGTAAAGAAGACCCTTGGATGGCCAAGTTTGCAAGAGAGCATCGATGCCCTCGGACATCGGCTCCCTTCGGTGACTGTAGAAGCGAGCTGCCTTCGCGGAACGCAAGGTGGCCATCAGGTCCATCACCGGCTGGCCCCAACGCTGAACCAGCTGTGCGAACACTCTGGGGTGGAGTTCCCATTCGCCGGGATCCACCTGCACTCTGCTTAGAAAATCTGCTGTCACGTTGTCTTTCCCGGCAATGTGCGCTGCCGATATAGCCTGCAGTCGGGGCTCGATCCACTAGAACAACAGCCGAGCCTCCATTTCCAAGCCGACGCTTCCGGTACCGCCCTGCCGGTTTATGTACGCCACGGTCGCAGCATTGTCGGAGAGTACCCGTACAGCCCGAGATGATATCAGAGTCTCGAAGTGGTGTAACGCCAACCGCACGGCACGAAGCTCCAGGCGGTTGATCGACCAAGTGCTCTCCTCCGGAGACCAGAGTCCCTGAGTGAACTTCTCGCCGCAATGAGCGCCCCATCCCGTCAGACAAGCATCCGTCAATAGAGGCACCCAGATCGGCTGTTCCAGGGGCATTCCCGCCTGGAGCGAAGACGGCCGAAGCCACCATCGCAGATCCCTCCGAACCGCCAGCGGGCAAAGGAGACGTTTGTTCAGGGAATCGGACTGGTTGGACCAACGACTGAGCAATGCTCTCTGAAGCGATCGCATGTGAAAGCGAGCCCAAGGTACCACCTCCAGGGAAGCTGCCATCGTCCCCAACAACTGAAGGTAGTGCCAGGCCGACGGAGCGGGAGTGTGCCGAAAACATCGCACGAGAGACCGAAGTGTCAACACCCTGTGGTCGGGAAGAAAAACGGATCCCCCGCGAGTATCGAACCAAACCCCCAAATACTCGAGGGTCTGCGTCGGTACCAAATGGCTCTTGCGCGGGTTGACCACCCAGCCGAGAGACTGCAATAGCGCTACGACTTTGGAAGTGGCCGCTAGGCTCTCTGCGCGAGACTTTCCGCGATCAACCAATCGTCCAGATAAGGATGGACCAGCACCCCTTCCTTGCGGAGGGCTGCTGCTACGACCACCATGATCTTGGTGAACACTCGCGGCGCGGTCGCGAGCCCGAAGGGCAACGCTTGGAAATGGAAGTGCCCCCACGGCAGAGCAAAGCGGAGATACTGTTGTTGGTCTTCCCGAATAGGGATATGGAGATAGGCCTCCGTGAGGTCGAGGGACGTGAGGAACTCGCCCTTGCGGACGGCGACCAGCACGGACCACAGGGATTCCATTTGAAAGTGGGGCACCCGCAGGCAGCGGTTCACGCCTTTGAGATCCAGAATGGGGCGAAGAGAAGTATCCTTCTTTGGCACCACGAAATAAATGGAATATCTTCCCAGACCATATTCCGCCTGCGGAACGGGTACTACCGCCCCGAGTTGAACAAGACGATCGAGAGTCTGCCGAACCTGAGTTGTCTTGCGTTCTCCCCGGCAGGGAGACGCTACAAAGGAATCCAGCACGGGTCTGGCCAAGTCCAAAACATACCCGTCCCGGATGATGTCCAAGACCCACTGGTCGGAAGTAATCTGGGCCCAAGCGGAAAGAAAGCGTCGAAGGCGTCCGCCGATCACTGGAGTCTCCACCTGGACCCGCAACTCTTCATTGGGGCTTGCGGGCGGACAAAGACGTGGCAGTCGCGAATCCTCTACTGGCTCCTCGAAAACCTCGAAAACTTGATGTCCGCGAGAGATATCGGCCCCGCTGAAATCCACCAGGACGGGGCGACCGAAACTTGCGAAAGTCTCGAAACTGCCCCCGAACTGCCGAAAGCGACCGACCTCACTTCGGCCTATCTTCCGGAAGGCGACCGCCCTTGGACTCACCCAAATCCTTGACCAGCTTATCCAAATCCTCACCAAACAGCAACCGACCCTTAAAAGGCAGTTTGCCTAACCGGGACTTGGACGAACCATCGGCCGCCCAATTCTTTAACCAAAGGGCTCTGCGGGACGCTACCACAGAAGCCATGCTATTGGATAGAGCCCTGATGAGATCATAATGTACATCTGCCAAATACGCCGAACCAGATTCCAAGCGGTGGAGCTCACTTAACATCTCAGCCTCCAAGGTGTGCGATTGTTGAAGCCGCTGAACCCAGCACAGACAGGCCCGGGCAACCCAGGCTCCACAAACAGAGGCCTGCAACGCAATGGCATCCGCCTCAAACGCCTGTTTCAACAGCCCGTCCATTTTCCGGTCCTGTGGCTCTTTCAAAGCCGCACTACCTTCCACCGGAATCGTGGTTTTCTTAGTCACCGCTGACACAGCCGCATCGACCTTTGGAGAACGGAAACGCTCAAGATCGTTGTCCGACATAGGGTAGAGTCGACGCATGACCTTTACCCCCTTGAGACCCGATTCCGGAGTATCCCACTCAGACTGAATCATCTGGTCAATTACCCGGTGAATGGGAAAAACCACGTTAGTCTGACGAACCGCCTGAATAATCGGGTCCGCACCGTCCGCCTCTTCCACCGGAGGTGCAGGGGCCAAACCAAGAGTCTGAAGTGCCTCCGAAACAAGAGCGGGTAATTCCTCATGCCTGAACACACGAATAATCTTTGCCTGATCCTCTGGTCCAGGGAGTTCGCCCTCTTCCAAGGCCTCCCCATCCGCTTCCGGATCGAAGTCCGGATCCTCTCCTTCAGGCCAATCCGCCTCCGACTGGAAGGACTCTTGCAGGCGTGGACGTTTAGGAGCTTTGACGCCGGACAACGGCCTCTCTGCCGACACTCCTGGTGCCACAAGAGAAGTAGCGCCCATGCTCTGGTGCCTACGGCAGAACGCCTGATGCATCAGCAAAACAAACTCTGGAGAAAAATCCTCTGAGGGCAAGACTCCCCCTAGGTCAGATTGCCCCCCCGAGGCTAAAGAAACCGCAAAAGGCATCCCTGATGGACCCTCCAGAGGGGACTCCAACTCCCCCGCTGCGGAACCAGGAGGCGTCCCTGCAGCCAAGGAACTCTCCAGATGCTGCTCCATACTGAGAGACACTGACGTACAGCGTGGGCAGACACCTGTCTCAGAAGGTGCGCTCCGCCGAGATCCACAAATCACACAAAGGGACCCCATGGGCATGGAAACACCCTGAGATATTTATGGAAAAAGGATAAACTGCCACAGAACACTGCAGGGCAAAAATGTTGCAGTGATCCAGAACAAAAAACCAGTCTACAAACTGGGAGACTGAGCAGCTAAGAGCCCATAGCTAGGCAGAGAAGGGAAGTGCCTTTCCTTTTTTCTTTTTTTTTTTTAATGTTGTAACTCCACAACGAACTATACCCGGGGTTTAGCAACGCTAAAATAACAAAAGAGTAACCAATAGCCCTACAAATAATAAGGACGAGGAGAGTGAGAACCCACTCCCCTCCCTCCCCCCTCAGCGGAGGGAGCTAAATTCCCCGAAGGCAAGGAGACCCAAGACACGCGAAAAGACTAAAAACGCCAGAACTGAGGTACCAGAAAGGAAAGGAAACGACACCAAATGAAGAAAAAAATGTATAAAAATGCCTAAAAATGAATAAAAGGGAGAAGCAAACCGCCGCGTGCTCCACACGCGGAAAGAACCGGGACTGTAAAATGGCCGCGGCAGCAAGAGGATTTTGGCGCGCTTCTGCTCCGCGCTGGCAAAATGACCCGAAAAACCAACAATCCCCGCTGCCGACTGAGTCCGCACACCGGGATCGTTAACGCTCCGGCGGCCCCCCAAAGCAAAAACACAAAATCGCAGGGAAGCCCCGACGAGCTGAGCAGGAGATAAAGACTGTGAAACAGAACAGGCTCTGACCCCCGACAGCCGCCCGCACTTACCGGCACTCCTTGAGCAGGCTCTCTACCCGCAGGAGAGGAGCTGCAACGTAGCCGCCGCAGGAGCTCTGTCCCGAAGATCCCTGGGACAGAGATCCTAATTGATCAAAGGGAACAGAGAAGAAAATACAAGCGGCTTAGGCTGGGCAGAAGAGGAACCTTCTTCAGGACCCCCCCCCCCCCCACACACACACGGAGTGCCGAAAGGAGAAGGGAAAATTTAAAGAAACAGTAACCCTTAATTTAAGAAAGCAAAGAAGTCCTATGAGGACACAAAATAAAATAGTCAAAAGGTTAGCTAATTGAAAATAACTAAAACTGAGGAACTAGTGAGCCCAGCTAAGCTCACTAACGTCTTCCTGCTGCATGAAGACTGGACACACTGGAGTTCCAGAGATGGCTGGGATGCTGATTCCAGTGGTACTGAAATTTGATTGGTCCAGTCTTCATGCTGCAGGAGGAGGTGCACAACCCATTCGTTGAGGACTAAGCTGGAGGAACGATAAGGAACCATTATTAAAGAAGACTGGGAAAATCCACTGCTTACCCCTGGGATGGAATGTGCATATCTTTGGAAACCTAACAGGTACTTGTGCCTTGGATTGGTTACTGTTAGAAACAGGGTACTAAGGTTGATAGACCCTTGGTCTAACCTAATATGGCATATCTTATGTTCTTATGTTAATTTAGAGAGGGCAAGTCAAATAATATAATCATATTGAACTGAGAATGTTCAATTATCATTTTATTTTAATTTTCCTTCTTAACTTTCAAAGGGTGCACAAATAAGTCTGCTATATCAAGATTGCTTCTCAGTGCAAAGGAGGAAATTCAGAGGTTTGAAGCCCACATAAGACATCTAGGTGGGGATTAGGGTGTCCAAATCAGGATGTTCAGAATTTCTAGAGTATTCTACAAAAGACTCTGCTGAACAAGGATCCTTTTGTAAAATTCATGTAAGAATGCCTACATCTAGAAGGCACAACATGAAATTACTAATAGCACATTTAAGACAAATTGGAGAAATTAAAATATTTTGTCACCCAAAGTACAGTTAAGCTTCGCAATCCATTGCTGGAGAATGTGGTACAAAACAATTAGGAGCTCTTACTAAAGGATAAATTAATGTTCGCTATGTGCCATTACACCCTTAGAAAAAAAAGAGCCGTGGGCACTTAACGCACACTAACTTCATTAATGCACATTAAAATCTTCAGTAAAAACATCTCTTGGAGTAGCTGAGTTTAAAAAGAAGAGTTTGATATGCTTTATTAAACCATACCATTCATTAGTGTACTTTAGCTAGAGCTTTAGCATTATTCTGTGTACTGAGGCAGCAGGGGGCAATATTTGGCTTATTCTTTGATTAGTCACAGTAGAGTTAGTTAGTTAGAAAGCTATTGTTAAATTTATGACTGGTACATCTACTGAATTATTATACTGATGTTATATGGAAAAAATAAGGAATAAAAAAAAGGACTGGACTGTGGGACAAGTTCCTGGAGGAAATATCCATAAATCATTTTTAACAAGTATCTGTACAGCACTGCATATGTCTTGTAGCATCACCTGTGCAGCATCGCCCATGTAGTACTAGTAGTAGTAATAGACTTGTGGAAAGGCTCTGCTTATCCCTGGAGGCAGGCAGCATATAATCTATCTACTTTTGTGGATCCTGCTAGGTATTTGTGACCTGGACTGGCTACTATTGAAAATAAAATATAGGCTTGATGGAGCTTTGATCTAACAGCATATAAGTTCTTCTGTTCTTAAAACTGTACTCCCAGTGATATCCATGTTAAACAGGTCCATTTCCATTAAGAACCAGAAGATGTGGAAAAGGATTAGGCACAGGAGAGAAGCCTGTTGGAACCATAATCACTGTAGGTCTTAGAGCAGGCTATGGCAGCGACAGCAGCGGTATTACCATTGGAGCCACAGTTTAGATCAATTGTGATTTTTTTTTTTCAAATGGAGAACACAGGGAAAACAGGTAGTGCTGAAGGAAGTTTGACAAGTAAAAAATAAGGATTCTAAAACAGTTTCTGTGCCATATTAACAAGTCTTCTTGATCATCCAGTGTTGTTACAGAATAGACAGAAGAATAAGCCAGAGGTATAAGCTAGCAATATCAATAGCAATGGGTATGGCATTACGAGAAGGCAAGGCCATCAGACAAAGGTAGTGCAATGCTATATGTTTCATTATGACTAGTCTTTGCAAAAGAATATCTTCAAATGAATCCTGTTTGGGATTTGAAGAGTTAGAGGAAAAGCACAGCCCCACACACTTTCCACTAGAGGACCAGAAGGCAAGTAGGTGTTGAATGGTCCCAGAAACTTGAAGATACCTCATCCTCTAAGAAGACCAATCTGACCCTGAAGCAGGATTTCTGATGTCCATCTAAACAGGGGCTGTGTTGAGAAAGCTGTCAATCTTTGGTTAAACCATTGCAAGCAGAGGAGTTATGGAGGGATAATTCTGAACCCAACCTTTTCTTTTTCCCAACCTTATTCAAGAAAAAACAGTTCAATAAAATCCAAGAAACAGTGTTCAAAGGAGACAACAGCCTAAACAATCTATGCCCACTATCCTGACTCCTTTCTGGAGCTACTAATAAGCTCTATTGCATTGCCACATGCTAACACTTTCCATAGTATTAATAACTAGGTCTTATTGCTAAAATGAAACTTGTGGTAAAATAACAGGGGTCATATTAGTAGCTGTAGCTGTAAATGTGCCTTATTTAATATGCAAAATTATTCAGATTTAGAAGAAAATGCAAATTCAGAAAAATTCTAAGGCCTTCATATAATTGTCCCAAATGTCTATGAAAGTATGGATCCTGTCGGTCTTGAAATGAGTGAGTCAGCCCCTTAGTTTTTAGTATGGGAATTTAATGATCAACTTTCTTGGCTGAGTTAGTGAGAATAATACAAATTTGGTATTCTATATAGTAGACAAATAGGATGCAATGTCTGAATTCTTTGAATCTAAGCATATAATATGTGGTCTGATATTTGATACAGTCACAAAATATGGGTTAATAGGCATCCTGCAGTGGAGGAGTAGCCTAGTGGTTAATGCAACAGCCCAGTACCCCAGGGATCAGGGTTAGCCCTCCTTGTGACCTTGGGCAAGTCACTTTACCTCCCATTGCCTTGGAAGAAAAGGCGCAACAATGTACTTCTGGTCATATTTTACTAAGGTATTCCCACCTGAGATGTACTCTCATTTCATTTGCTTACTTTAAAGATCACCTGTATATTCAGTTACTCCAATCATTGCTACTTCAGTGACATCTTAGCATCTGAGTACCTAGAGATCGAGCCACACTATTCATGTTGCCAAATGTTTATCATGTATTTCAGTGACATTCATAGGGAACTGTCAATCCTGCCAGTTTATATGACTAAGGGGCTTGTTTACAATGCCGCGGTAGTGGTTCGCGATCGCGATCGCATCCGCGGCCCCATTGAAATCAATGGGGCCGCGGCTCCGATTACGAACGCAAACCGCTACCGCGGCTTTGTAAACAAGCCCCTAAGGCACACATTGCAGTATGAACAGTAAAATCAGTCTCCTGGTATTTGAGAATCGCTCACACGCAAAATTCATAGCTATCCTCAATCGAAAATTATTTAAATGTGTTTACTTAATTTTATGCAGGACTGCAGTCATCAAACTGATGATTCATATGCTTTTCTGAAAATATACTATAGTGGTTATGTTATAATAATTTGAACCTAGGCTAAAACAGAAACATTGCAAAAAATTCTGCTTATCTGGTGGCCGGGAGCAATCATCATCTTTGTGTTGGCTGCTTCTGTATACAAAGATTTCATGACAACTATAAATATGTATAAATCCATAACAAATTTTCATGTTCACCACAAAAATGAAATGAAAAACACAACAGAAAACTGGAAATGTCATTTATCTTTCTGCTGCTTAACTTTGGATTTATGTATAAAATGCAACCAGTGAGCATATAAAGATTTTTCTGTTTCTCATGAACCTGTTTTGTATTTCTTCAATTTTTACTGGATAATTATGAAGGCTTAAAAGGTTTTCACAGAAACAGATTGATACTGGGCAGATTGATACTGGGATAAGACTTTACAGTGGTAAAGAAATGTCCTATATGTCTCTCTTAATCATAGTTAAGGAAAACATCAAAGAACACCCCTGGTCATCCCCCCATGGATAAAACTAGCACATGCCTAAGCAAGATAAGGTTTGTGGCATCCAAATTCTTCATAACAAGAGCAGGAATGCTACATTTGTATTCACCAAGCCTCTTAAGTAGAAACCACAGTACACACTACCAGGGCAGTAAGCACCAAGACATATGCCTACCGTACTCACCTCTCCACACACCGTGAAGCAATCACAACCACAATGAAACAATATCAAACAGACACCCTAAAGAGATCACTGAATAAACCACGTGACCTCTTCAACCTGGTCAAATCCCTCTCAAAGGAACCTTCTCCCGAACAACACAGTGAGATTCATCCACAGAAATTCGCTGACTACATGCAATCCAAGATAGTGCAAACTAACAAGGTGTCAACAGTCCCGTTCCAAGAACCAACGAATGCAACCCCACTAAATAACTTCTCTACACCATCCACTAAATGCATCGAGGACACCATAGCATCTCTCAATACCTCCACTGCACAAACGGACCCATGCCCAGCTTTTTGGATTAAGGAGCTACGCTGTGCGTTCAGCCCCTTCATTGCAAATCTAATGAACCTCTCATTCACAACAGGGTACTTCCCTGCAGCACTCAAGCAGACTTCCATCAGGCCACTTTTGAAAAACCCCAAGCTAGACCCGCAAAAGGTCGAATCTTATAGGCCTATAGCTAGCATTCCCCTCTTAGCCAAGATAATTGAGAAGGAGGCACAACGGCAAATCCAAGATCATATAGACACCACAGCTCCCCTAGATCACTGCCAACATGGGTTCAGAGAATATCATGGGGTCGAGACCCTTCTCACTAACCTATTCAACGACATTATCACAGGCATTAACAACATCCGACAAGGATTTGTACTCGTCTTCTTAGACATCGCTGCGGCGTTCGACTCGGTAAGCCACGAAATTCTCCTCGGACGACTGAAAGAGAAAGGTATCTGCAACAGTGCATTAGAATGGTGTAACTCTTATCTGGATGGAAGATGGCAATATGTGAAGTCCGGTACAGAAGAGTCAAAACGCTTCCATCAAAAGCAAGGTGTGCCTCAAGGTTCCTCATTGTCTTCCCTACTATTTAACATATACATGCAGCCCATCTGCGACATCATAAGATCTTTCAAAGTCAACTGCTTGATATACGCAGATGACATTCTCTTATATATGCCTTTCTCTACAACTCAATTAGACCTGGCACCGTTGGTAGACTGCCTCAATTCGGTCTCAGAGTGGCTCCAATCACAAAACCTTCGCATTCAACATAAAAAACAGAGGTGCTCTTCATCTCCAAAGACCCCAACTTCACCCCTCCAGCCCACATCAGTGTCAAGGAAGCTGACCTACAAGCTAAAGAAACAATAAGATACCTTGGAGTTACATTGGACCAACGTCTGGATATGAAACATCACATAAATAACATAGTCAAAGCTGTATACTTCAAAATACGCTCGCTTAGGCATATGCGCTCCCTGTTGGACCCGGATGACTTCCGAACCATATACCAAGCGCTAATCCTGCCACACTTCGACTTTGCAAATGCCATATTACAAGGTCTCCCTCAATCCACTCTTAGCCCATTACAGATGGCCATGAATGCCGCAGCAAGAGTCCTCTACGGAGCCTCCAGAAGCGATCACGTAACTCCCATTCTTAAACAGCTTCACTGGCTCCCCATCCATGGGAGGATCATCTTTAAAACCCTAGTCCTATCATTCAAGGCAATCAAGGGTATCTCATCCTCCTCACTCACAGATCTGATTCACACTGTACCCCCCAACAGATCCAGAAGAACAACAGCCGTAAACCTACTGACAACCTCGAAGGCGTTGACAAAGTGCAACATGACAACCTCAAACAGAGCCTTCAGTTTCTATGTACCCAAATGCTGGAACGCTCTACCCTCCGACATAAGGGCCATTACTGACCTACTCCAGTTCAGGAAGGCACTCAAATACCACCTCTTCCTTCAATACTACCCTACCAGCAATTGAACCAGAGGAAGTGACCCACTCATGAACACACCATGCCGTTCTTGATATTATTAAGACTCTATTCTGTTCTATGTAATTATCTCATGTATAATTTACCCCGGTTCTCCAAGTTTGTACTCCTGTTCGATGTAAACCAAACAGCTTGTTGTTATGGTCTTTATGTTATAATGTAAACCGCGCTGATGCCGAATAGTGCGGTATATAAGAACTTGTAATAAATAATAAATAATAATAAATAAATATGCAACTCAAGTAAAATAATTAAAATCTGCAGTTGTATTAAATGATCTAATCCAGGTACCTGAACCATTCTTACATGTCATTACATTCCAGATTCATCTTCTTGCCAATCAAGTAGAGTGGTCTCAGCATGAGTAAGCAAACCTGTGCATGTTCAGCATGGCAATAAAAAATTGTATTATTATTATGACTTCAACAGGGGTGAACCAGCTTGTCATTTCACCAGTGATAAACGGGTCTTCAGTCAGTGGTCATGGCAATAACCTGAACCCTCCCGTATGAAGCACTTAGATCCTACCATGAGACCATTGATATCTTGTTAATGGGAGAGGAACCAAATCAATTCCATTAACTAAAACTGCAGCTATACATGAATGATGTGCACTATATCTCTAGCACTTGTGCCCAAGTCATTGATGGCATTGGTAAATACATTCTGTCCCATGCCAGATAGATGAACATCATCCAGCCTGTCTAAGGGGTATGTTTACTAATTGGTGGTAGCGACTTCCATGTGATATCGGAACCGCGGCCCCACTGACCTCAATGGGGCCGTGGCTCCAATATCACACAAAAGCCGCTACCACCAATAACCAGGTAAGGCGGACGTGGCCCTCGTCCCCTTCAACCCCAACATCCCCCCCCCCCCGCTTTTCCCTTCAAATAACCACCACATAATCGCTTATTGGCAAATTAACTGGTTGCAGCTTTATTAAACAAGCACAACATAACATTACAACCATAACTGTATTAACTTACGGTTCCGGCAGCGGGACAATCCCTCACCAGCCATATGGGTAGAAAAGTGAGTTCCTTCCCGCCTCCGCCGAGAACCGTTCCCTGGCAATTCCATCCCCCTCTTCCGGCTTCGCCATATTACTAGCAAAAGCCGAGGGCTTCTCCGGGTCGGGGGTACCCCCACCCCCACCCTGCATATTGCCATGCCTCCGGACCCCGGACACCTCCGGGATCCTGTCCCCCCTGCTCCAGCTGCAACCCCCCCGTCTCCCCAGCCCCAAGCTCCACCAAAGGGAGGGAGGGTGGGTACGCCCGTCTTTCTCCCTGTTTCGAAGGACTGGCGTCTGACCGCTCGCTCCCCTTAGGTCCTCCTATCACCCTCATTGGCTCCCGCAGCCGCCTGGGCACACGGGAGCCAATAATTTTAAAACAAAACTCCCGCTCGGGAGCGCGCCTCACACCGCCGCAGGGGACCTGCACCACTTCCCCCCCCCCCCCCCCAGTTACTGACGGCCATCGGGCACGTGGGCCCACGGCCTCCGATTAACCAGGTAAGGCGGACGTGGCCCTCGTCCCCTTCAACCCCAACACCCCCCCCCCCCGCTTTTCCCTTCAAATAACCACCACATAATCGCTTATTGGCAAATTAACTGGTCGCAGCTTTATTAAACAAGCACAACATAACATTACAACCATAACTGTATTAACTTACGGTTCCGGCAGCGGGACAATCCCTCACCAGCCATATGGGTAGCAAAGTGAGTTCCTTTCCGCCTCTGCCGTGAACTGTTCCCTGGCAATTCCATCCCCCTCTTCCGGCTTCGCCATATTACTAGCAAAAGCCGAGGGCTTCTCTGGGTCGGGGGTACCCTCACCCCCGCCCTGCATATTGCCATGCCTCCGGACCCTGGACACCTCCGGGATCCCGCCACAGGCTCAGTGACACCTGTCCCTGAGCCCCCCCCACCAGAATCAAAGCTGCGACCAGCCAGCCCGCCCGGCACAGCCCAACTCCAAGGCCTCCTGCCAATCATTCAGGAGTAAATCTATCCCAACCGGGGAAAGATGTACCCCATCCGAACGATACAGGCCCGCACATTCGACCTCCACCCAGGAATGCAAAATCTGATAACCCCCGTGAGCCAAAACCCAATGGCCAATTTGCCGATTAATTTTAACTAACCCACGGGACCACCGCCGATGGCCCCAGCAAGCAGGCCTGGGAATTATGTCAGACCAGAGCAATATGACACTGGGGAACATTAACAACACTTCCCCCAAATCCCGCTGAACTGCTCTGATCAGCTGCTTCACTGTCCATGACGCCAAATCATTGCCGCCTAGATGCAGCAACAAGTACTCCGGGGATCCTCTGACGCATTGATGGTGCCGTAGCAAGGGCAAGAGTTGTAACCAGCGCAGGCCGCGCTCGCCCAGCCATGATAACGCCACCTCGTCAGCTTGCAGTCCCAGGTTCGCCCCGAGCGGCCGTAAAGCTGCCTGCTGGCCGGCCCAGTGCACAAAGGAATGGCCGACTATCCAGCAGGCAAACGGCACCCGAATCCCATCTAAAAGAAAAAACAAAGTTATCACCCAATACACAGACCGCCAAGCTCACAAACGTACATATCCCTTAAATGCATTCGAACGCCAGTGGCCGATCCGCTGAATATCGGTACCCGGCAAACCAGTCAGCGCCGCACTAGTAGCGGCCCCAATCCGGAAGGAATGCGGTGCGGTCACCAGGTGATAAACCCATCTGTTGCACTACCATCCGCAGAACCGCGGCAAACTGAAAACGCGTCAAACACCGCGCATCCGCATGCACAAATAGCAGTTCACCTCCCGGAGGACGCACCCACAAGTACGCCGCCATAGCCACTACCGGACAGATAGTAGAAGCCGGAAGCGGCCTTAAATGCACCCACACACCCCTCCCTCTCTGATCGGTCTTAGACCGGGACAACCATATGCTCAGCTGCCCTTGTGCCAAACGCACGTGACGGAGTTGCAGAGCCGCACCCCCCAACCCCCAACTGGACGCCACCAATTCCCCCGACCGGAAGGCCCCAAAGAAGGCCACACAAAACACAGCCCGGAACAGCAGAGCCTCGTATTCGGACTCCACTACTATGGGCAAGGCTGCGCTCATCCGTACCAACAGATCGGGGGTAATTGGCTGCCGCTTGTCCGACTGGGGAGGGGTAGCACGCTCCCACCCCAACAAAAGTCGGCGAGAAAGAAACCCCCAACTGTGCACCGCCCACCCAACCGCCTTAGAGAAAAAGGCAAAGCCGGCAAGGTGAGACCGCACAGTGGAGAGAGCCACCCCCGCAGCCTTTTCTGCCACAATGTATTCACCAATGAGGTGATCAGGCACCAGGCCCAGCCACCATCCACGAGTCACTAAGAAGGCCACCACACTGTCACAGCCCTTGCAGTAAGAATGCCAGGTCGCCGACGACACCGAACACCTCAGCAAGCTCAGGATACCTGGAGGCCAAGCCGCCATAAGCGCTCGGGGACCAACTGCCCCACAGGGTCCGCCTCTGGTGCCAAGCGCCGAAACAAGTCCCACTTGAAACGAGAAAGAGCATCAGCGACCTGGTTAGCATATCCCGGAACATGTCGAGCCCTCACTACCAGATTCAACTGCAAACAGGCAAAAATCACCTCCCTCATCAAAGCCGCCACTCGCGCGCGACGAGGCGCATAGCGATTAATAACATGGACCACTACCTCATTGTCGCACCACCACAACAGTTGCCGATTACGAAGCCTATCCGGCCACAGCTCCAAAACCACCAAAATGGGGAACAGCTCCAAAAACGTGATACTGTCGGTTAATCCCGCCGCCCGCCAGGCCGACGGCCACGGCTCAGCACACCATGCTCCCCCGAAATAGACGCCCAGTCCGAAACCGCCCGCCGCGTCCGTGAAAATCTGTAAATCGAATGAAGACACTTCCTTCGCGAGGAGGACCGTAACCCCATTAAAATCTCTCAAGAACTGGTCCCAAGCCCCGAGATCCGCCCTCATGCTCCGGGAGACCCGGATGCGATGATGCGGACGCCGCACTCCCAAGGTAGCCGCCGACAAGCACCGCAAGAACACCCGGCCCATAGGGATAACCCTGCAGGCAAAGTTAAGGGAGCCCAACAAGGCCTGCATCTCCCGCAACGTAACTTTTTCCGCCCCCAAAACGTTCGCCACTAACACCCGCAAACGCACTACCTTGCCTGGAGGCAGGCATGCCACCATGTCAACTGAATCCAATTCCACTCCCAGAAACGTGAGGCGCATGGCAGGACCCTCGTCCGCCGCGAGAGGCACCCCCCACTCCCGCGCGATCCACATGAACCCATCCAGCAGTTCACGACATAGCCCGGACGGCGCCGAACCAACAAATAGAAAGTCATCCAAGTAGTGGACCACGTTCCGAGAGCTGACGGACACCTCCAGAACCCAGTGCATGAAGGAACTGAACTTCTCAAAGTAACGACAAGAGACCGAGCAGCCCATCGGCAGGCACTTGTCGAAGTAATAGCGGCCCTCAAACACAAAACCCAATAAATGAAAGGAAGCAGGATGCACCGGCAGCAGGCAAAAAGCGGACTCAATATCGACTTTCGCTAGCAAACACCCGCGCCCACACTCGCGCACCAGCCGCATGGCCTCATCAAATGACGCGTACCACACCGCGCACAATTCGTGCGGAATGAGATCATTCACCAATGCCCCCTCAGGGAAGGACAAGTTGTGAATGAGCCTGAATTTCCCGGGCTCCTTCTTAGGAACAATGCCCAAAGGAGATACCACAAAATTCCGGCATGGCCGGTCCACAAAGGGCCCAGCCACCCTGCCGAGGGCCAACTCAGCAGCCAATTTACATCGAACCACCTGAGCTAGACACTTCACCGATGGCGCATCGCGCGCCATCACCGGGCCCCCCTCCCCCACTACTGGTATGGGGAACCCGTACTGGAAACCCCCCTCCAAGACCCGCCGAGCCTTAACCCGCTTATAACGCCTCAACCAAGGCCTGAGCGCCGAAAAAAGGATAGGGGTAGGGGCCAACTCCATTGAACTATTACTGCTTCGCGGCCGTGGGTGTGGGTCCTTTCTTGCCGCAACGGAGAGCAGAGTGTCCTCCCCCACATAAGGAGCAACTATGCCGGAACTTACAGTCCGGAAAGGGGCAAGACGACTTATTAAAGCGCCAACAGACGTCCCCGACCCCCTCACCAGCGTCTTTTTGGAAACCGGGAGCCGGGCCGCTCCGAAATGGCTGCCCTGCACTCACCGACGCAGCGGCGACCCCTTTTTGCCCCCCCGCACCAGCCCCCCCTTTTGCAGACATCTGCGTTAACCAGAGGCTGATGTCCTGGGTCCCCCAGGACAAGGCGCGATTCTCCTCCATCTTGTCCCGAAACTTCTCATCATAGTTGAGCTATGCCCAACCATCATGAGTCTGAGCCGCCTCCAGAATCGAGTCGGTGTAGGCAAGCAACATCCCGTATTGCCCCGGGTAACGCTGCCCCCAGACGCTAGCTAACCGAAGAAAAGCCCTCGTCCAGTTGATAACGTTCCGCGAAGCCTTCTTGACCCTGCCCATCTTCTCGTCCGCCTTCCTTTTACGCCTGCTGTCCCCCGAACGCTTCCTACCTTCCAGCAGGCGGAAGATATCTATGTATTTCCGCTTCCATATCTTACGCCTAAGCTTACGCGGCACCCCTTCCCACAGCTCCGAAAACGAGGCCAACGTAGCACCCCCACCTCCCTCGCTGACCACCCCCCCACCCCCGACGGGTTGCCCGCCCCCACCCCCAACTGATGAGGACGACGAAGATGAAGACGAAGATGAGCCCCCCTCCGACGTCGCTTACGCGAGTTACGGCTCTTCTTCACCTTGCCTCCAACCCCCCCCTGCCTGGCTAACCGCTGCGCCCTGCTCGGCCAGAGTCTCTTGTAACTCACCATCAGCCGAAGTCCGTGGTTGCACGACATCTGATAGTGTAGACGCTGACGCCGGAAGCACCTAATGCAGGTCCTCACGCTGCGCCATTGGTACATCAACCGTAGTCCGTCCTGTGCCGCTCGGTGTCGTCCTCCCCCCGTCTCCGGTCGACAGCTGTGGAGACACCGGAAAAAAGGAAGGGGAACCCGACAAGCCCCAGGGAAGCTGCCAAGGCCCCGTCCAATCAACCCTGGAATGATCTTATTCTGCGCGAATTGTGCGCGGTGCGGTACGCGTCGTTTGATGAGGCCGTGCGGCTGGTGCGCGAGTGTGGGCGCGGGTGTTTGCTAGCAAAAGTCGATATTGAGTCCGCTTTTTGCCTGCTGCCGGTGCATCCTGCTTCCTTTCATTTATTGGGTTTTGTGTTTGAGGGCCGCTATTACTGGACTGGCGTCTGACCGCTCGCTCCCCTTAGGTCCTCCTATCACCCTCATTGGCTCCCGCAGCCGCATGGGCACATGGGAGCCAATAATTTTAAAACAAAACTCCCGCTCGGGAGCGCGCCTTACACCGCCGCAGGGGACCCGCGCCACTCCGCCCCCCCGGTTACTGACGGCCGTCGGGCACGTGGGCCCGCGGCCTCCGATTTACTAAATATACCCCTAAGTCAGTGCAGTAGATCAACAGCAAGTCATGTCATTTTCAGTATGGCAATAAGACAATTAGCCAACCTTCCTGTTAATGTTAGTAAACTCATTTTTCATACATGCAATTGGCAATAAAGGGTGATCTCTTATAAACTGAGGCAGAATCATGGCAGCAAGGCTATGATGATGATGTTGCTCTTTCGGATGGTATTCACTAGCTGCAGTCCAGATGATTTACAAGTGTCATTACTCCTTTGTGCCTTATCAACACGTATGACAGAACAATCTAACCAGTAGCTGGCTCAGACAGGAAATAGGAAAAGACCATCACATGCCCCCTCCTACCAATCTACCATCTTTGGATCCCATGTCTCCGATATACAGGTTAGTACTAAACTTGTGGAACTTAGTCCATACCTTGCTCAAAAGAAAATAATCTCTTACTTATTACTGTCCAGCATCATTATTCACAGTCTAGCAGGGTAGAAAAGGAAAGTGATAAGATGTAGATAATACACCCTCTAAATAACATGTTTGGCTATCATGCTGGACTTAAGACTTACAAGTGGCCAAGTACTACCTACTCATTTTCTGTATGACACCAGCTGTCATCAAGAGGCAGTTATGTTTAAAGTTTCCTCCCCAACCCCCTCCCCAATTATGAATGGCTGTGTAAAATGCAAACCACGTTACTGGTTCAAAGAACTGCTTAAAGAACATGATGGTCTGGAATCTAATCAAGGTGAGTGGACTTCATGGACCGTAAATGGCAACCCATCTCTAGATCATATTGTCCTGCAGTCATCCATGTTCTGGATCATCCAGGTGACAAATACTGTAGTTACATTACCCTAAACCCAGTGGTGTAAGTTCCAATGAGGGGCGTCTAAGCAAAACTTTGCTGAGTGCCTCCCATTGTTGCGGTAGTGCGTTCTTCCCTTGCGCTCCCCACCTCATATGGCGGTCTCTCCCCATGTGGCAGTGGCTGAAGTGAAAAACTTACTTTATCATGTTTGCCATACTGCCTTCACTCTTGTAAGTTTGCCGAAGGTCTGGTGGTTGTTCTCTGCTGGGCCGAAGTCTTTTGGTGCAGCTGTTCTAGTGAGACTTCTGCTCAGTAGGTAAAAGCTACTGGGCCTGATGAAAACTTTCAAGAGCAGTAAGTTTGATGTGTTATCTTACCACTGCTGTATGGACTCCTTTCCTGCCTGGCCCCCCCACCCCCACACACACACATTATGGCGGCTGCTTAGGCATAATTTATGTCACTGCCTTGATCTTAAAGTAAAGAAACTTCTTGTTACTCGCTCCTTTACTTAGCTTAACCAACTGAGCTGCACAAAAATTAAAGGAGGTAGACTGCACAGATGAGTGATACCTTAAATCCCAATGTTGTGACTGCTAACGGAATCTACCACAGGTAAAGAAGGAGGACTGATAGGTCTCTGGGCATTAGAAGATAATTTTTATATCATTTTTTCCAGATGCTAAAGCAGTTTTAATGTGTGTAAAATATCTCTTATAAATCTGGGTGCCAACAAGCACATACATACTTTTATATGAACCATGTATAAGTTTGGGTGGAGCAAAGCTTGGGTTTTGATAAACTTGTGTAATTTATAAAATACACATGTACACATCTAAGATGTACTTTATAAAGTCATTAAAGCTTGGCTGTGATACCTTATGCACGTTAATGGCCTCTTATAAAATACCAATCAGAGGCATAGTCTGAGAGGAGCAGATAAGGAGTTAGCAAGCATACAAGTTGCTGACAAGCTACTGTGAGGAAGAGTGGCCTAGTGGTTGGGGCAAGGTGTCTTTGGCCAGCATGCTGGGGGTTCAAATCCTGTTGGAGGACTACAACTTTGGACCAGAGGGACTGGGGTTTCTATTCCACAAGCATACCTGGGGCAAGCTGCCTAACCCTCTGTTGCTTCAGCTGATAGATTGCAATCCCTTTGGAGATAAGAGAAATATATACCATACCTGAATATACACTACTTCGACTAAGAAAAAATAAACATCAGTTTACTTGGTACCTAGTATGGATTAGGTGTAAATAACTGTACCTTAACTTAAGGCATGGTCTCTGCCTCTAGGAACAAGGGGAGCAGGTGCAAAGACTGGCAGAAATCAAAAACCCCTTTTATTGACCCCTATGTGTTTCGGCTGACAGGCCTTCCTCAGGGGGATTAATTCAGGGAGCAAACCTTGATAAAATTACAATAAAAGATATAAATTATTAATAAAACATAATATATAAAAGACAAAAGAACAATAACGTGATAAAAACCATAAAAGGTGGTAGTCAATAAATACACAGTGAAAACATGTAAATGCACAATAAATAACAATGTGTTTAAAGAGATAAAAGCCGCTCACATGCTTATTCAAATCAAATAATATCATAGCAAAAATATAATAAATAAACATGATAAATAACAGATAACAGATAAAATATTAACATGTACAGTATATTGTACCAAGTAATATTAATATGTCATGTTTGACTTATAAACTACATATATGTGGACAAAAATGAGGATAAAAGAGAGATGAGGATGGACAGGATAATGAAAATGTATTTCAATACCTTCTTCTAAATTCTTCTCAATTTAAAAGACAAATGCCACTAAAATAGATAAAATAAAATAATTACAATACTGCATACTACAATTTAAAATCATAGCTTTTAAAGGCCATCTTATAAAAGTCCTATTTAAAAAAACAAATTTCAAATATAAAGCTATTATTATATTATTATGGTCTCTGCCTCTTACATTATCATTTTATAGAAGCAAGTAGGTGACTACTTCATATAAAATAGACTTAAAATAGGATGCCATCCAAAATGTACCTATGTGCCCTGTTATAAAATTACCCTCATAGGGGCTGATCTTATAAAAATAGCATGGAAAGTTAAGTGGGTAAGTATCTACTTTAAAAGACTTACGCATGTCAATGGGTACTTACTTGCATGCTTTAGGCAGTTTCTATTCTATAAGCACCCATGAAAGTCCTGTCATGTGTACTTTCAGTTTGGATTTGTACAGGGGCGGAGCTTGGGCAGAATTTAAATTTACACACATGTAAGTTATAATATTTTATAACATGCATTTCTGCCGCAAGTAGATTGAGGTGCGTTTTTACACCTCTGTTTTATAAAGTAAAGTATATGTGTCCTTCACTTCATAAGTGGAACTTCAAATATACACATGGCATGGCACGTTAATTATGTGGGAGTTTATAAAATTACCCTCATAGCATATATGTGCATATTTTAACCATTTTTGGAGCAGGTATAATATCCTGTTTTAAATAGTGGCCAGTCCAGGTTGTGAAAATGGGGTGAAGGAGTAGCCTAATGGCCAGAGCACAGGCTTAAGAGCCAACAGGCCAGCATTCAATTCCCACTAGCACACCTTGGGCAAGTTACTTGATCTTCCATTGCTTCAAAAAGTTCAAGCTATCAATGTTCTTGTTTAATATGCATTACCAAATTTAAAGTTACAATATGAATTGGATGAGCAGGTGAGGAGGTCCCTTGTCTGGCTGTCTTGCCTAGCATTAGAATACCTACAGTTAAAACCAATTCTTCAGGGGTGAGTCCTTCTCCACTATAACTAGATGGTTTCCCAACACAGAATCAGCAGGTGATGATGACTTGACATGCAGCAACAAAAAAAGAATGGGAGAGAGCTGTTCTTTCTTTCTTTCTTTATTTATTGAATGGTTTTATATACCGCCTTTCAGAAAAATCAAAGCGGTTTACATAGAACAAAACTTGAACATTACATTGAAACTTATTCAAACAATTGAAATTACAGTGAACATTAAATTGTATATAATAAAAATGGTAATTTGAGGGTTACAATGCTGAGTAAATGCTGATTAGGTATATAGATAGTTTAAACATATATACAGATTTAAATATTTACAAATTTCAAAATCTTATCATCTTATCTGAGCAAGGAAAAATGTATTGCAGTTCACTAGAATTATTAGTGTAAACAGTAAATGTGATAATATGGAGAATTGGGTATTGTAAGATAGAGTAAGAAAAAGGAAAAAGTAAGTTGTGAATTAATGAATATGAGTATACATGAGTTTAAGTGGGAAATATTTCATCTATTGGGAATGAGTCTCCAAAGTACTCTATAAATAGGTGAGTTTTAAGATCTTTTCGAAATGCTGAAAGATCTGTGATATCTCTGAGTTTATCCGGCAGAGCGTTCCATATTAAAGGAGCATTGAAGCTGAATGCCCTATTTGTTGTAGTTTTATTGAGTTTTGAAAAGTTGTTTGGAACAAGTAGTGTGTTCAGGTTCCTTTGTCTCACTGTTCTGGTCCTTGAATGAATTGTCAATAGATCAGTTAGATATGATGGGGCTATATCTCTTATCAGTTTGAATGTTGTTATGATAACTTTATATTTTATCCTACTTTGTATAGGTAACCAGTGAAGTTTGTACAGTATAGGGGTTATGTGTTCAGTTGGACCTGCATTTATAAGCATTCTTGCAGCAACATGTTGTGCTACTTTTAGTTGGTGTAGAGCATGTTTTGGAATACCTTGAAGAATTATATTACTAAAATCTAAGTGAGGCAGGATCAGGGCTTGAAGGACTGATCTGGTCCAGATTTGATAATAATGGTTTTAGATTTTTAAGATATCTTAATTTATTATATATTGTGTTTGTTGTATTCCTGATGTGTGTTGTTAGACTTAACGTTCTGTCTATGATAACGCCAAGGTATCTTGACTCCAAGATGGTGCCAGCGACAACTGACTCCAAGATGGTGCCAGCGACAACTGACTCCAAGATGGTGCCAGCGACAACTGAAAAGACCACACAGTCTTCCCTAGCTACGAGAGCACTGACTGGTCGCCAGAAGACTTGGCCCATGAGGTGGTAAAACCTTTAGACCCAAAATTTGACAAGGTCATGCAGAAGCTGGAGGAAATGAGAGAAGCACTAATGGAAATGGGCCATAAGGTTGAAGAAGTGCAGCTGAGAGTGACAGTGCTGGAAGATACTGAGGCACACCTTGACCGAGAGCTTCAGAAACAGCAAAAGCTTATTGAAACACTGTAAGCCAAAGTTGATGACCTGGAGAATCACTCTAGGTGAAATAATCTCCACATAATAGGAGTGTCTGAAATCTGGATAGACCAGCAACTTCCCACCTTATTCGAAACCTGGCTTCCTAAAGAATCGGGACTGACTTCTCTTGTAGGAGAAATCAAAGTGGAATGTGCCCACCAACTTGGACCCAGATTGGAGGGCCATGAAAGACTGTGCCAAATCCTATCTTGGATCCTGAATTTTCAGCATAAAACCCAGTACATCAGGCTTTCCGCAAACATCATGACCTGCTGCTAGACAACCAGCAGATTCTTCTCTTCCAGGATTATTCGATCTCTCTCACTGCCAAGCAGAAGGAATTTTCTATCTGCACCAAACCTTTTAAGTGTGGTACCCATTTTGCTCTGCTCTATCCTGTGACCCTCAAAATTTACCATGAGGGCACTATCCATACTTTTGAGCAGGTGGGACTGGTGAAAAAAATAATGGACACCTTGAAGTGATCGATGGATGGTTCCTGTTCCCAACCATAAACAGGGAACATGGGTCTGATTTGGTATTGTTTTAACACCCTGCATACGAGGCACTCTTGTGCGAAGTCTTGGAGGAGGGAGGCAATATGGCCTGGACACTCTGTTCTATATAGAAAAGTGGTAGATATGATTTTACTTAGCTCTGATCTCTACTGGTTCTTTTTCAGAGACTAGTCTTACTTCATTTGTATGAGAAATACGGGGGGCTCTCCATGAGGTGGTTAGGTAGCAGCCCAGTGTCATTGTTGGTGGTAGCACACACCATTATATCAGAGTCTGGCTGTGGCTGTTGGTTTTATTTATTTATTTTACATTTCTTATATACCGCGCTATTTGTCATCAGTGTGGTTTACATTGTAACAATAAAACACATTGTCCAGATAAATTGGTCTTTGTTTACAGATAACAGGGGAATTAACATGGAGGTAAACCAGGGGAACTATATACAATCTTTGAAACTGTAGTACAGATCTGTAGTAGATCTGTAGTAGTCACAGATTAGATCACAGGTGGGGTCACAGGTGGGGTCTTTGTTTACAGATAACAGGGGAATTAACATGGAGGTAAACCAGAGGACTATATACAATCTTTGAAACTACCTGTTGGTACATATGTCAGTTCTGTGCATTCATATAGGATAGGTATGGGGTTGTGAAGGTAAGGGTGGGAGAGGGGAAGGTGTATCCAGAAGCTTGATGCGTGTGGTAAAAAGGTGGTGCTTGAGGGTTTTTCTAAACTGTCTCAGGTCCCTGATTACTCTAATGCCGGGAGGGAGTTTATTCCAGCATCTGGGGGCGAAGTTAGCGAAAGCTCTGTTTATAGTTGATTGGTTAGACTTTATGGATTCGCTCTGTATGATTAGCATGTCCACAGCAGAAGTTCTTCTAGGCCTGTTGTTCTCTGTGTGTGTGATGAGATCCGAGATGGCTGCAGGAGATAGTTTATTGAAGACCTTGAAGGTAATAAGGAGGGCCTTATATAGGATCCTACAGCTTATTGAAAGCCAATGAAGTTCTTTTAGAATGGGGGAGATGTGGTCACTCCTTGAGGCTCCATAGAGGATATGGGCTGCTGCATTCATGGCTAACTGTAGGGGGTTGATGGTGATCTTAGGGAGGCCATGCAGTATTATATTAGCATAATCGAAGTGCGGTGTGACTATCGCTTGGAAGATAGTTCGGAAGTCATCAGGTTCCAACATAGGTTTCAAGTGCCTCAGGGTTTTAATCTTGAAGTATATTGATTTTACGGTGCGCCTTATATGTTCCTTGAAGTCTAATTGTTGATCCAATATCACTCCCAGGTAGCGTATATTGGATTTGACCGGGAGATAGGCATCTCTGACTTTTAGAGAAGGTGGGGGAGAGAAACATTTGTTTCTTGTAATTATTAGGACTTCCGTCTTTTTGAAGTTGATTCGGAGGTTCTGAGTAAGTAGCCAATCCGTTATTGCATTAAAACAGTTGATTAACACTGTGTAGTATGGGAAAGTGACAGATATGGGTGAGAATAGCAGTACATCGTCTGCATACATGAGGCAGGATATACCGAAGGAGCGTGTGATGTCGCAAATTGGCTGCATGTAGATATTGAACAGAAGCGCAGACAGGGAGGAGCCTTGGGGCACACCCATTGTCTGCTGGAAGGGATGAGATGTAGCGTTACCAATGCGCACATGTTGCAGCCGGCCTTCCAGGTAAGATTTGCACCAGTCCCATGCTCGGTCATGGATTCCTTTCTCGTGAAGACGCTTTAGAAGCTGTGTGTGATCTACGGAGTCAAACGCAGCCACTATATCCAGAAAGATTAAAGCAAAGCCTATCTTGAGGTTGTCAATGCTGTTGATAAGCGGGTTAATTAGAGTTGTTAGTAGAGTTTCTACACCGTGGGCCTCCCTGAATCCGTGTTGACAAGGATCTAATGGGGAAGAGGAGTCTATATGCTGCTGAATCTGTCTCTGGGTTAGCTTCTCAAGAATTTTAGCTAGCAATGGGATACTAGAAATTGGTCGGTAAGAGTCCTCTCTCTTTGAGTCCAGATGATTGTTTTTTAGAAGTGGACGGATGGAAGTTTGCTTGAGAGCGTCTGGGAAGACACCAGATTCAAATGATACCTTTGCGATGTTGGCTATGAATGGACTGAGTTCTGTACGCATGGTCCTAATCCAGTGCGCTGGGCATGGGTCAGATGGGGCCGTTGTCTTGTTGATGGAGGCGATTACATCCTCTATGGTCTTTGCAGAGGGCGGGACAAGTTTGGTGATCGGGAACTGCGGGTGTGAAGACTGGGAGAGTTCTTGTGGTGTTGCAGTTGTTATTTTTATTGCTTTTGACTGTATATAGTTTGCATAAGCATGGGGCTGAATAGAATCTTGTTGTGGTGGTGATGTTTGGCTGGTATAGGATTTTACTAAGTTGAATAGTTCCCTTGGCTTGTTCAATGAGCGGTTGAGGATCTCGGCATGGAATTCCTTCCTTCTGGCCCAAGACGATTCACGATGTCATTTAAGATGTTCTAAATAGGTGACTTGGTCGGAGGAATTATGTGTAGTTCTCCATTTTCTCTCTAGTTTTCTGAGGTGTATAAGTGAAGTACACAGCTCAGGGGAGAACTATGGAGCAGATTGTTTTTTAGTGGTTAGGTTGTCAGGAGTTGGTTTCTTAACAGTGACTGGGTGTTGCGCGTATGAGGAGAGGGTTTCATTCCAGTTGCTTACCATTTCATTGAGGTTGCCTGTTGGTTGGATGAGCTTAGGAAGTGCGTGAGTTGTAAACTTCCCTCTGTCAAGTCGTTTGAATCTGGTAGGTCTTGAACATTTGGTTGAGTTTGAGCAGCTGTCTGTAGTTTGAAATGCTGGAATCTGAAATGTTATCAGATTATGGTCTGACCAGGGGACAGGGGTGCTAGAGAGCTCAATCTGGTTCAGGTTAATTGCCTCTGGTTGAGGGATGAAGACTAAGTCCAGGAGGTTCCCGTGTTGATGGGTAGGGATTTTGGTGCTATTTGTGTGTTGTGGTGAAAGGATGTGTTGGGTGAGTGGGGAGAGATGGGGGAGAGAAAGTGGAGTGTGTACTGTAGATGTGGCTGCAATGGGATGTTTGGCTGATTTGTTTTGAGGGATGTTGCATGAGTGGGTGGGATTTTTGGTGGGTAACTGGAGATGCGCAGACAATAATAGATTGGAGGGAGGGAAGGGGGAGGGTTGGGAAAGTTCCCATAGCAGAAAAGTTTTCCACAGTGGATACTCTGTTTGCTCCTGGGAGATGAGGCTGGGCAGCCCCAGAGAGATCTGATGGTAAAAGTTTTTCAGGCACCATGCCATGATAGGTCATATCAATTAATTGTATGCATAATCTCATGGAATGTTGGAGGGATTGGCTCTCTGATTAAATGCACAAAGATTCTGCAAGCTTTAAAACACAAAGGTGCCCATCTGGCGCTGTTGCTGGAAACTCGGTAGAACATGAGAAATTAACCTGGGATTGGGTGGCTAAAATATAGTGTCTCCTCAGGAACTCAAAAGGCTGGGGTGGTGGTCCTGGTCAAATGAGGATTAATTTTGGAGGTGAAAAATTGGGAAGCCAACCTCCAGGGGTGTTTTATAGCAAAGCTACATAATGAAGAGCTCCTAATTGGCAACATTTATGCTCCCAATGAATATAACCAGGGTTTGTTTGAGACATCCTTCATCGAGTGACACACACAAATCAGAGAAGAGTGATTCTAGCAGGCAACTTCAATTGTCCTCATGATCCAGAACAGGATAGATCTGGTAGAGTGAACAGTGCCGGGTGGTCAAATAAAGGTATTAGCTACTTCTGTCACTTGGGTAACTTGATGGATGTCTAGCACACCCTCTACCCAGGCATCTGGGAGTGCACACATTTATCAAGAGCGCACTCTATGTGGCTACATATTGGCTATATCTTAGTATCAGAGGGTGGCTTTGATCGTGTCTTCCAGACTGAAATTGAGCCAGTGGTTATCTCAGATCATGGAATGGTTTGGATAGAATAGGCAGTTATGGGAGAGGCCCAAGCTGGATGGTGGTTCCCAGCTTTTCTATGGAAAGATGCAGAATTTAAAAGTTTCATGGAGAAACAGTGGGATGACTATGCTTACTTTAATGAACCTCATAAGCTAACTCCTATTTTGTTTTGGGAAGCAAGCAAAGCCATCCTACACTGCTCCATCATAGTTTACATGGCACCTAGATGTACTGTAAGCACCTTCATCACAGAGTCATACACTTGGATAATATGATGAAATGATCACTGAAACAGGGACGCTCCGATTGGGGGGGCCTTGCGCCACCAGGAATATCTAGATGCTCAGACTGCGCTCAGTTCCCTCCTCCATAGACAGGCCATTCTGTCAATACAATACTATAAACATTGCTTCTATCACTATTGCAACCACTTGGGTAAGCTTGTAGCAAAGATGGTATGGGAGTGGGGAGGAACACGCTTTGTGCCCATCCTAAAGGATGAATAGGGCTGCCTGCAAAATCAGCCATGACAGATTGCAGCCATTTTTCACTCAATTTACTCTAGACTTTACATCGCCGAGTCTGCCGAGTCTGCAGAGGCAAATATGGGCCTGAACTTCTTGCACACTCTCCCTCTTTGACAGTTAGTGGAGGCTGATCTCACTATTTTAAATGCACCTGCGTCAGGCTCGGAGATTCAGACCCCTGGCCCCAATGGGTTTGGGTTGGAATATTATAGGTTGCTGGAGTTTCATTTTGTTCCAGCTTTAGTGGATATATATGGGACTGTCCTTCAGGAAGATCTTTTTCCTAGGGACATACGGTGTGCGAACATTCAATAAGGCAAGAAAGGACCTTTTAGATCTGGCATCTTATTGCACAATTTTCCTGATTAGCTATGATCTGAAACTTCTTGCCCCAGTGTTAGCATAATGTTTGAATGCTATACTTCCATGTCTGACTGGTCCTTGGCAGGTAGGTTTTGTACCAGGCCAAGATGCGGCTGGGAACATCTCAAAACTGCTTGTAGCTATGGAGTATTGTACAAATTCACCAACTACACTTGCTTCATGTAAATTTTGATGTTGATACCACCATACATCAGAGCAATCCCCAACTTGAGCCAGTTCAGGAAGGCCTTGAAACACTTTCTCTTTATCAAATACCTCACTGACTCCCCTGAACCCCAGCCATCATTATTAGGGCACCCCCAAGTATAACCAATACCTAATAATTTCATTTGTACATGTATATAATTTACCTTACTCAACGTATCGCATATGTATATAGTTTACCCTGCTGTCCAAGTTACTTGTTCCTGTTCAATGTAATGACCTGACTTTTGTATATTGTCAGATACTGTTTGTTCTATGTAAACCGCGCTGATCGCAAATAGTGCGGTATATAAGAAATGCAAATAAATAAATAAATAAATAAATAAATGTCCTTAGCAGCTTTGGTTTCATGAATACCTTCCTTAATTGGATGCTTTACAGCTGGAGGGGCAGGTGAGAGGTCTTTGGGTGGGAGCTGAGGAGTTGAAGCTCGGTGCCTTTACAGATGACCTGCTACTTTGTCTGAGAGAACCTGAGGTTCCAAGAACACTACAGGTTATAGAGGTCTTTGGACATTTTTCTGGTCTCAAGATCAATCAATCTAAGTCAATGGCATTGGACATGGGAGGTAGGATTCGGGGATGTTGGATGGGGCCTTTCCCCTTGGTTTGGGCTGGATTAACTATCCATTATTTAGGAATGCAATTGCCAGATGATCCTGCTAAACTCTATGTTAACAATATTCCATCTATGCTTTCTAAAACATTGGTGAACTTGCAGAAATGGATGAGCCTCCCTATCTCCCTGAAGGGCAGAGTGGCTTTATTTAAAATGATGGAGCTTCCCCGATGACTTTGTGTTCTACATCATCTCCCCCTGTGGGTGTCTTCTAGGGACTGGAGGCTCTTTGAACAGTGGGTGAGCCGCTTTCTCTGGCGGGGGAAACATCCGAGAATTCCATTATTGGCACTCTTGCACAGATACAATGAGGTGGGACTGGAGCTTCCATCCCTCCATGTCTATAATTTGAGATACAAACTGTGTCACCTTACTGCTGTGGCCAATGGCACAGAGGGGTATGCTCCCATTTTGTTTTTGGACTGGCTTCTGGCTTCGCGTCATCGTTTGTATATCTTCTACGTCACATCTGACTGGTTGGAGAAAGGCTGGAGTAAAAGTGTATACCTAGGACCTCTATGGGCAGCTTGGTGAGCTCTCTGCCAGCAATATGGACTGGTTTAGAAATGTACAAACCTGCTCCCTCTAGTAGGCAACCCTGAGTTCCTACCAGTATTATCTTCTAAGGCTCCCCAACATTGGGCCTCTTGAGGGTTTGTAAGAGCAGGTGACCTTTGTCAGGAAGGGGGACCGGGACTTGACTTATTTCAAAACATTCAGAGGAGGTTTGGGTTGGACCAGAGGGACTTCTTTTGTTATTTACAGGTGCGGCACCTCGTGGGAGTTTAACATGGAGGGCCGCTCACAATGTTTGAGGGTATCCTTTCTGGGGAGGGCTTTGAAGACTGTGGAAATTAGGGATCTAGTTCAACCTATTATGGATCAGAGGTACTTGGAGAGATTCTCCGAGCACTGGGTGGCAGATGAGTTGAGCGAGGCATCTCCCATTTTTTTACACGCTGCTTTTCTCAGATGTGCTCCTCTGTGAGAGTATATTTACTTACAAGAGCTTCAGTATAAATTTGTATGGTGGGCGTATGCGCATGATGTGTGGGTTCATAAAGCTGGTCTATGCAACAAGGACCTGTGCAGACTATGTTTATGTTTATGTTTATTATAATTTGATATACCGCTCAGGCCAAAGGCATCAGAGTGGTTTACAATGCTACATCATTTGAGGAATTAGGAAAGGAACGCCATTTATATAATAGGACAGAATAGAGAACAGAGACAGTCAGAAAGATAGGAGAAGAAGAAGAACAGGAACAGCAAATTACCACAACATAGAGACACATCGACCAGGTCCATGTCATCGGAGCAACCCTCAGCAACAGAATGCCATGGACCAACGCCTAAGGGCCACGCCAAAGGGCCCTCTGGTGAGGCCCTCAGGTGCGGGCCCGCAAGGCGCGGGCGCGCCTCAGAAGCGGCGGTTTAGAAGCCGTTGAAGAGGGCTGTGGAGGGCTGCTGATTGGCAGGGAATGGAGGTGAGGAGGAGCTCCTGCTCACTCCCTCCGATGATGGCTGCTGCTCCCCGGTCTGCCAGCGCGCCTCAGAAGCGGCGGTTTAGAAGCCGTTGAAGAGGGCTGTGGAGGGCTGCTGATTGGCAGGGAATGGAGGTGAGGAGGAGCTCCTGCTCACTCCCTCCGATGATGGCTGTGGACTGTGCAATGAGGTACGTTGTCTTATCATTTCTGGTATTACCCCAAGGTACAGGCACTGTGTTTCAAAAAGTCTGTGTCAACTGGGGGAACTCTTACTGCTTACATTAGTTCCCTCTTGCAGTGCTTGTTAGGGCAATACTTGGGAGCAGGGAAGCCTTCAAGAGCCCAGAGACATTTATGTGATAGGGGCTTTTAATGGTAAAAAGGGTATTACTAAACCACTAGCTTTCTAGGGAGGCCCCGGGGTTTCGACATTGGGAACAATCATTTTCCTATCTTATGCACATGGAGCGTATGACTTCAAACAGTTAGGGACCATGGCGTGGGATGGTTTCCTTGCAATGTGATTGCCTTACCTTGAGACATTCCCCCCAACGTCTAAGGGAGCACTATTGAATGTGTGAATAACAAGGATTTAACGTGTGAACAACAAGGGTTGTATGTGTAGGCACGTAATGTAGACGGTGCGCAAGAAGAATGAAAGTTTGAATCGGTATGCTCTAATTTTGGATCAATCACAGCAACTGTGGCATGTGGCTGCTGTGGGAAGCGGTAGAGGTAAGGGGAAAGATATGGAGTGGATCATGTCTTGAGGTTTATTAGCAATACACTCCGTCCTATGTTGGTTGTATTCCCAGTGGTTTGGGATCTCCTTGACCCATGTATTTCATTGCATCTCATTGTATTTTATTCCATTTTATATTCAATATATCTCATTCCAGATGTATTTCAGAGGTATCTCAGAAGTATTCTAGATGCATTTTTACATGTATCTCAGGGAAACTTGGATGCTGTCGATATGGGTGGGGATACTTACTAGGGATGGGTAGGTTATCTGGTTTGGTCTGTTTAGGTTTGTCCGTTTGTTATTGTTATACAAAATGTCAATAAAGAAGATTTGTAATTAAAATTACAATATAAACCTCTTTGACTGAAATGATAAAGTGGTGAAAAAAACATTGTCAAATAAATAAATGTATCAGGATCCCAAAAGATAGCTAGATTCCATGCCACCTATCCCCATGGAGAGGTGAAATTGTTCTTACCTGCCAATTGCTCTTCCTTGAGTCCTGCTACACCTGACCATGCATATCATTTTCCACCTTTAGGAGGTATATATCATTAATGACTTACTCACAGGGATAGACATTTATGTGCGTATTTTAGATGGGCATTATTCTTTAAGTATGCACATAGGGCTGATGGCATGTACTTTCACAGTAGGCAAGCACAGGGGCAGAGTTTGGGGGGGGGGGGGGAACATAGGCAGAGCCAAAATGTGTATGCGTTAGGAAACCAAAAGTGAAGGTTCAAATCCCACTCACACTCCTTGCAGCCTTGGACAAATCACTTACACTTCAGAAAGTTCCAAGTTATCAATGCCCCTGTTTAATGTACATTAACAAGTTTAAATTACAATGTAATCCTTAATGTAAAAAAAAACAAACATAAAATTCTGTAGCATGTGTTTTCTACAAATTTAGTCCAGGACATTTACACAAATTCTATGATTGGTGTAAGTGGTTGCACTTAGATTTGTTGTGCATATCTTACCAGTTTGTGTATACTTTACTTTTTAGGTGCTAAATAATCATGGAGTGGAGGAGTATCCTAATGATTGGAGCACTGACTTGGTAACCAAATGACTAGGGTTAAATTCCCACTGGTAATACTTGTGCCTTGACCTTGCTGCTTCACATGTCTGAAACAAACTACCTGAATCAGTGTATCAGACTCCTTCTTTGACTCTATTCAAATCCAGGCTAAAACTCCACATCTTTGAGGATCCTGACGCCCCTCACTCTCTTGTTCACTACTTAGGTATATCTTGCCATAACCTAGTCCCCAGTTTTACAATGTGTTTTTTTTTCATTTTGATTAGATTGTAAGCTCTGATGAGAAGGGACTGTGTCTTACATCTTTATGTTCAGTGCTGCGTATGCCTTGTAGTGCTATACAGATGATTAATAGTAGTAGTAAGTCGCTTAATCCTCCATTGCCTCAGAAGAAAGGCCTGGCAATCTAGTTCCAATCCCACTGCCAAGAAAACCTAGGGGATGTTGGGTCACCAGGAGTCACACATTGTATGTATAAAATTACCCTCTTAATGTATTAGGTGCTCAAGAAAAAAAATGCACAAAGGCACATTTAGTTGCCATCTAGGATGGCAAAGTCCAAACATCTGAATTTCCTTGAAAGGGACAACAGAGAAGGTAGCTACATGTAAAAACCTACTAAAATCAATCTCTCAGCTTCAAAAGATACACATATCGATAAAATAAGAAGGAAATGGGGATGTGCAGGAGACTATCCAATATTAGACATTAGACTATCCAATAGTAGACATGTGAAACATAGATGGTAGTGGTCCCAGCAAATACAGAGGTCTGTGCCAGTATTTCGAAATATGCGCATGCATGCCACATAATTGCCTTGGCCTGCTATTTTGTAAACATAGACATGTAGCATCGCAGCAGTATTCAGAGAGACTCCGATTTTCTATGCTTTCATTTTTTGAAGGGGAGGAAAACATCATAGCAATAGGAGTGTTGAAATTTGGCTGAAGTGAGCACTTTACAAATTCCTATTTGTGTCAAGGAACAGATTTAGACACTGGTATGTCCACTAGCACTTTTCCACATGCGGTGTTGTTCTGAAATTGGGCAGATGCATCTATCTTTTCCAGAATGCCCTGGACATACCTCTGCCATGCCCCCTTACGTATCATTAACTGCTCTTTAGCATCTCTTCATTTACATAGAACGCATATGATCATTCTTTCCAATGGAATTCACATATGTCACAGAACTAGTCTTATTAAATCATAGGCAATCATTGATCTCTGTCTTCATTCCATGAGATGGACTGAACTCTACAATTAAGAATTCTATCACTTCCATGCCAATCCTGCTTCACAAAATCAATTACTTTCCATCTTAAATCCTGAACTGGTATACTACATAATGTTTAACAATTGGGGCTAATAACATAGACACATTTACTCTACTATAATGTTCATTCAGATATAATTTAAAGGGATGCTTTGCACGCCCTATATAAATCAATTGGCTGAAATATATCAAAATAAATACCACAAAACAGGTTTCACATGCTATATGATACTTTGCTCAAATTACAGACCATTTGTGTGATATTTTCAGTAGGGCCATGCTATAATCATTGCGTACTATCTGCAGTGGCCACATGCAAATGGACCACCATATTTAATACCTGATTCCCAAATTTCATTTGGGATTTCTGTACGTGTAACATATTCTCCAATATTTTTCCCTCTACTATATGCAATTATCAGTGGTTTCTGAAAGCTCTCATGTAAGACAATATATGCCACTGGCTTTCTATTGATTGCACAATATTAGCAGATGCCATCGAACAAGGAATTACAAACATCAGTCTGTAATCCTTAATTTGTTCTTTATCATTCATTTTATCTGTGCATGCCACATTCAAATACTGTATATGCAGACTTCAATAATCCTACTGGGTATCCACAATGCACAAAACTCTCAATCTCAGTCATTTTCTATTTAAATACTAAAGTTAGAACATATGTAATCTAAGTCACAAATATTGATTGATATTTAAATTAGATCACAGTTCCCAAGAGTGGTAACTGAAATTTGAGGTAATTATATCAGTTATATTATAAAGAATGTAAGGTAGTTTTAATTTATCCCATTAGTTTTATAATTAAAATATCAAGAAATTAAATTGAAACCTGGTGACACAGTATATCCATCCCGTTTTTTGCCGACAGCTGCTACACTAAGCAATTCCTGATGTTGTTTGCTCTCAAGAATTTTTCTACTCCGTTTTTCACATTTATCATTTTTTTCATATTACTTTATTATAATCCAATTATGGGCACTTGCTATAATGTTTTTTGTAAAGGAATGTCACTCGCGGTCATTGGTTGACCTTTGACCTCTCTTTCTTGGTGCAAACTTTAGCCCAGCGTTTTAAAAGTGCACAGTTTTGACCCAGCGGTTTCTTATCTCTGATATAGTGAGCTTTCACCGCCGTTTGTCAGGTAGTCACATTTTTTGCTCCAATGGATTTAAAACTTGCATGTTACATCAGATTTCTTTTGACGTCACCTTTCTTTTTTATGATTACAGTGTTTTTATTGGTTTGATAGTTTGGAGCTTCCTCTTTGCTTGATACAAATTTTTAGTGGTACTAAATACAGGTATTTACCTTTTTTCATCTCATATGTTGGTTTTATTTATGTTTGTTCACATTTTTTCTCCTCATCTCTTTTGCTTTAGTGGCAGCATTAGTCTACAGACACGGTCTGTCTTTCTTACTATGACAGTACATGAAAGCTTCCATTAGTGAACATGACCCATTCGTTTATTAAGCATCAAACCATTTGTTCTCAATATATAATATTTTCAATATGTTTATTTGATGTTAATATGATTATTTTTTCCATTTATATTTAACACCTATGTTTTTACATGGTTGTATGTTTAATATGTTCAATGGACGTACTTTTTATGTTTGTTTTTAATTGTTTATTTATTTATAATCTTATAATATTATTTTTTTGAGGTTGGGTTTTCTTAATTATTTATTCATATTTTTATTGTATCTTTGAGGTTTTCTTCCCCCTGAGGAAGGCTTTGTTGACCGAAATGCATAGGGGCATAATAAAGATCTGTTTGACTGCCAGTTTGTGTACCAGCTCCCTTTGTCTCCTAGTACTACAACATTACATTGTATAGCCATATAGAGACAAGGAGGACTAAAGTGGGGTCAATCTGGTATTCAAACTGCATTTATACTAGTGAGATTGACTGTGCAATGAAGCACAAATAAAATAATGAACTGTATATCTTAGGGTCCCAGTCAGAGAAATCTAGTCAGATGAACCAACGAACCATAAAACTAATATTTTGAAAGACCTGGGGGTGGGATGAGGAGGGGAAAGGGGAGGGAGATTGTAAAAAACTTACTCAGCTATGTAGGGAGAGAAAACACCGTTGTAATGTCAACCACTCAGACTAGAAGTTCACTATAATAAAAATAAGAGTCATCAGACAAGATATAAAAACCCAAGGGGATTGTTTGATGTCAAATAACGGGATCTAGCATAGGAAGCAAAGAGCAGGCAAAAAGGTACTAGGAAAGTATCTAAATGGTATCAATAAAAGCACCCAAGCAGGAGAAATTGTAGAAGACTTATGGGATATATTGTGCCATAAATGTCTATGTCATGGGAGGTAGGATCCAGAGAGTGCTAGATGATTCTAATATTATTAAAGTATAATAATAATATTCCCATTAAAATAAAGTGCATGCTAAGAAGTAGCATTGAAAACTGTCTGAGTATAAAAGTGATTATCATGTGAATAAATGGAATAAATAGAGCCATAAAACACAGACCAAAATAGTTAAAAATGAGTGTGCAAGAATGTGCCAAAAGAATATTTCATAAGTGGGACCTGCCCTGACATCGTCAGTTACAAACTAACGCATAAGCACTGTAAGCAGCTGTAAAACAAAACTCACCTTTTAAGATCATATGAGGTTACACAAACATTCTTACAACTTAAAACCAAGCATAAAATCATACAGCTGAGTAAGTTTTTTTACACTCTCTCACCCCTTTCCCCTCCCCCCCCCTCCCACCCACCCAGGTCTTTCAAAATATCAGTTTTATTGTTCATTGGTTCATCTGACTGGATTTCTCCAACTGGGACCCTAAGATTTACAGTTCATTATTCTATTTGTGCTTCAAGGCACAATCTCAATAGTATAAATGCATATTGAATACCAGATTGGTCCCCCTTTAGTCCTGCTTGTTTCTATATGGCTACACAGAATGTAATATTCATGTTCAGTGACTTTTCTTGCACTTTCTCTTATTTATTATGGCCCCGATTCTGTAAGGCGACTTTCGATTCTATAAGCCCCGCAAGCTGTCCTGCCCATATTCCCCCTCCTACCTTCCCCGCATGGCCAGAGCTGCAGTAGGGGGAGAGCTGGCAGAGGGCAGGAGGGGTTGGAGTGTGGGCAGAGCAGGGGCGGGCCGAGGCAGCTGAACATTCAAGGCTGATTCAGGTCATAGCCCCGTATGTTCTGTGAGTCAGAGGGAATGTGCTGCTTATTCCATCTCGGAGGTGGAATAAGCAGCTTGGACCGGGGCAATCGGGGCCAGAAACCCCCCCCCCCAAAGGCTGGGGCCAGAGGCAGGTAGATCTCCGCCACCCATTCCTGGCCCCAGCTGCCCAGCCTTGGGTTGGGCGGCAGAGACACAGGGGGTCAGCGCTGTGGGAGTTAGGGGGTCAGGCGTGGAGGATGTCCTCACTTGTATAGAGGGGCACACCAGGCCATCTCAGGGCATGATCCTACTCTCACAAGAACATCTAGCTTCCACAGTGCAGAAACAACTCCTAACGAGCTTGTCCTGCTCGGGGCCATTCAGACTGCCTGAATGTGTCCATAATGGAATCGGACTCCACATGTTTTAAATTATATTAATTACTGTTCTTTGATTATAGTGTTGTCCTTATTTTATTATACATTTTATTTTCTTATGTTCTTGTTGTTTATGATTTAAATATTATGTTTTTATCTGTTGGAGACCCGTTACCCCCTGAAGAAGGCAGAATAGCCGAAACACTGCCAGTATAGGAATAGATTTCAATAAAACTATTTGGGAATATAGAGACGTGGATGTACTCTTCCTTGCCCTTCTCTTGTTGAGATTATCGAGTGGTGACTTTTTGTATGTGTGAATGATCAAGAATGTGCACTACGATTTGGACTTAGTTTTCATTAGTGGCCCTTATGGTAATACCATGAGCCTGTCAATAACAAGTCCCTTCAATTATGCCTAAAAAGTTAAGAACTAAGAGGCCTGCTCACTAAAGTGCACTAAATGTTATCACGGGATTTAGCTAAAAATTCCATTTTCATCAGTTAGCATGCAATTGGTCTTGGACTGGTCGTGTCTTCGATGGAATGAGGGCATTGATGAAATTTAGTACAAATTTAGTACAAGCATCTTGGGTGTGTGCTAATGGTGGATGTTGCCAATAGTGTGGGTGCACGTAATCCTCAATGGCACATGCCCCCTGAGGTTAGCACAGGCATCTGAACTAGATTCATGGCACAACTGAGTGCATAGTGCACTTTAGTAAACATGCCCCAAAATGCATAATAAAGTTCTGGGAAATCCTCTGGATTTTCTCCATCCTCCTCCAAAAATCCAATATTGTGCCCTGTGGAATATATGTATATAATGAAAGCACATTAAATGTGATGAAACACATTTTATATACTTTCTCATGCAAATCCTGTAATGGAGAAATGGAAAATTGAAGATTATGTCAGGCAGTGATATGAATGTTCAAAGGGACTTCTGGATTACATATGGCTGCATAAGTGCAATCTTTTTTTAAGGTATTGTGGCAGGGATGACCTGCCTCAGGAATGCGGAAACCCCCACAAATCCAGCCCCAAGAGCATACTAGCTTCAGGGATATCCATGCAAAGAGGAAGAGAAGCCCAGGGTAAGCCATAGGAGAAAGAGATGGGCAGGATACAGGGGTTTAGAAATCTCTCTGCACAAAGAAACTGGGATCTAGGTCAAAGGGGTGGAACTGGGAAATGGGTCGTTTCCCAGAGACCTGGGGAAGAGGGCGTGGCAGACATATCTCCATGGCAGGATAAGGCATATATGAGGACACTCCTAAACAGCAGAAGGACTCCTGCATTGAGTCAGTCCCTGTGTGAGCTTCTTATGATTCCTGAAGCACCTGCACCCATAGAACTGGGAAAGCAGAACCTTTGGACTGCATAACTGATCAGATGGAATATCAAGAAGGTGGACAGTCAAGCATGTGGACTTGGTTGCTTTTTTGATTAACGTGGACTGGACAATAGGGGATTTTGTTTAGTTTACCCTGTTTAAAACCTGTACATAATCCCCTGTTTACTGTACGTCCAGTGTAGGTCGCCTACACTGCACAAAATATGTTTTATGTAAACCACACTGATATTAAAGAGTGCGGTATAGAAGAAAGTTAAATAAAATAAATAGGGAATGCCCAGGGGAAGAGTGGATGGAAGTCTTCCTCAAACCTACTCTTTGATATAATGGAGGAGTACAGGTTTGTAGAGATATGGAGAATGGAATGGATTGAACTGTTGTGATGAACTGTTTTCAATATTGAACATTGCTATTAGTGCAAAGTGTATAAAAGAGAAATCCCATTCAAGAGGGATGGACTAGAGAGGCCAAGCAGCCCTAGTTTTTCTCCCAGGGACAAATAGCAGGCTGGGAGTAGTAGCCTAGTGGTTGGGGCAAGTTACCTCAGGCCAGAAGGTCTGGGGCTCAAATCTCACTAGAGGGCAGCAACCTTGGGCCAGAAAGACTGGGGTTTCTAGTCCCACAGGTACTCCTTGTGGTTTTGTGCAAGCCACTTAACCCTCCATTGCCCATGTTCCCTGTAAGTATTAGTGTATGTGTCTCATATCCCCTTGTGTTAAATGTATCCCCCAATTGTGTTGTGACCACTTTGATTGAAGGATATGGTGGTATACAAAACTGTCTAAATAAATAAAGAACTGTGTGGAAAATCTAGAATGGCTCACTTTAACCAGAGACTGCACTTACCACAGGGGCTTTTTAGTTGTTCTTATTGTTTTTTTTTATTTATATTGGTGTCTGCTTGGAAAACATATGGCTAGGACACACCCAGTCCTCTTAAAGACCTTTAAATCCAACAGTTGGGAATAAATAAACTAGTAACTTACAGTGGTGTGGACTTTTATTTCAAGCATGACAGCAGGAGCTTTGAAGCGAATGCAGCGCTCCAGTGACAACGCGCACCACACAGCGCATGCCAGATCCTGCCGCTTGACAGCAATGTTCCCTCTAATTTTCTGTAGGCTGTGTGCGCATAAAATATCAGCTGTGCAGCTTTTGAAGGAAGGTTAAATTTTTGTGCGCCACATAATGACACTCGGAGTTATATACTTTAAAATTTGACTACACGTCAGAATACAGTATGTACACCACATTGATTGCACTAGAAAATATTGTAGAACTTGTGAAAACCATAAATACACAACAACTTTTCAATTTTAAGAACGTCTGTGTTGTTTTCTATCAGAATCAGAACTGTAATTTTTGTGCGCTCTGTTGTAAAGTATGTGTGCTCACTCGGCGAGGTATGTGCGCGCGCACACGCGCACAGCTTAGAGGGAACAGTGCTTGACAGTACATATGAAGTTTTTGTAGTTTGTAGTTTTTGATATGAACTCTGATATGATTTGTTATAGTTGAGGAGATTAAGAAAAATAACAAAAATATGATAATGAATTAGAATAAAGCCTTTTTTGATATGAAGATATTCCTCAACACGGCAGTTGGGGGGAAGCATGGCTGTGATCAGGCCACAGAGCTTCTGATGACTTTGTGCATCTGATCGCTACCATCCCTCCCCATGGATTTAGCGTGGGGACCCATGGTACCTGCTTTGGCAGGCACTGCGGGACTTTTCCCATGGTATCTGCCAAGACAGATACTGTGGGGTCCCTGTGAGAAATCCAGTCCTTTGTGATATCTGCAGTATCTCTCCTGGGAATGCCCCCTGCAGATACCATGGAGGTTTGCCTCTTACAGTGCGGTTCTGGCTGCTAACACACCATGCTAGGAGCCAAAATTAATGCAGTTTAGTAGACATACCCCTAAGTCTAAAATAGTTTTTTTTTTCTAGTTGGTTCACAAACCAACTGCTCTATGAAGCAGTAATTTATTTCATCTAGGAACTTTACCTCCCTAGCATGACCTGATGGAACATTTATCAAATCAATGTTGGGGTAATTGAAATCACCCATTATTATTGTATTGCCAATTTTGCTAGCTTCCCTAATTTCTGATAACATTTCATCATTTGTCTGTTCATTCTGTCCAGGCAGATGGTAATTAACCCTTACTACTGTTTTCTTCCCCTTCACACATGTAATTTCTATCCATAAATGTTCAATGGTACATTTTATTTCCTGCAGAATGTTTAATTTATTTAATTCAATGTTCTCTGTAACATACAGGGTGGTCCAAAAAAATGAGAACATCTCGTAAATTTAAAGCTTAAATAGTTTACTTATTTACCCTTTTTAGCTATATAACGTCTTTATTTTGACAATTTCCGGTTGCCATCTTTTTTTAAATTTATCAATTGTTTATATCTGTCTTTTTGAATTTTTAAATAACTTATATGCTACGAGATGTTCTCACTTTTTTTGGGCCACCCTGTATAGTAGTTTGGAAGAAATATTATGACCAGACTTTTAAAGACAATGGTTGTAGTTATGGTTTGGCCTATACTTGGAGAAACGGTTTTAATTTTTACACTGCTTATGCTGTTGTTTCTGGGTTGTTCTGCTGCATCTGTCACCATTCTTTGACATCGCTGCTTCTTTTAATATTGGTTACATAATATTTAAGAGATCTGCCAATTTTATCCTACAATCAGTTTACCGTGTTTGTAATCACTGCCTTTCTACATAAATACTGGTCTTTCTTCTTTGCCTTCTTTACACCTTTCTTGGTTCCTTACATCATTATTCCACTATTGCTGGTACTATTTTACTCTTCATGAAATTACCAAGTGCCCTCCAGGATAGTAGTATTTTTTCCTAGGCTAACAAATTTCATGCACCCATTTTCCTCGGGACTCCTCAAATATTGATGCCACTCCTAATACTGATCTTCCCACTGAACTCTAATTACCAAATCTTTGAGGAATTATGCTCCCATCCACTGAATACCAATGGCAAACTTTTCATCCTCTTTGTCTTAGGTTTCTCCAGCAAATGTTGGTGCTGTATTGCCCCTTTTCTCATGTCTTAGGGTCTTCTACTCTTTGTTCTGCTTTCCCCACCTCTGATAGCGACCTTGAAGCCTTTATGTCTCTATTAGTGTCTTTTGCCCCATTTTGATTTTATGGAGGTCTTTATGCTATTTTTGATGTCTTGGAGTGCTGATGTCTCTATGTAAGATGATTCCCAGCAGGTTTAAGCCAATTTAATTGAAAATGGATGGAAAATCCCATTGTTAGCATGTATTTGATTTGTTAAGATATCTTAAAAATTTTAGTGTGCACAAAATTAATTTAATACACGTTAATCTAGAAATTAATGTGCAAATAGTTGATTTGCATCCATTAAAATTTTTTAACACATTAAAAAATGTTTACTAAAATGAATGTACTCTATGAAGATCCACGGCTATAAACTCCCTAAAAGTCCCGAAGGCAGTAACTACTTGCACCAATTCGACAGCCAACAGAGCCTTTAGTCTCAGTGCCCCAAGATGCTGGAATGCATTATCTCCTGAGATCCGGGCTATTAAGAACCTACCACAGTTTAGGAAAGCCCTCAAATGCCACCTCTTCAACAAATACCTTATAGAGCCTAACGACAACCCCTAGAGCCCAAAGTCTCCTGGCGATACCATTTCCATACAAATTATGTTATCTCAACAACACACCAAGTATGATACTCAAACACTTAGTGGTGGTTATGTTTCCGTGAAACTACTGTCATTATGACTCCATGTAATAAATTTTGTAAATAGTTTTCCCCTGTTATCCAAGTTTTTATGCCCTGTTACCTGTAAAACTCATACGCGTTCAACTGTACTGAGCATTTTTGTTACATGTAAACCGCGCTGATGCTGAATAGTGCGGTATATAAGAGACTATAAATAAATAAATAAATAAATAAAATAAATATGAAACAAACCACAAACACTTCAAAATCAGGGGGGAAAAAGCCAAGCAAACTGAAAGATAAAAAGAAAGGACGCGGGCAGCGTCCATGCGCCCGGAAGTAACCGGGTGCGCAGCGGCGTCGACCCTCTGCATGGTTGGGGGGGGGAGGAAGGGGGGACGTGATGGTGCGTCGCGTCGCGCAATGCATCTTTTAAATTGATTGGACGGGGTTGGCCCATGCGCGGTGGAGACGGTGCGTGGGGGTGCAGACGTCCACTTCGGTTCCGTCCTGAGCACATGCGGAGGGAAGGCTGACTTGCTCCCGCCCGCCCTCCCCCTGTTTGAGGGATGGGTTGGGTTTGGGCGAGCATAGGGTTTTTTTTGGGTTGTTGCAGCTTGGGGGGGGGTGCAGAGAGCGGGTTCCCGGTCCCAAATTTATTAGGCCTTTGGGGCGTGGGCGGGGTGCCCACGACCCGGTGATACCCGTGTTGACTTTTGCTACTGATATGGCAGAGTCGGCGGAAGGGTATTAGGACTTGGCCGGGGGCTTGGCCAAAACACGGGTGGATGAGAGGTCACCTTGCTAATAGTACGGCTGGTGACGGATCTCTCCAGTGATTTATGGTTCTCTTGGAATATGTTCTGGATGTTAAAGCGTTTGATTATTACAAATAAAGCTGCGACCAGTTTGCATCCCATAACAGAGTTTGTCTTGTCAAGTTTGTGGGTTACTGAAAAGGGGGGAGTGAGAGGGATTGGGGGGTTAGTCCTTGGAAAGGTCGGAAAGGGTGGGGGAGGGGGGGGTAAGGTTTATGCGATCCTATTGCACACAAGGGGAGGTAAGCCGGTCCGGCTACCCGGTTACCAACATTTTTTGGTCTGTACACATCCCTTCAAAATTGCTTTCCCCTTTGCTTTAATGGACATGAATGATCCGAATGATAGGAATGATTTGAAATTCAAAAATGAATCAATTGGATGATTGATCAAGGATAAATCAAAATGAAAATGTTTGCTGTGTGCACCCCTAGTTTATACAAGATACATTTGGAGACAATAACTATCTGAGTACATATGAAATTTACATATCTAATTTTATCAAATATATAATTAAATGAAAATGAAATATAGACTTCTAATTCCATGTAGATATTATATAAGCTTGCAATGGACAGATTTCTCAAATTTGCATTCATAGTTTGTTGTGCTTCCTTAGCATTTTGGCATTTTAAAAGAGCAGAATTGGGTTAGATAAATCATCTATTGATTTCTTCTTGCCAATGAATGCCTTTTCATAATAGAGATGGGGTTTAGCATTTTAATTTCTAATAATAATGAGGTATCTCGTAATGGACTAAATGAGAAAAGGAAGATTAGTTGTTTTATTTACCAAGGTGCTTGATTGAAGAGGTAATAACTGTTATATAGCCATTCAAAGATTCAGCCATAAATATGCATGGTGAATATAGATCTTTAGGATGGAATCTGTATGCAGACTTTTCACATAATATATTACCGCTTCCAGACACTTGTAGCCATAAGAATGCAGCATATGCATTATTATTATTATATTTTTACCAGTAAAATTGCCTCTTTCCATTTGATATTCTTTTTCATGATTTGATACTTTCTGGGTTGATCTTTACATCATACTGTATTTTTTTTTTTCTGCTTGTCCTTTTTCTTTCTTTCTTATCAGACATAGGTGATTATTTACTGAAGAAAATTAAACATCTGCTTTAATTCCCCTCTGGAATGTGGGACTCACTAAAGGACATGAATCCATTAGTAAATACCACCCCCAGGCAATTTCTCCAAATGGGTTTGTTTTGTGCATCAATGTCCAAAAGGCTACTAAAGGTGCAAACTAATATCATCCAAACAACAATCACCTTTATTTTTCTCAATAGTAAATATTGTTACATTGACGACTTCATAAATATTCTAAAAAATACTAATGAACATCCCAATCATTTTTAATGAATAGGTTAATAAATAACTAAACATAGAGGAGAAAAGACCTCAGCTATTCCCTTCAGTCCTCAATTGGATCCTTTTATTTAAAGAATAAGGGCGCCGATCCTCATTGGTCAGAAAAAAACCTCTTTAATTTTTATTTTTTGTTCCTTTTTTATTTATCAAAAAATGTATTTAAAGAACCCCCATTTCATCTGTACCAGAATTTTTTTTTGAAAACTGGAAATTAACTGAATTAAAAAATTGTAGTGAACAATACTGGCAGTTAATTGTACACCATCAATCAAGCTGACAAATATTAGTATGCCCTGGTCTTACACCCAGTCATACACCTAATGTGGCACCATTTTGCCATAACGCTGTTTCAGGAGTGTGACCATATGACTAAAGAAATGAGGAATATAAAAGTCATTATTAAAAAAAATATGGAACAACTAGGAGAAACCTTTGTATACTAATACAAGCAAACCTATTACCATAAATAGAAATCATATAAACCCAGTATATTAACCCCTAGATCAAACACATTGTATCATATAGAAGCCCCACAAGAGAAACACTTATCCTGCTCTTTCCTATACTAATTCAGCAGTCCCTATTATTTCCGTCATATCAACCATCATGGATACTGATAACAAGAACTAAAATGGAAAATAGGTATCAAATACTCACTAAGGGGTATGTTTACTAAACCGCGCACACGTGCATGGTGCACAGTAGTGCACGGCAATGATGCACTTAAGTGCTCTTAAGTGCCCCGCACGCGTGCGCATCACACTAACGGGTCCGCGCACGTGTGCGGTGCGCTGATGTGCGATAGAGGCGGGGAAAGGCGTACGGAGGGCGGAGGAAGGCCCCCGAGGGGCGGAGAGACGTGGTCAATGGGTGGAAAGTGGGAGGGGAGAGGCTCCCCACACAGGAGCGGGGCTGAAAATAGACCCAAAAATACCGCGAGTGAAAACCTTGCGTTAGAGACGATTTAAAGGGAAGAGAAACCATTTCCGTCGGCAATGTACAGGCAAAACCGGGGAAACCTACAAAACGTGAGCAGTGTGATACATGTGCACAGAACAAACTCGCAAATAAAATCAAAAATGAGCACAACAAAAATGTTAAAAATTACAATTCAGCTGGGCAATAGTGATAGCAATGGGCAACAATAAAAAACACCCCCAGGAAAGCTCCAAAAAAAAGAAATGATTTTTGAAAGGGTCTACGCTCCGTAGACCCTTTCAAAAATCATGTCATTTTATTGGAGCTTTCCTGGGAGTGTTTTTTATTGATGCCCATTGCTATCACTGTTGCCCAGCTTGGTTATGGGTGTTTGCCCATTTTTTCGAGGTTTTTTATGAGGTTTATTTGCCCGTTTGTCTCCATACAAGGTAAATGAGCCCACAGTAAAATTGTGCAGAGCAGGGTTTCTGACTCGTCCGGCCAGGTTTCCTATCTCCAGGGACTGCACTGTCTCTGTGGCCACAGTGTGGTGCAGCAGACACAGCTAGTGCCTGTAGGACCAAAGGGTCACAGGTTCAAATCCCAGCTGGGGCTCCTGCCAACCCAGTCCCCATAGTTTTACCCACCACTAAACAGTGATAGTAAAGACACTCCTTTATTGCAGAGAACATAAGCATGGTTCAAGCAACCATATTTTACCCTACACCGCACAAAAACCATAACAATGGGCATTACCTACAGCCAAGTACCCCAAATTCAGTCCTGGAGTGCCACAACTCAATCAGGTCATATGCGTTTTCCCAGATAAGGACAAAAAAAGAAATAAAGTATCTAGGAGTCACATTTGACTGTGACCTAAAGATGGAAAAACTCCTCCGAAAGACCAACAGAGCAGTTTTCCACAAGCTTAGAGTGCTCCAACCCATTCGGAATATTATTGATCCCCAAGACTTCAGAACAGTGGCCCAAGCACTCATCATGCCACATTTTGACTACTGCAACGCCATCCTACAAGGTTTACCTAAAAAAACCCTAAACATATTACAAATGGCACAAAATGTAGCTGCCAGGGTCATAATGAAGAAAAATCTAAGTGACCACATCACACCAGTACTAATTCAATTACACTGGCTACCCATAACAGCTCGCACAAAATACAAAATACTAACAACCACCTTCAAACTCATCCACAACTTAGCACCTTCCTTCCTCAACAACCTAGTAAGATTGCAACCTCCTACCCGAAACAGAAGAACCCACAATTCCAACATCCTTCACACTCCAACAGATATAAGATCTGCCAAAGCTAACACCAGCCACAGGGCTTTCTCATATGCGGCGCCAACACTGTGGAACCAACTCCCACCAGAACTACGAGCTAGCAATGACCTTCTAGACTTCAGAAAGAAACTCAAAACGCACATTTTCCAATCACATTTCAACCTGAACTAAACCCACAGATGGAGCAGCCCCTGACCACTGTGTCCAAGAAGATTATCCTGTATATATGTATTTATGTATATATGTAAATGAACTCCCCCATAGCTAAGAAGTGTTAACTCTGTATGATGTGCTTTTCTGACAATCTGTATGTAAACAAAATTTGTACCTGCCTTGATTCGGCAGTTTCACAATAGTAATCCTACCCGCTTCTGATCGCTGGAAGGAGCGGGCTACAAATGCTTGCTAAATAAAAAAAAAATAAAAAATGTCTGCATGTTGGCGGAAGGGTACAGGTGGTGGAGGGGACAGTGGCTGCAAGCCACAGCAGACAGTGGCCTAGGCCTGTGCAGGCTGGCACCGTCCACCGCAACAGACAGGCTCTGTTGGATGTACAGTCATGGACTCCCCAGGGACTGCAGCATATCTGTGGCAACACGGTGGTGCAGTGCACACAGACAGTGTGTACAAGAACAGAAGGTCACAGGTTCAAAGGCCAGCTGGGGCTACTGCAAACCTTGTCCACATATTTTTCCCACAACTAAACCGTGATAGTAAGGACAAACGTTTAATGCTGAGAACATACACATGGTTAATACGCCTATATTTTACCACACCAAACACAGACACCATACACAGGCGCATTACCTAGAGCAGAGTCTCCCAAATGCAGTCCTGGAGGGCCCCACACCATTCAGGTTCCATGCTGCCTCTACTAAAGATGCCTGTGCTGCATATCTATGCACCACCCCCATGGTATGCAGATGTAGCTCATGCATATTTATGAGGGACAGCATGAAAACCCGAACAGTGTTTGGCACACCAGGACTGGAGTTGGGAACCTCTGCCGTAAAGCAGCAGCCAACAGGGGCAGATACACCCACACCCACACCCACACCCACAGGCCCCATTGGCTAATGCCTCCTGGAGAGGCAGGACATTGGGCCCTGCGTGCATCTCCCAATACTACCACATGCATACCCTAGCAATGCCACCCTACACCTGGGTATACAGTACACAGCTATCAGACATTTCCTATGATAACTGGCAGATAGCAAGTCCTACGTTAAGCACATTTTGCTCATTGAGCTCCATCATAACAATCATTCTGATGTCTGCGGTGTGTGCTACAGGTCTGGTCTCCAACAGTGTTAACCCCCCTGGGGAGTGACCCCCAACAGTATTGCGTACCATATCCATGCCTGTACTGTGCCCAGGACTGGTGTGGTGGGTATGGCTGCTGAACCCCTCTATAGTGGCACAATGCTGGCATAGGTGTGGGGGTGGCTGTCCGTCTATCCAGTGTGTGGTGGCTGCAAACACCTTCCACAGCCCACACTGCCAGCACTGCTGCCAGTATTGTGCTGCCAATGTGCATAATGAGGAGCAAGGTACCATGGGTATAGGCCGGACAGAGTGGCCTGGCCAGGGTGCATCTGCACAGGGCATAGGGTACTGACTGGGACATTTTACTGGCCGGCCACCACCTACACAGACAGGGTGACCTCAGTATGTCCCGCTGAGAGCTCACTCTCACCCTGACTGTGCAGTGACCACAGCATGGCTAGGCACCCCCATAGTGCTATATAGCTTTTCTCTAGTATGATAGATATGGGTTTCCTTTTGGAGCCCAGTCACTGATTTATCTGCTTGGTGTGTATGCTGACATCCCAGTTCTGGGTGCATGCATCTCCACTGGGAACATGCACTATGGCCTAACTAGTAGGCTGTTTGTAGCTGGTGTGTGTCTTGATGGAGTGGCTTGCAGGGTGCAGTGGCTGATGCCTTGCTGCAGGAGAATATCAGATAGTGTTGGGGTGTAGCTTACCATATCCAGGCCTAATGTCTGTCTGCTATTGTGTTATGGATATGTATAGAGCTGCATTGACTGCCCTGTAGGGTGTATGTCTCTCAGCAGAACTGGGGTTGATGGTCCCCTCTACTGCCACCTTTGCAGGGAGGTAGAAGTTGGATCAATTGATGGGAGACCCTGTTTGCCACCCTCGGCCCTGGGGGGGGGGGGGGTGGTGCATGGCCCACCTGGGGGTCCATGGAGCTACACCTGACTGAAACAGACAGAGGTATCCAAGGTGTTTGTGCAGAAACTATGTATCTGAAACTTTAACACTGCTTTGGACCTCCGGCATGGCCCCTTTCAGCCATGGAAGGTGTTGTGGACCTGGTCCTGGCCAACTCATCGCACACTCAGGGTGAGCACAGTACCCACACAATGTGACGGTGTGTAGCTACTCTGTGCTAGTAAAACACACGGTCAGTACCACCTACCAGGCCGAGGTGCTGTGGGGGTGCATTCCCCATCTTGTGTTCATCTGTGGACAGCTGATTTGCATGTGCAGTGCATCATGGGTACGGGTGGGCTAACCCTGTCCTGGTGGCTGCAGCAGACTGTCTGTGTGGTGACGTGCAGGCTCTCTGCAGCCAGCCAGGGGCTTGCTAGTAGCTATGGAGCTGTAGCCCAATGGTTGTGTCACTGCCTGTGAAGCCAGGGGTCATGAGTTCAAACCCACAGTGGGGTTATTTGATAGGGTTGGCCATAAGCATCATCAGTTTTTATGTACATTTTTGATGCCAGCAAAAACACCCTCAGCGTACTGTACCCATACGGTGCCTCTGAGGGCGCTTTATAGGGCACCTTCTGGCTCCCGTCCATATAAGGTGCACTATACATTATCCTGTGACGCAACTTATAGGGTGCCCTATAGGGGACATGTTAGGGTGCAATGGCGGACACTGCACTTTACTATGTGCCTTATAGGACGCCTTATGTTGACACTCTTTGAGAGTGCGTTTGCTATTATTGATAATTAAAATGCCTCCTAAAGCAATCTTCCCCATAATACTCATTGCCCCAGCCAGCCTTGTTCATTGGGCATTGTGGGGGATTGAACCCCTGATCCCTGCACCATTGGTGCATGCCTTAACCATTGCGCTGTGGCTCTGCTCATTTGCTTGTCCATCAGCGTGACACATATGCCTCCCGCGCAGCTGTCTGATGCGCTAAGGTGCGGGGCGCACAAGGGCACCGCGCACCTTAACGCATATGTAAATTCCAGTGTTTCCTCTTTAGCAGGGAACGCCCACTCCTTAAATGGCACCCGCACACTACCGGGGCCCGCACATTAGCGGGGTTTTAGTAAACATACCCCTAAGAGTAAGGACGCGGGCAGGGTCCCGGCGGACGCAGGTAACTGGGTGCTCGGCCCGGTGCGGGACTCTGCACGCATCGGCCTTTGAGGGGGAGAGGGCTCGGTTAGGATCAGGACCCTCGAGGTGTTGTTTAAATTGATTGGCTCTGCCCGCAGGGATGAGCGCGGGGGAGCCAATCGGAGCAGGGCAGGCATGTGCTGAGGCATTCGCGTTGGTTGCCTGAGCACACGTGGAAGGGCTTCGCGGCTGGTGTGGCAGCTGGCATGTGTTGGGCAGAGCGGTTATGTTTCTGGGAGAAGAGCAGGTCGGCCCCCGGGATAAGCTGTGGGGAAGCGGTTACAGGAGGCGTCGGCAGTGTCGGGACTGGTTTGTCAGAGTAACGGGGTGCCTGTAGGCTGTTTGGAGTGGCGTTAGCAGAGGCAGGACTTCTTTTCGCACCGGAGAGCTGCGGAGCCAGAGGATCTCGGCGTCAGGGGACAGCAGCGAATTCAGGCGAGTGGTGTAAAAAAAAATAAAATAAGGAAACATTTTGATTGCCGAGGGTTCAAGGAACCGGGGTTAAAATAAAATAAAAGGGGAGAATACAAGCACAAGTGTCCATTGGACAGAGTCCATTTTAGACATTGGGATGCCTCGGGGGAAGGAACGGCAGGGTGGGGGGGGGTGCAGCAAGCAGAGCAGATGTGGTGCGGCCTGGGGGGAGACCAGGTAGTAGGGGGTTTGAAGAGGGGCAGCAAAGGTGTCTGCGGGATCGCTCAAGACTCGGGGACACACATAGGGGGGCAGTCAGAGCATGGCGAGCAACAAGGGGGCGTGGAGGGTCCTCAGCTGTGGGGAGGGGGCAGGGGTTGGCCGCGGAGTGTGGGGGAGAGGTTTTGGGGGTTAGGCAATGATGAGGGGGCCTAGTGGAGGCAGAACTATCGACTCCCTTGGGCAGGGGTGGACAAGGGGGTAATAATGTGGGGGTTTGGGGCAGATACAGTAGTAGGGGGGAGCACAGCAGAGGCATGGTCTAGGGAACCCTTCCGGTGGGGTGAGGGAGGAGATTTGGGGTGTGGGTAACATGATGGGGTATGGGGTCTCTGGTATGGGGAATAGCCGAGGGTTTTCCCATGGGGGGGCCAGCTGTTCCGATCGGTTATGGGTCGGTCGGGCATCAGACTGCATGGGACCATTGTGTCGGGGGAGGCCAAGGCCCATCTCGGGCAGAGTGGGTGGGGTTTAGAAACTGTATTGGTCTTCTGTGTTCCACTCCCCCCCCCCCCCGGTTGTTCCTTTTTTGTCTCCATAAGTTCCTTTTCTGTCTTCCACGGGACTGGTGCTCGAGTGTGATGGAGACAGCGGCTATGAAGGAGACGGGTGAGTTGCAGGCTGAGCAAATAACAGGGGGTGAAGGGAGAGGTTTGTGGGCCAAACGTTCGGGAAAGGCGAGCAGAAAGAAGAAGCACTCTTGCCAGCAGCGGCATAGTTCCGAATCGTCCTCTTCATCATCATCGAGTTTGTTGGGGGTTTCCTTGAGAGACAAAAGGGGGAGGCCTGGGGTGCCGAGCAGCGAGGTGACGGCAGGCAAGTTGGGAGGGGGAACCTCTATGTTGGCGGCCTTATCGGAGCTGTGGGAAGGGGTGCCAAAGAATTTGTGATGGAAAATTTGGAAGCGGAGATATATTGATATTTTCTGCTTGCTTGATGGTCAGAAGGGTTCCGGCGAAAGTAAGAAAAAGTGCAAGGAGGACGAAAAGGCTGGTAGGATTAGAAAGGTCTCTAGGAATGTGGTGAATTGGGTGAGGGCTTTCTTACGTTTGGCCAGTGTTTGGGGTCAGCACTATCCTGAGTAGTTGCTAGCATATGCAGACTCGATCCTGGAAGCGTCTCAGACCCATGAGGGTTGGTCGTGGCTAAATTACGATGAACGGTTTAGGGATAAAATGGAAGAGAACAGGTTATTAAATTGGGGCACCCAGGATATTAACTTGTGTCTCATGCAGATGTCTGTCAGAGTGACTGCTGGAGGAGGAGGAGGAGGAGGAGGGGGCAGCAGTAAAGGGGGGCCGGCGGCCAATGCAGGGGTGAGCCATTCCTTTCATGGGGGAGGGGCCTTATCGCAGACTAAGCCTGCTGCAGGAGAAGTCAGGGATGTGTGCTGGAGGTTTAATAAGTCCTTTTGTCCATTCCCAGACTGCAAGTTCAGGCATGTCTGTTCCGTCTGTGGTGGGGTGCACTCGGTGGAAAAATGCATTAGAAAAGGTGCCATTTTGGCCCCAGTGGCAGCCCCAAAGTAATGGGGTGCATTGGGCTTGGCCCCCACTCCAATAAGGGTGGAGGTGTTAAGCACATGGCTTCCCGCCATTACCCGAAGAAAGCGGATAAGGCAGTTTTGCAGTTGGGGTTTCAGTTGGGTTTTGTTATTCCAGTTCAAGGTGTTGTGGCAGTTGCGACAGCTAGAAATTTCCCATTGGTGCGACACTTTGAGTCGGTGGTGCGGGAGAAGTTGGATGTTGAGTTGCGGTTAGGTAGGATAGCGGGTCCGTTTTTGTGGCCACCTTTCTGGAATTTTGGGATATCTCCGTTGGGAATTATACCTAAGAAGGACCCCGGGAAGTTTCTGTTAAACCATAATTTGTCGTTTCCATTGGGGGCATCAGTTAATGATCACATACCGCACGAGTGTTGTACAGTATGTTAGGCCTTGTTTGATAGGGTGGTGGAGTTGCTCCAAAAATCTGGTCGGGGGGGCTTTGATGGCGAAAGTGGATATTGAATATGCTTTTCGTTTGTTGCCGGTGCACCTCTCTGCGCTTCATTTGTTAGGTTTACGGTTTGCCGGGGGAGTTTTATTTTGATAAATGCATGCCCATGGGCTGCGCGGTTTCGTGTGCCTACTTTGAGAAATTTAGTACCTTCCTCCAGTGGGCAGTAGTGCAGAGGGTGGGTTGCTTGGGGGTGGTGCATTATCTTGATGATTTTTTGTTTGTGGGTGCATCGCATGCTACGGGGTGTTGTAAGCTGTTGGACGTTTTTTTGAGTTTGGCAAGGGAATTGGGGGTGCCTTTGGCTGCAGGTAAGACTGAGGGCCCGACGATGAGGATTACTTTCCTGGGAGTGGAGTTGGATTCTGAGGACATGGTAGCTCGCCTGCCGTTGGAGAAGTTGGTTAAGTTGCGGGTTTTGGTAGCCAATGTTTTGGCATCCTCAAAGTTAACGTTGAAGGAAATGCAGGCATTGATTGGTTCTCTGAATTTTTCCTGCAGGGTAATACCGATGGGACGGGTGTTTATTCGCCAGCTAGCTGCCTCGACTGCGGGTGTGTCTAAGCCGCATCACCATATTCGAGTTTTCAAGGTGATACGTGAGGACTTCCGGGTTTGGGATGCATTTTTGAAAGACCTTAATGGGATTTCAGTGTTAATAGAAGCTGAGATGTCTAGTGAGGATTTGCAGCTCTACACAGATGCAGATGGAGGTTTAGGAATGGGAATTTACTTTGGAGGGGCGAGGTGTGTGGATAGATGGCTGCAGGCGTGGCATGAAGCTGGACTGTTAAGGAATATCACCTTCTTGGAACTGTTTCCTATATTGGTGGTGTTTGAGTTGTGGCCTGATAGGCTGCGAAACCGTAGGTTAGTATGGTGGTGTGATAATGAAGCAGTAGTGAGCTTCATTAATCATTACACTCCACGATGCGTACAAGTGGCGTCCTTGATGAGAGATGTGGTGTTGTCCTGCTTACGCCTGAATGTTGCGTTGAAGGCATGACATATTCAGGGGCATACTAATGGAATTGCTGATGCTCTTTCCCATTTACAGTGGGATCAATTTTGTCAGCTAGCGCCGGAGGTGGATGCGGTGGGGCTCGCGGTCCCTTGGAATTTATGGAGCTGTGGCCTGCGGAGATGAGGAATCTGCTGTGGAGTTCAGTGGCGGAGTTGGACGTGGGATGCTTATCAGCGAGGTTGTGAGAGAGTTATGGAATTTTTGCGTGCGCGAGGATGGCAGGCGGGGGCGGTGTCAGATCACTTAATATCCTTGTGGAAAAAGGGCAAGGGGTTGCTAGGTCATCAGTACTGGGCCATTTAGCGGGCTTTGCCTTTTTCGCGAGAGCAGTGGGTTGGAGTTCCTCGGGGGGGGGGGGCGGTTCTTGCTCACAGGTTGCTGCAGGCGTGGGAGCGTTTGCGACTGACCCCGCGGGATCATAGGTGGCCGATTACGCATGAGCTACTCCAAAGACTATGCAAGGAGTTACCTAAGGTTGTGGAGACGCAATACAAAGCCACGCTCTTCCGAGCGGTGTTTAGTTTGGCTTTTTTGGTGCCTTTCGTGTGGGGGAATTGGTGGCAAATTCTCTGAAATCGGGAGAAGGGAATTGTTTGCGGTGCCAGCATGTTCAGTTGGACGGTGGGCAGTTACGGGTACTCCTTGTGAAATCTAAAACGGACCAGCAAGGACAGGGTTTGTGGGTAGTCCTGAAGGAGATTGGGGGTCTCACGTGTCCGGTAGTCTCAATGAGGGACTATTTCCGTGTTCGTCCAAGGACAGAGGGTGGGCTGTTTGTCCATAAAGATGCACGGTTGTTGACGCGATTTTAAGTGTCGGCAGTGTTAAGGAGGATGTTGCAGCAGATTGGGGAGGACTCAAATCTTTTTTCAGCGCATTCTTTTTGCATCGGTGCGACGACTAGTGCAGCGGCGGCTGGGCTCTCGGGCGGGCAGATACAAAGTATTGGTCGATGGCGGTCTAGGGCTTTTATTGGATGTGTTTGTTTCTGAGGAGGCATGCCACATGGCCAGGGTTGATGTTAACTGATATTTTCTTTTGCAGATTGGGGAATGTGTGTTTGGGGATGTTGGATGCTGGGCCATTCCTTCGTCTTCTGGGCTGGTCAGCGAGCAGGGGTGCGGCCTATTGGGCTAAATCTAGGACTGGATCCTGCGTTGGTGTCGGTTTCATGGCTGGGCGAGCAAGGTCTATGGTGGATGCAGCTTCTGCCTTTGCTCCGACACTATGAGTGCATCAGGACACTGCCAGCGATTCTATTGTTGCACCTAGGAGGCAATGATCTGGCTTCCTGGACCTGCAAGTAACTGATTAATGCTGTAACGAAGGATTTAATAATCCAAAACCAAAAAGAGTGAAAAACAAAAATGAGCAATGCAAAACTGAAACCATAAATGTAAATTTATTTGTCGGAAGATCAGCCATGAAGTAAATTACTCCTCGAAGCTGTTACTTCCATTTTAATTAATAAATGTGTATGCCCCCTAAAGAGCAGTAAAAGGCGGAAAATAAACCACTATATAGGTGCCACCTTTAAAAATAACCCAGAAACTTGTTTAATATCAGTCAACTTAACTGAGTCAGCACGGGTCATCTGGTCCTTCAATGTTAGCCAGATGTCTTCAACTTCTTAAAATTATCCGAAGGAAGCTTTACAAAGCCAGCAGTTATCCAGTTATTCATTTGAGGATTTACGTTGGCGTATACTGGATCATGTATCAGATAATCCCCGAGGTGGGGATCGTGAACACCGACTTCAGCTTTTAGAACAAAAATGGATATTCACTTGGTCTACTGTGGAACCTTTGGGATTAAATCGAGAATTAGACTGGATCAGTATTTTGTAAACTGTTTTAATAATTTTTGTCATTTTTCACTGATTGGCTGAAAAGTTACTTTTTGCTAGCTCATTGGTTCAAGCCGACTATTTAATGTTGGAGTCCCTCCTTTTTTCTCGGATTCACAAAGAGCATGCGTCGGCGTTTCCGAGCGGCAGAAACGCCTTTTGTTAATTCTTCATCGGCATGGCAGTATTTGAAGCGTTGAGACAGGGCAAATAACTTTAATATGCCCGAAACGCAGTGCTGTGTTCTCCTTGGATAACTGCTGGCTTTGTAAAGCATCCTTCGGATAATTTTAAGAAGTTGAAGACATCTGGCTAACATTGAAGGACCAGATGACCCGTGCTGACTCAGTTAAGTTGACTGATATTAAACAAGTTTCTGGGTTATTTTTAAAGGTGGCACCTATATAGTGGTTTATTTTCCGCCTTTTACTGCTCTTTAGGGGGCATACACATTTATTAATTAAAATGGAAGTAACAGCTTCGAGGAGTAATTTACTTCATGGCTGATCTTCCGACAAATAAATTTACATTTATGGTTTCAGTTTTGCATTGCTCATTTTTGTTTTTCACTCTTTTTGGTTTTGGATTATTAATTTGAAGAGTGTTTTGTGTTTACTAATTTTGGTAACGAAGGATTTGGCAGTGGTGTTGGGGATGTTTCGGGGGGTTGTTTTAATATGGTCCGATATCATCCCAAGGCCGGCGTGCTGGGGGCAATGACGTTGGTCTCGAGGACTGACTAATATTAATAGGCAAATTGGGCGATGGGTAAGCCAGCAAGGCGGGTATCAGGTGTAGCATTCATGGGCGGAGGTGGCTTGTGCTGGCTTATATAGGAGTGATGGGGTGCATCTATCCCTGTGGGAGTGGATTTGCTCTTGAATGACTGGCAGGAGGCTTTTGAGCGTGTGGTGCATGAGGATGCTTGCAGGTCTCAGCTTGAGGTTGGGGGGGGGGGCATAGGCCCAGTAATGGAGCTGTGCCGGTGGCAGGATCCTGGAGGTTTCTGGGGTCCAGAGCCTTAGACTACTTGGGGCGGAGGCGGGGTGCCTACGGCCCAGACAACTCCTGGCAGACTTTTGCTATTGATATGGCGAAGATGGGCAGTAGTGATAGGAATTTTGCTGGTGGATTGACCACGGCTGGGGCGGAGGCGAGGTTACCTTGCTAATTGCATGGCTGGTGAGGTATCGCTCCACTGGGGGCTTGTTTGCTGATTGTTATGGTTTTGAATGTTTAATATGTTAAATTGGTATTAAAGCTGCGACCTGTGTTTTCCAAAACAGTTGTGTGTGTGAGTTTGTGGGAAGAGAAAGGGATGATTATTGGAGGCGGGGGGGTTGTGTGAAGGTGGGCAGGGGGGAGCGCCGGGTCTGACTACCCGGTTAGAGTAAGGTTGCGGGCAGGGTCCCAGCGGACACGGGTAACCGGGTGTTCGGCCCTGTGCAGAAACCTGTGCGCGACAGCCTTCGAGCAGGAGGGGGTTCGGTTAGGAGCAGGATGCTCGAGGCATTGTTTAAATTGATTGGCTCCGCCCACAGGAACGAGCGTGGGGGAGCCAATTGGAGCAGGGCAGGCATGTGCTCAGGCGTTCGCGTCGGTTGCCTGAGCACATGTGGAAGGGCTTTGCGGCTGGTGTCCCACCCTCCCACCCGTTCTATTGAGGGGGAGGTTAGGGGAATTCAGGCTGTCACAGTGGGGGGGGGAGGAGGGTGGGGATCCCGGAGGTTTCCGGGGTCTAGAGCCTTGGGCTACTTGGGGCAGAGGCAAGGTGCCCACGACCCGAACAATCCCTGGTAGACTTTTGCTATTGATATAGCGCAGTAGGGCAGGGGTGGTAGGAATTTTGCCGGTGGCTTGACCGTGGCTGGGGCGGAGGCGAGGTCACCTTGCTAATTGCATGGCTGGTGAGGTATCGCTCTACTGGGGGTTTGTTTGCTGATTGTTATGGCTTTGAATGTTTAATATGTTAAATTGGCATTAAAACTGTGACCTGTGTTTTCCAAAACAGTTGTGTGTGTGAGTTTGTGGGAAGAGAAAGGGGTGATTATTGGAGGGGGGGTGGTGTGAAGGTGGGCAGGGGGGAGCGCCGGCTCCGACTATCCAGTTACTCGGAAGTATTACAGAACTTTACCATACTAAGATGAAATATATAGCACATTGAATACCATTACACACTAATGACAGCGTAACACTGACCTTTCATTGTTCAACTGCATTGGGAAAAGTTCAAAAGCACCTTGATCATGCAAATAATCACTAGAGCCCTTAATGCTATAATCACAGTTGAATCACCCTTTAAGTTAAATCAAAAACTGTTAGAAAATACTCATAAGGAAGCTTATAATAGAAACATAGAAACATGATAACAGAAAAAGACCATATGGCCTATCTAGTCTGCCCTTCCATATCAACCACTACAACATTCCCCTTTTTCCCTTTAGAGATCCTCTGCATTTGTCTCATGCTTCTTTGAATTCAGATACTGTCCTCATCTCTACCACCTCCACTGGGAGACTATTCCACGGATCCATCACTCTTTCCATAAAGAAATATTTCTGCATATCACTCCTGAATCTATCCCCTTTCATCTTCATCCCATGTCCCCTCGTAGCAGAGCTTGCTTTCAATCGAAAGAGGCTCCCTCCTGTGCATTTATACCACAGAGGTATTTAAATATCTCAATCATATCAACTCTATTGTGCCTTTCCTCTAAAGTATACATATTAAGATCCTTAAGTCTGTCCTCATATGATTTATAATGAAGACCACTAACTATTTTAGTAGCCACCCTCTGTACTGACTCCAGCCTGTATATATCCTATTGAAGGTGCGGTCTCCAGAATTGCATGCAGTACTCCAAATGAGGTTGCACCAGATATTTATACAGAGGCACTATCTCCTCATATCTTCTGCTGGCCATTCCTCTCCCTATGCACTCAAGCATACTTCTAGCTTTTGCCATCACCTTTTCTACCTATTTAGTTACTTTAAGATCATCAGATACAATCACACCAAGGTCACGCTCTTCTTTAGTGGTCAAAGGTACTTCACCCCCTATACTATATTGCTCCCTTGGATTGCAGCAGCCCAAATGCATGACCTTGGATTTTTTAACATTAAATCTCAGCAGTCAAATTCTAGACTATTCTTCAAGCTTAGCTAGATCCCTACTCATGTTATCTACACCTTCCTGGGTGTCTACAGATTTTGGTATCATCCACAAAGACACAAACCTTACCCAACAGCTGTTCTGCTATATCACTAGCAAAAATGTTAAAAAGAATCGGACCAAGGACAGATACTGGGGGCACACCACTGGTAACCTTCTCCTCAGAGTGAGCTCCATTTACCTGTACCCTTTGTTGCCTCCCACTCAAACAATTTCTAACCCAAGCAGTAACTTTAGGGTCCATCTGTAGGGTGCTCAGTTTGTTTATAAGTCACCTGTGAGGAACAGTGTCAAAGGCTTTACTGAAATCTAAATACACCACATATAGGGCTGTCCCTCAGTCCATCTCCCTGGTCACCCAGTCAAAGAAATCAATGGCCTCTTCACATGTGGGTTCTGTTACCAGTTGCCTGAATAGTTCTCCCTGTAGAGAATCCAGGATCTCTTTACTTCTAGATGATACTGCAGCAGGAATGTGCCAATCAACATATGGCATATTGAAATCCCCTATCAGTAGCACTTCCCCTTTCCTAGCAATGCTGTGTATATCTTCAATTAACTCTCTGTTGTAGCTTCTGGAAGAAAACTGTCCACCTCTTCCTCTTGTGAGGGAGGTCTGTATATCACGCCGATGGAAATAGATTTCTATTTTCCTCTTTCTAGTTTAATCCACAGTGTCTCCTCTCTCCCTTTTAAGCACTGCAGTTCCAATGCTTTAGTATTATTTTTTACATATTGTCTCACTCCTCCCCTTCTTCCTCCCCTTCCTTTCTGAATAAAGTATAGCCTGGTATAGTTACATCCCAGTCATGGTTTTCTGTGAACCATGTTTCTGTAACTGCCACTAAATCCAAATCAACCTCTCCCATTAAAGCTTCAAAATCTGGAATCTTATTTCACATGCTAGGGGCATTTATACACTTTGCTTTCCATATGTTGCCCCTTTTACCCATTTCCATAAAGGTATTTAATGTTTCACTTACCTGGGGGCTTTCTTCACCAATCCCCAATGAATCTAGTTTAAAGCCCTCTTCAGTAGATTAACCAGTCTGCTACTGAAAACATGTCAACCTTTCTTGGGCAGATGGATGCCATCTCTGCTCTGCAACCCTTGCAACAGAATCCCATGGCCCAGGAAACCAAAACACTCTCGATAACACCATCCACGCAGCAATGCATTCATCTCCAAGATGTCAGCTTCTCTGCCTTGGCCTTTACCCTCAACAGGGAGGATTGAAGAGAATACCACCTGCACCCATATCTGCTTCACCCTCTGTCCCAGAGCCATGAAGTCACTTTTGATATGCTCAGAGGGATACCTTACAGTATTGTTTATGTCAACATGGATTAGAAACATTGGGTAATAGTCAGTGGGCTTGATGAGTCTCGGCAAACTCTCCATAACATCTCGGATTTTGTCACCTGGCAGACAGCATACCTCTCTGGACTTCAAGTCTGGTTGCCAGATGGACGCCTCAGTACCCCTCAGAAGAGAGTTACCAACCACCACTACCCTTCGCTTCCTTGTGGTCACTGATTCTGCAACTTTGGGGTGCTCTAGCTCTGGTTCTTCCCTTTCCAGGGATGCTTTCTCCTTCTCCACTTCCAGGGCTGCATAATGGTTCTTCACTTCAAGGGCTGGAGAAGTTGGATTGGTGATTCTGCATGCCCTGGCGATTTGTGCCCAACCTTCATCATTCTGTAGGCTCTCATCTTCTCCTCTGCTGGAGAGCTTGGATGTTGCAAGAAGCATCTCATCAATGCCATTCAAACTGTCTTGAATGCTCCTCTGCCTCATCACCTCCTCTCTGAGTTCCTCCACTTGTTTCCTGAGAGCTTCAGCATGCAGGCATCCTGCACATAGAAACGATCCTTCAACTGGAATTGGTACTTCTGTCTGGACAGAGGCAGAAGCTGTAATGGGGGCAACAGCTTTGGTGATACGATTTTTCCTAGCCAGTGTTCAGTTGATGGAGCTTAGGTATTTGTTGAAGCAAATGAGATGGACCTATCAAAGTGCCAGCTGGTTTCCCAGCTATACTTTCACAGAAAAAACAGTTAAATCCTTTTTAAGTGTGTTCAAAACATGCTGTTCCAAGTCCCTGTGTGTAGTTAATTGGGGAGGTGCCCTATAAAGTGACTGCTCACTAGGGTTGGGTGGAGTTGGGTGGAGGGTAGGGAGGGGACTAACACCTGATGAGTTGTCAGTAGCTTCAAAGAGCTGAGAAAGATACTAAAGCAGAGTTTTAAACCTACCACACTATAAAAAATATTTCTCCTTTTAAACTAAAGCACCAAAAAGAATGCAACTTTGTTTTAAAAATGTATCAAAACCCTTTTAAAATCTCCCAGACAGAGAGCTAGTAATTTAAAAAGCCAAAACTCTTACCTTTGCTTGAAATGTATTTAACTGAATACAAACTCTTTTACTGTTTTAGTTAAATTCAATCATGGTTGTTAAGGCAATAGCTCTACCGCTCCAAAATAAATAAGAGTTCTGTGCTCTAACCATCAAAAATGATTTTAAAAGCCCCAACGCCCATCAAGTGGCACCGGAAACCCAAAACAATTAAAATCAGCCATTCTAAGATTATAGTCTGATGCCGTTCAGCATCAACTAGATAGTGAAATATTGCCAATTGCATTCAAGGCTTAATTAATCACTATAGCCTAACATACTGTGTCAACTAACTGGCTGTACCTCTCAAGGAAAACATTGATCTCATGCTGCTACACTCACAGGCAGTGGGACAGTAATTGTCAAAGATGCCCATTTCACAAACTATTAAACATCATATTAAAACCTGGCCCTTTAATGCTTCAAAAAGATAATATTGTGAATTATTACAAACAGCCACAAAGAGATACATTTTATAAAATGCTGCATAACCACTGACTCAACTTAAGGGAAAATTATTACAATTCTACTCCGATCATTTCCCCATCAGTGTATCTTGCCACTCCCATTGATTAACAGTACAGTATACTAATATTTAAAAATTCTTGTAGCACTCAAAGTTCGATCCCTGTACACAGGGATCCCACTGTATTTATATTGCTGCCAATTGTTTTTCCTTGTCTGCTACTCAGATTCTTTGAAGAGTTTTTTCTCTTGTTTCGTAAATTCTGTTACTTCCTTCCCTATGTGTGTTGGTGGATTCTCATCCTCCCTTCTACTCTTCGGAATGCTTGTCCAGGTTTAATGATGGAGACAGATTCTCGATATTTATTTTCATATTTCAGCACTTTCTACGTATTTGGATTGACTATGCTGTTAAATAAGTTTGAAGGTCTATGATAGCAGCTCTGTATATTTCTATGAGGCTCAGTCCTGCTTCGTCTCTAGGGATGTATAATCTAGACATGCACTGGTTCTTATAAAATGAATTACCTAATGTGCAATAACTGGTGTCCTTGTGGTAGCAATACTGTATAAAGATTACTGGATATGAAAATGTACATTCATAGCTCACCAGCTCTCCATAATGGCGCAGTATTCCCAAGGTTTAAGCTCCCCTTCTTCTCCCATGAGACACCTTCATTCTTAGGCAGCCTTTCCCCTTTGAGTCAATCCAGAACCTACTGTCAGAGAAACAGGCGCCTTGTGTTTTTATAAAATATAGTACACATGGCAGAAACTGTGCCTTGAATGCAGGCATTGACATGTAAAGCTACTCGAGAGAAGGAGTAAAGGTTCGCATTCAAAGTTCACAAGTATGTGCGTAACATACGGTATTATATAATTTATGTCTTACTTACAAACTCCACACACACTCCCGCTATGCCTACCAGCAAAGTACACACCTTCATTTAAGCAAGTTGGCGTTTTTAAAATACCTTTTGCAAACACATGTGGCAACCTTCATGCTAAAAAGACTATAAAATTATCCCCTACCATGGTAATTTTATAAAAAGACACCAAATTAAAGTAGGTTATAACATTCCTAAATTAAGCCTATATTATAAGGAAACATAGGTGCCTATTTGTCTTAAAAAAATACTGGTGTAAATGGCAGAGAACACTCATTAAATTAAGGTGCTGTCACTTAGACTAGCCCTAGAACTGGTGTAAGTCAGGTACGCTGCATGGACATTAATCATATTTTATAATCAAGACATGTACTTGCTCATTCTACCCATTCTCCACTCATGTGCATACCCACAGTGAAAATGTGCACCATGCAATTAAAGCATATATTTGTATGCTGGTTGGTATTTCATATGAGATTATTTATATGTATATGTGGCAACTTATGACTAAAATACCAGGATTTTCACACATTGTTAGCGTGTAATAATAAGCTCCTCCTTATAAAATTACTCCCTATAAGGCACTTTTTAGAAAAGTCATTGATGTAGTTGCAGCAACATCAAAGTGAAAACATCTGCAAATCTATGTCACCATTAGAGGAAAGGGTGGGAATATGTAAGTCCAATCTCAAACTTACATATCTCTGCCCTCACCATAGATGTGAGGTTTATATCAAAAAAGGAAATGAAGAAATGCACGGGATGGGCATCCACGAGTAGTGGGAGGAGTCATTTCACAAAGGTACACATAGAAAAAATTGACATCAGAAACCCGACAACTTAAATATATAAGTGCTGGCATTTTAAAACTGGCATATATACATTTTGGCACTTCCATGTGTATCTTTATCACTTGGTAAATCTAAATGTGTAGTGGACACTAATTAACTATAGAGACCTTTATCTTTACCTCTGTTTGTGTTGGGGAGCAGGTGTGAATCCAGACATAGACAATTTCATTCCTACACATGCATCCTGATATGAAAGTCAGGTTTTACTCAGGGCAATTTGTATAAATGGGTTAGTTTTGCACATACTATGACAGTCATGAACCTCTCTTCTAAGCCAGGGTATGGGGAGTATGATCACAGTCTCTCAAATTTGCTGCTAATGCTCAGCATAGTAACCGCATCGTGCCAAAGAGAGCTTCCTTCTGGAGTTCGTAAAATGTAACAGGTATGGGTAGTTTGCCAGGATGTCCTTGGAAATTCTTCTTTATCAAGCCTGTCTCTCCTAGTACAATGGGAAAGATTTCTAAATCTTTCTGCCACATTTTCTTGGTCTCTGACTACACTTCTTGGTACTTCAGGATCTACTGTTTCTCCACGTGATTCACAGAATAATCATTCAGAACTGACATCTCTATTATCAGTGCCATTCTGGTATTATTCTCCTTTACCACTATATCGGGTTTCCTCGCATTCACTTTCTTATCCATCAGAATGAGAATGTCCCAGGTGATCATAACCTCTTCATTCTCTGTTATTCTCTTAGGGTTATGATCCCAGTGCTTTTCAAAGGCAGTGATGTTGTAGTGTTTAAAGAGTTTCTAGTGGATGAGGCGTGCTACTTTGTTATGTCTTTCTGTATAGAAATTTTCCATTATCAGAACTTCACAATCAGCTATGAGGTGAGTCACTGTTTCCAGCTCTTTCTTACAGAATTGACATATGTTTGTTTTGACAGTTTTTTCAATGCTTACTGTAAACTATTTCATCCGTAATCCACTATCCAGGGCTGAAACTATTAATCTTTGATCCTTTGGTTTCATTTCACCTCTCCTTAACCATTCATGTGTCTGTTCTTGATCGACAAATGGCTCCTGGAGTAACACTCTGTATTCCCACTGTATTTGTACATTTGTCACTTGTTTTTACTCATTTGCTGATCTAATTCATTGAAGACTTGTTTCTGTTGTTTTGCAAATTCTGTTGCTTCCTTTCCTATGTGTGCCTGTAGATTCTCACTCATTTCTTCTAGCCCCCCTTCAGCTCTAGGAATGTACAATCTTGGCATACGCTGCTTCTTCTAAATTACTTCATCGGCATAGAGGAGTTCTCTTATTCACACATCCAGTTTTTTAAGATCTTAAAGTGGCCAGTCCACAATCCCAAAGCTGTGTGAGAGTGCAGGAATTGCCAGATGATTGGTGACTTGTATCTTATTCTGTGATGTTAAAGCACTTTTCAATAACAATTTTCATCTCCTATAATATTTTTTACTGATCTCTCTCAATCATTTCTGCTCGAATGTCTTTCCTTCCTCTATTCCGAGATACTTATATATACCTTTCTGTTCAAGATCCTTGATGTCGCAGCCCTCAGCCAATGAGATGTTTTTGGTTTGACTCAACTTTTTTCTGAAAAAAGTAGCCTTAGCACACTTGTCAAGGCCAAAAGTCATCCTGATGTTATCAGAAAAACGTTTAACCACACAAAGTTGCTCTGCTAATTGTTGGTCGCTGGGACTGTAGAGCTTCAGATCATCTACAAATAGTAGATAGGATGTTGTTTCTAGGTTGTTACCTTCTTTAGGATTCAGGCTAAATCTGTATCCCAAGGAGTTGATGAGAATACTCATTGGATTAAGTGCCACACAAAACAGAAGTGGCGACAGGGAATCTCCCTGGAATATTTCTCAATGGATCAAAAAGGGTCTGGTTTGCCACATTGTCATAGCAAACTTAATATACTCTATAAAACCAGGATTTATTTATACATTTCAAGGCAATGTATTGTCTAAGAGTGCAGGATGCTGTCTAAAGCTTTCTATATTGAGATTTCTGCCTTTCTTAGCACTGGCCATGATGGCCTTATTCAACACTAACTGGTACTTATTATTTATTTATTTATTTATTTAACATCTCTTATATACCGCACTATTGTCATCAGCGCGGTTTACATGAAACTAAACATATACATACAGAGTAACTGTAGTGCATTTACAAGTAACAGGGATTTAGAAACTTGGGATTACAGGTAAACTATATCAACTATATACTTCCATATCCTCCCTTCTTCTTCCCAGGGATCTTCCAGTTTGGTGCTTTTTTTTAACCTCCTTTCCAGCTTTTTCATTGTTACCAAAGGCAACATAGGTTTGATATTTTTTTTCTAAATGCTCCTGTATGCAGGATAACCATTCTGCTTCTTGATTGTGCTCTCTAAGGTCCTCATATAGCTTTCTCCTGAAGGTTTTGGTTTCAGCTTTCATTGGTGGTGCTTTTAAAAAATAATGCTGTTTCCCAATTTCCTGCAGAATTGTTTTGGGTTTTCTCTAAATAGTTTATTTTGATATCTTTCTTTCCTGTTTTCTTAATATCTTCATATTTTTTGCGCTTCTGCTGCTACTTTCGATTCTATTGTTGGAACATATAAAATTCCAGGTCTTCTTCTATTAATGCAGCATGCTTCAGCTTGATGTCTTGAATCTTCCTCAATATCTTTGATGTTCTTATTCCTTTTAGATACCTGCCTATCAGGGTTACCTCCACACGTAATGATTGTATTTTTTCTTTGATGTGCTTTTTCCAAGGAGGAACTGTTATTATTCTCTTTTTCTTCTGGCCCTGCACTTTAGTTGGTAGTATTCTTGCAGTAATAATTTTAGCTGCACAATATTGTATTCAATTTATTTCAGTGATGTCAATATATGGTCCCTTTATACTGGATATGACCTTGTTCATCTTAAGTATCATACTTCTAATCTTGGGTAATATTTTCCTTGCTTGGAACCCAGGATATTCATTTCCATCTATGTAGAGTAGGAGTTCTATCTTAAATTCCTCCACCTCTGGGTCTTTCTCTCACCTTTCTTCCTCCTCCTTTTATTCCTTCTCTTCAGTTGATTTGTTGACCTGTCCTTTAATCAGCTCACTCTCCTGCTATTCCAGATCTCTCAACTCCGTCCCCCCCCCCCCCTCAACCTCTTTTTCTTTTTCTGTGTCATCCTTTCTTCTGGAACTCCCACCTAGGTCTCCTCCTCCCTGTATTTCTTTGTCCATGGAATTCCTTAATTACTTCAAAATGTTATCACTCACATGCTTCTTTACTTTGATCTGTGAAATTAAAGATCTTAAATTTGCATTCATTGCTTTTTGCAGTTTTTCTTGTGGTAATTTTCCTCTTTCTTCCAGCTTTTGGCGGATTCTGTTTGTAAACCCTCTTCATTTTAATATAGGGTTTGTAGCATAAAAATAGCAGTACAATATTTCCTCTTTATCTGCAGAATTCCACTTAACTGTAGTTAATCCTCTTAATCTTTTCATTAACTTCTATGGTTTATCTCCTGCCACAGGGGGTCCATGAAGAGGCTCACCATGGCCTTTATCTGTGGCAGGGATGTTATCTACATTTGCAGCACTTTCTCTATAACAACCACCATCATTAACCTAGTGCATAAGCTAAGGGTGAACACCTTTTTATCCTGGGTGATGTGCTGCCAGTATGTATTTTTCTTTTTTGTTCCTACCATACTTCAACTGTAGTGTCCCCTTGCTGAGATTTGGTATAGATATTATACAACGGGGTCACCACGTGAAGGTACTCAGTAAGACTTGAGGAGGGAACTTTATTTTCTTCTCCTAAAAAATCCACATTAATTTACCAATTACTGTACACCCCTTTGACCCCTCAGGTGTGCAGATTTTGGTGCTGCCTTGGACATCCACATGTAAAACGGGCCCTTTTTAAAATGGCCTTTTACACATGGATGCAATTTGCATGTATACGTGGTCATATTTACACATGTAAACTGCAAATAAGGTTTCTAAAATGACACCCATATAAGTTAAATTAAAAATGAAATAAATTCTGTATAATTTCAGTATTTCTATTCCACCTTTATGAAAAGTTCAAGGCAGATTACAAAGTCATAAAACATCAATAATAATTAGAATTCCAAGTAAAACAATCACATTTTGTAAATATTGAACTAGAATTGATCAACTAAAATCAAAGCAAAGTTACAGTTTCAGTTTCAGTACATTCATTTAATCAGTTAATGGGATAGAAGATAACATTTACAAGCTCAAAAGGTTTTCCGTGCTTTTTTAAAAGGCATATAGGGGCATGTAAGAGGAACACCAATGGCGTGCATTTGTGCCACAAAATTAGTGTGGAAGCACTAATTTTTTTGAGGGGGGTGAGTTTTTCTCTCTGCTGATAGAGCGATGCTAATGCATGTGACATTAAATGCACCTGTGCTAAGAGCAATATTAGTAGTTAGCACGTGGCCAAAATGCCTCTAACACACCCAGTTTCCACACAATGGCACACCGACAGGTTAGAGTGTGATTTTTAGCACAGGGCCCCAAGCTAACTGCTAGCGTGAGGCACTTACTGCACAGAATATACCACTCTAACGGTCAGTGCATGTTAATAAACATGCCCCATAGCTTCGTGTTTGTTTTAAAGCTCTAGGCAAATCATTCCAATGAATCATTGCCCTAAAAATGAACAATTTGTTCAATGGTGTTTTAAATTATATTTCTTCATAGAAGGGCAATTTAAATTATTAAGATTTAAAGACTTTAGAGATCTAGAAGAAACAGCTAGTGAAAACATATCCAATCTGTAATAGGGAGCAATGCCATTCATAATTTTAAATATAAAAGAGCAACTTACAGATATTGAAAAAAAAGCAGGCCACTTTAAAGATTGCACACTAACTGATTTGTAACAATTGCAGCTAGTATAGGATGGGAGATTATTTTGTACCAGAAATTATTCTTGTAGTGAATTCTATAAAATTGAAGACAACAGAATTATCTCAAAGAAGTCCCTAGTAACAAGCTATTGCAAAAGTCTTAACATATAGGGAGTAATTTTAGAACAGGCCACCTAGGTTTGGAGGTTGAGAAGGCACCTATTTTTAGCCTATTTTATAGAAACAGATATGCACCTATGGAGGCTTTTATTAAGAGGCACTAACTGTCAGCCAGGTCTGGCATGTGCTAAAGGCGCACATTGGTCATGTGTTAACTGGTAGCACCAGACCATGACACGGCTGGATTTTGGTACCAACTGACTATGGCACTTTAGGATTACAAGTTGTCAGGTTAGGGGCAGAGAGTGGGTGGGGCGAGTGACGTGCAGTCAGCGCATCCACATGACTTGCATGGCGAGCAAGTAGTGTGGGTCCACATTCCACCTCTTCCACAGGTAGTGGTAAGTGTCCCTTTGCAACTGTCAAGCCACAGCAGAGCTTTGTGCACTGCATTAACTGCTGAGAACATGCTTTCCATGTCCCCAGTAGGTAATGCCATGGTGCTACCCTAACACGCCATGGATTTGTGCATTATCGGTATGCTGGGTGCAACACTACAGTGCCCTTTAGTAAACAAGCTCCTATGGGTCTTCATAAAATACCAACATAAATCCTGCAGAAATCGTGCCTACACTGAAGCTGTGAATTTGTATACCTACTTGTAAGCAGGCAAACATTTTAGCACAAAGTAAGCATATTTGTATGGATTTTATAAAATATCATGCATACGTTTAAGCAGGAGGTAATTTTATAAAAGCTATTTTATGCACTAAGACAGTTTATAAAATTGCCTCCATAAAAATGAAGGCTTGTGCAATTGACCTCCAGTGGTCTGTTAGCACAAAAAAACAAGTGTACCTGATCAGATAAGAAAGCATTAAGCATATATAACAGGTCATGTGGGCTTGTTGTTACGTTAACAATAAATTGTGAAATAAGACTCCCAAAAACAATCTCTGTAGTGATCAGAAACTGCCAATATTCAGTCAAACAGGAATGTGAGGGAAGAGTATCAGGGGAGGCACAGCAAGGTTTTTTTTGACATGGGGGTATGGCTTTAGAGAAAATTTATGCAATACTCGCGGTGACTCCATGAAGGTGCAGGGATGGAGGCACATGCCACTCATCACAGCAACACCTCTTTCATTGTACCAGGCCAGCCTCTCTAAGTTATTCCCTGGAAGCACTGGTCTGTGCCTTAGTCATCCAATGCTTTTGGAAATAAACTAACAACTGGAAATGCAGATAACTTTCCATGGAACAATATCACTAGTGGAAGACTAGCCTAATGGTTAGAGCACTGGCTTGCTAACCAAACAACCAGTGTTTGATTCGTACTAGCATTCTCTGAAGAAAGGCCTGACAATGTGGTTCCAGCCACACTGCCAAGAAAATCCTGGAGGTGCTGGGTCATCAGGAATCAGCATTGACTCAATTGCATTCTATAAATAATGCAGCTTGCAAAGTTTACTGCAAGCTTCATTGTTTGGCTGACATAATAATGAGCTGCTTTGCAAGTATTTACATGTGACACAGCTCATTATGTTTTAGCGTGCATCATGAATTAATAGTAGTTTGCTCTTTTAGGGATTTTAATTTAAATCAAACAGTTTATCCACTTTATCATTTTTATGATGACAAAGTTGGTTTATCCCCATAAGATGAAGCTAACATTTTTATTTATCATTGCATTTGTATGTGTTCTCTTGTTTATCATATTTTTTTTTAACCTCCCTAATTATTTTCCTCTTGTGTGCATGTCTGCCGTTTCTAAGACAGGAGCTGAAAGAACTAAATCAACCTCTAATATAGGTTTTGCTTGTATTTCATATCACTTTATAATGCAGCTCTGTTATTAAGAGATAAATATTCCTCTAGGCTTTTCAAAGTTGATTCTATCATGTCTTCATACTTTGAGAGACTTTTGCTTAGGCAATAAGTTGATTGTGTTATGAAACTGGGCCAACTAGAACATTTTACTATGACTGGGGAACTGTCGTGTCAAATAAAATTGACTATGAGGAAAATTTGAGCAGTGCTGAGAAACAGGTTTATTCTTGTGAAAGAGGGCAGAGTATGCATAGTCATGTTCCCAAATGAAATATGTGTATCTCTCCAACAGTCTATCAAATTCATTTCTTTCATAAGCCATTGCAGAACAATTTCTGATCTCTCTTCCAGCTAGATGAATGAGTTTGCCCTGCTCATAGAAGAGTAGAAACATCTTTTAACAAAATGGGGCTTATGTTATTTGAACCACTAACAGAAAGGATACATGCTAACCCAGTCATAAGCCTTAGTGGCTATGTGTTAAAATTAACACACCCGTTAGGCATGTGCATTAGTTTTTGTACAAATGGAAAAATCAATAAAAATAATAATTTTCAGTTCATTCCAAGGTCAATTAAGTGGCAGTGCATGCTCAAAAAAAATCAGAAATTACTTTTCATTAATTGGAGTCAATATGGGAAGAGGAGAAGGAAGGAGGAGTCAAACCTTGACACACAGCCAGAGAAAAGCATCCTTGCTTGAATTCTGCAAATCCCATGGGCGATGAGGTCACTGTAGGGCTGCAAGACATAGCCTAGCCCAAGCCCTGGAGAACCACTTTGCCTCTAACCTTTAGAGGGTGAGGAAGGTGTTCTAGGCATTAGGGCTAGAAAGGAGAAAAAAGGAGTGAAAAAACAGCAACTTCAACTATGGTTTTGAGGGAGTAGAGACAGGCTCCTTGGGGTTTAAGAATTGACCGTAGAAAAAATAAAAAGAATTAAAGTCTGTCATTGAGGCACTAAGGAAGCAGTTGGTGGGACTTGCTACTTGAAAAGCACAAAAATATCGAGTGAAAAAAAATCTTCAAGGGATCAAAGCATTCTTGCCTCCCTTAATGCTTCTGTGTATATCTGCTTTTACAGTGAGGTGGTGACAAGTTTTGGTAGGTTTCCTTTCTCCCTCTATTTGCTTCTCCAGGGAGTGTCTCTCTATTAGGAAAGTCATAGAGAGGCTAGGAAAATTCTGCTTTGACACTTTTCAAAATAACAATTGCTTTTACTGTTGTAAGCATTAGTGGTAGGTATGTGTGCACTACCATGCCTACTTTCCATCAGCCACAGTCAGTGGAAAAGAACAGGTTACTGTAGCTAACATATCTATTTCATTGCACAACGAGAAGATGCAATAAAATAATGCTTTGTAACAATCTTGTTGGGATGTAAGGGCATCTTACTATATCTATTCCAGTTCACATTCACAGAATAGAGTTAAATAAAGCTAAAAGTTAAATAAAAGTTTAAAGGCAGGCAGTTCCTGCTCCAAGAGCTGGGAATCCAGTCCAGTAGGAATAGTAACCTAGAAAAACACATCCTCTCATCCCCAGTCCTTTGAAGAGTGTAAGTGGGCAGGCAGGATAACTGGATACTGCAGGGCCAATGCAAGGCTGGGTGGGTTACTCTGAACAAAGTCTATGAAGCAGTACAGTTGGGGTGATTGCACGTCAGGGGTATAAAGACCTGCTAGTTTGAGAAGGGTGCTAAATGACAAGCAGTCCCCGCTCTTTTGCAGCTGTTCTGACTACTATGCTGGTCCTCTTGGTATATTTTAGAGCCTTGCAACTGATCGAGGAGTTGTGCTTGTCCTCCTGGCATAATTTAGGGCCTCAATCAATATGGTGCTGGGCTGGTCCCCTTGGTATATTTAGGAGATTGCAGCCAATCAGTTTGCTATGCTGGTCCTCCTGAAATAATTTAATTCCTTGCATTTAACCTTGATACTGTGCTGATCCCCTTGGCATGTTTAAGGCCTTAGAGCATATTTGAGTGTTGTACACTACCTCCTGGCATAATTTAGGGTCTTACAGATGACCAGGGTGCTGTGCAAGTCCTCTTGGCATGTTTAAGACCTTGCTATCCATGTGGTTATTCTTCTGGTTCTCCTCGCATAATTTAGGGTCTTGCTATGCTGATCTTCCTGACATAATTTAGGGCCTTATAGCCAATATGGTGCTCTATGGGTCCTCTTCACATTTAGAGCTTTGTAGTTGGTCTGAGCACTCTGTTGTACTGGTCCTTTTGACATGTTTTTGGGCCTTATCAACGCATTGTTCTGGTTTTCCTGGCATAATTTGTGGCCTTGCAGCTGATGTGAGTGTTGTGCTGTTCCCCTTGGCATGTTTAAGGCATTGTAGCTAGAGTGCTATGCTGGTTTTCCTGGTATTATTTAAGGTCTTGCAGTTGACCTGGTTGTTGTGCTCATCCCCTTGGCATGTTTAAGGCTGTCAACCCATTTGGGTACTGTGCTGGTTCTCCTGGCATAATTTAGGATCTTATAGCTAATCTAGGTACTCTTCTAATCCCCTTGCAATGTTTAAGGCTTTGCACCCCGCCCCCATCCCCAATCAATATATAAGTTAACTTTTTAGCTTGCCTATGGATTTTGAAAAATCACTGTACTAGCCTGAAGTGAAAGAGCAAAATTAGCTAAACCATGTTGACTGTCTCTCATTAAGCCATGGCTATCTACATGTTCAGTAATTTTGTTCTTTAGAATGGTTTCTGCCATTTTTCCCAGTACTGACTTCAGGCTCACTGGTCTCTAGTTTCCTGGATCACCCCTGGAACCCTTTTTAAAAATTGGCATTACATTGGCCATCCTCCAATCTTCAGGTGTTACAGATGATTTTAATGATTGTTCATGGATTCTTAATAGTAGGTCTGCAATCTCATATTTTAGTTCTTTCAACACCCTTGGATGTATACCATCCAGCTGAGGTGAGTTCCTACTTTTTAGTTCATTAAATACTTGTAATACATCTTCCCAGTGTATCGATATTTCTTTCAATTATCCAGTGGCATCACCTTTAAATAACATTTCAGTCATGGGTAACATCCCTACATCTTCCTCAGTAAAGACCAAAGCAAATAATTCATTGAGTCTATCCGCTATGGCCTTGTCCTCTCTTAGTGCCCCTTTTACCTTTCTGTCATCTAATGGTCTAACTGATTCTCTCACAGGTTTTTTGCTACGAATGTACTTGAAAAAGTCTTTATTATGCATTTTACTTCCATAGCAAGCTTCTTCTCAAATTCTCTCTTTGCCTGCCTTATCAATGCCTTGCATCTAACTTGCCAGTACTTATGTTGTTTCCAGTTTTCATCATTTGACTCCTTTTTCCATTTCCTGAAAGATGATTTTTTGGCAACAATAGCTTCTCTGACCTCACCTTTAAACCATGTTGGCAGTTTTTTCGACTTCCTTCCACTTTTCTTAAAGCATGGAATACAGCTGGTCTGGGCTTCCAAGACAGTATTTTTAAACAATGCCCTTGTTTGATTTAAATCTTTAACCTTTGCAACTGCTCCTTTTACAGTAGTTTTTTCCTCATTTTATCATAGTCTCCCTTTTAAAAGTTAAAAGGTAGAACTGTGGATTCCCTTGTCATCCTTCCTCCATTTATTAAATCAAACACGATCATGCTATTATCACTATTGCCAAGAGTCCCCAACACTTTTATCTCTTGCATCAGATTTTGTGTTCCACTAATAACTAGGTCCAAAATGGCTTCCCCTCATTGGTTTATGAGCCAGCTGCTCCAAGAAGCAGTCATTTATTTCATCTAGAAACTTTATTTCCCTAATATGTCTTGCCATGAAACTGATCCATTTGATACCAGGTTAATTAAAATCACACATTATTATTACTGTGCTGTAACTTTTGTTAGCTTCCCTGATTTCTTTGTGCATTTCATCATCCATTTGTTCATTCTGGACAGGCAGTCATTAGTACACCCCCACTGCCATCGCTTTTCCATTCCCCTTTTTACATGGAATTTCAATCCATCATGTATTTTGTTTCCTGCAAAACTTTAATCCTTTGTGACTCAATGCTCTCTCTAACATAGAATGCAACCCCTCCACCAATTTGACTTGCTCTATTATCACGATATAGTTTGTACCCAGGTATCATAATGTCTCACTGGTTTCCTCCTTCCACCTCTGAGATACCATTCATATCTAACCTCTCAATTAGTTCTATATATTCTAACTCTCTCATCTTATTTTTTAGACTACTAGCATTTGTCTACTCTGAACTTAAGGGCATTTGGGTTACTTTGATCTTTATTGGAACCTCTCTGTCAATATGCTCTATCTTCAATCTTTTGCTAGTATCCTTCAAGGATACATTGTTCCAAACTGTCGGCTTTCCCCTATTATATAGTTTAAAAGCTGCTCTATCTCCTTTTTTTTTTTTTAAACTTTTATTTTCATTTTGCAACAAACAAAAGAAACAACACACCAAATAAGACAAAACAAGTATACAATAAGGAAAAGTAAACCCATTACCCCCCACCCCGATGCTTCTTCTCTACCCGATTATATCAGCATGTGAGCACTTCCAATTAACAGTGATTATACATCAACCGATCAAAAGAATATCTACAATACAGCATGATCATGAGACAGAGATATATACAAAGTTAGACAGTCAGATGAGAGCATTTAGCAAAATGTACATAGTCATTGAGCATCTTCCATTGAGACCAATGAGAAGGAGTCTGAACGGAGGAAGCGGACAGACGAGGTATTTATTCATATTTACTGTAAAGACAAGCATGATTCCACCATTCATTGGGGCTCAGATGGGAGCTAAGTGTCCAATATTACTTAATTAGGGAAAAAGCAATGCCAAGCATAAAGTTCGAAAGGAGATAAGCCATTTTTAGGAGAGAGGGGATCCCCGCAACCGGGCGAAGTCCCACTATCCTCCAAGAAAGGGGCTCCTGAGAGTGCAAGATAGACTAAATACGACCCCAGACCCGACGCCAGTAATACTGTAGTGCGAGATATTCATGCATAACATGAGGCAATGAACCAATGGCCGCAGGACGTGTCCAGCAACCATTGCCCTGAGCAGTGTTCCATTTGTCTAATCTGTGAGAAGTGTAAAAACACCGGTGGGCTAGAAAGAAGAGGGCCTGAGTGAATGAGGCGGATCGGAAACCCATGGCCCTCTATTCCAGATAAGGCTCCATTGCTCCGAGATCAAAGTCACGTGCAATTCTCTCTCCCATACTTTCTGCGCTATAGGGGTAGCTCTAGTTATAGCATTACATAAAGGTTTAGTAAAATTGGATGCTACACCCGGTAAACTACCGAGAGATCGGAAAGTCTCCAATCAACCTTATGTAGGGAATACCGATGGCGGGAGTTCTCTAGTGTTCCAAAGGCGATGCTGAAGTTGCACTGACCAGAGTCGGGAGTCTAAAGATTGCATAAGAGTATTAAAGGCACCTAAAGTGTCTAAAAGCATTGGTGGATAGTGGGAGTCTGATAGGAGAGTCATACCAGGGAGAAAGGTAAGAAGAATCAGTTTGCAAAGGCCCGCTTCTATATCTAGCCACCCAGGTCTACTCGGTACTGGATCTTTCAACCAACGAGCACCGTGTTTGAGAAGAAAAGATTGAGGGAACACATGAGTAAAATCGCCACCAAGTATTAATGGAGCATTGGCAGAGGCCGAGGCCAACTGCGCAATATTTGCAGAGTAAGCAGGGTTGTCCACATTCGGGGCATAATGCAAATACACGTGGACTCACTATCTCCAACCTCAAGGTGTACACAGGCCCATCTACCCTCCTTGTCAGCGCTAATATCAGGCACAGGAGCGTGCAAAGACTTCTTAACCAGAATGGTTTCCCGTACCATTAGGAAGCAGTAGGAGAATAGGCAGCTACCATATGAGGCTTAGCATTGAGTTTCAGTGTTTCCGCAGAGTTTAAATGCGTTTCCTGAAGAAACACTAAAGCAACATGTTCATGGCTAAGATAGCTAAGGATTTTCTTTCCTTTGAGTGGACCATTAATGCCTTTGACGGTGAATGATAAGATTTTACATAAGGCCATTCAGAAAAGTTAAAATTCTAAGCATGAGAGCACACATAATTTCACTATGTCCCTCAAGCTGACTGTAGCGGGCTGTACACATGACATAGGAAAATAAGCTAATATAATACAATGAAGCGCCCCACATTAACAAAGAAAACCGCAGTACGGTAGAGGAGAAGCAAAACCCCAAAATTACTGGCGACCATGTGTCTGCGGGGAGAAGCCCCAGAGAAGGCCGAAATTGAAGAAAACACATAACCTGTAGGACTGTGCGTGCTCCGAATCCGACCGAGGCACACATCATGAAGGGATAGGAGACCAAAAAACAAAAGTCATGTAGAGAAAGAAAGAAAGTCCAGGCTATTTCTGTGCTTGGCTATGACCGCCGCATCGGGCCCTTCAAAATGGCGGATAGAACCGGCAGATAAGAGTCCAAGATTTGGGATCAGCGCATCTGCTCTGCTTCTTTGGAGTCTAAAAATGTTGATAGTAGATCAGGATCTTCAAACGTCCTGGTTTGGTTGTGGAGAGTCACTCGAAGCTTCGCTGGATACAACAGGCCAAAGCGAGCCTGTAGCTGTTGAAGTCGAGGGCGAAAAGCAAGGAGTTTCTTCCGACGGTCAACGGTAGGCTTTGCCAAATCAGGAAAGAAGGAGACCTTACGACCTTCAAATTCCAAATGACGATTCGCTCGGGCAACATGTAAAATTTGTTCCACTTGTTGATAGCGTAGCAAGCTAAAGATAATAGGCCGGGGGGTCGTGCGGTTGGGCGCCATGTGGGCAGGAACACGGTGTGCTCGATCGATTTCCAGTTCTCTGTGAAAAGTGATCTTCAGCAAGGAGGGAAGAGTTTTGAGCAAGAATTCTCTTATATCTCCTGCTTCCACCCCCTCCGGCATTCCAAGGAGCCTCACATTGTTGCGACGGGCTCGATTATTGCTATCTTCTAACTCCTTTTGAAGATTCTGTATCTGGCGCTCAGCCTTGTCCAGTTTGCCCAAGCGCACCTCGTGCGAGTCGAGGACCCCCGCCATGTTGTCCTGCCGTGATGAAAGACTTTCAAGTCGGTCCTGGAGCACTCCAAAGTCTTCTCGCATGGCTCGAAGCGCTTCTCCATTGGACTGCACCAATTCCTTCACGCCGCGTATTTCCTCCAAAATCTCCAGGTGCATTTCGGGGTTATCACGGAATGGAACCATCTTCTGTGGGGAGAACACCTCTGTTTTGGAGCGTTTTCCGTGAGAAGAAGAAGGAGACCCGAAGTCCAAGCGCGCTGGTTTATGGGCCGCCATCCCCCCCGAGGTGCCCCGGTCAGCTCGGAGCGAAATAATAAATTTGTATAGGTTTTAAGTCAGGATTCTAAGTAGGCCTCTCGGGAGCTTCAACGCAAAGCGTCCTACCCGCTGGACATCAGGCTCCGCCCCCCGCTCTATCTCCTTTTTAAAGGTTAATTTATTAATTTATTTATTTATTTGTGTGCTTTTCTATACCGCCCCTTCCAGAGATCAGAGGCGGTTTACAGAGACCTTTTAAAACAATATAACAAAAACATTGGAATATTGCATTACATAGAACATTAATGGCACATAGTAACTATATTACAGGGAAAGAAATACTTTAACTATTTACATGGTTGGGTAAAATACTGCTTATTAGACCGAGCCATAAAATTTACAAGGATTTATAAAAAAACATTGTAGTAGAAACTAGAAGTGTGGAGTTCTAATGTGGTAGAGGGACTATTTGTAATAGGACTGATTAGGGTTCAGTCTATACTAACGGAGTGAGTCTTGAGTTAGGTTGGGTAGACTTGTGTTAGTTTAGTTGTGCATTCTTGCGTAGTATGTTTGATTGTGGTTTGTAGGTTGCAGTAATGTTGACTAAACAGATAAGTTTTAAGTTCCTTCCTGAAAGAGGTAAGGTCCTTAATCTCTCTAAGGTTTAGTGGTAGCTTGTTCCATTGGCTGGGTGCATAATATGAGAAGGCAGTGTTAGTGGTTATTTGCTTCAATTTTCTCACAGCATCAGGAATTAATAGTATGTTGAGATTTGCTCTTCTTATTATTCTGTTTTCTGGAGAGGTCTGCAGTAAAGTTGCTAGATGTGAGGGGGCTAAGTCATTAATGAGTTTAAAGATGGTGACAAGGGGGAGATCACGTGAGCACATGAGCGAGTGAGGATGTGTCCTCATCGCGCTCCCGGGCCGTTCCCCTGAACCGGCAGGAATTCTGCATTAATCCCAGTGCGGGTGTGTGGGGAGATAAGGCTGAGTAACGAGAGTGCCCCGGAGAGCCTAGGAGAAGTGGTGGTAACGGCAACGGCATGCGTTCTGCGGCAAAGAAGGAGAAGCCGCATGGGCCCCGCGAGTCAAAGATGGCGACTGTTCCGCGCCCCAGCACGAGTCCAGATTCCCCGGGCTCTGGAAATGGAGAGTCGGGGGCGGAGGAACTGGCGCACGAAGTGGCTAAGCTCCTGGAGCCTAAATTTGACTCCGTGTTGCAGAAATTGGAGGAAATGGCGGAGACGTATGCTGAAATTACCCGGAGAGTGGAGGAGGCTGAACAGCGTATTACAGCACTGGAGGAAAGCGAGGTGAAGCGGGAAGCCAATGCTAAAAGACATCAGAAAGAGATTGACGTGCTACTTCTTAAAGTGGATAATTTGGAGAACAGATCCCGCAGGAATAATTTACGCTTGGTGGGAGTGCCGGAGACCTGGTCAGATCAACAGCTTGCTGGCTTGTTTGAAACTTGGCTGCCAAAGGAGTTGGGCCTGGTGGAGTTACAAGGACAAATCATAGTGGAGAGGGTGCACCGTTTGGGCCCGAAGAGGGGCCCCAATGAAAGACCGTGACCGGTGCTGGCCAGGCTGTTGAACTTCCAACACAAAACAGCGTTATTGCAGGCTTATCGTAAACTGAGATCCTTGCAACTGGACAAGCACTCGATCCTTATGTTTCAGGACTACTCCGCAGCCTTGGCGGCAAAACGGAAGGAGTTTGTACCTCTTTGCAATGAGTTGGCGGGGGCGGGAATCCGCTTTGCGCTCATCTACCCAGCTTTGCTCCGAATTTTCCACGAAGGGATGACGCACACTTTTGATCAATCCCGGGCTGAAAAACAATTTGTGGGTACCCTGCTTCCAGACCAGACCGCAAACAAATGAAGTCTTGGTCCATGACAAGGGACTGTGTGAACAGTGTGTATTTTCGGGCATGAGCATTGCCACTAGCGCCCAGACTGGTTTGCGGTGGCTGGGGTGGCTGGGGCAGTATTGCTCATTGCTCCTCAGACTGGACTGACTAATGTTGTTGAGTTTTAATGTCTACGGGGACAGATCCTTGGTTTCACTCTATGTGGTGTATATACGCTTGGCCTCTCTCCCCCCCCCCCCTCCCACCTTTTCTCTTTTTTGACAGTGCTGGGGGGAGCGGCCCGGACGTGTGGACAGTGATTTATCCCATTAGGGGTGTTTGGCAGAGGCTCTTAAGCTGAGAGGGGGGAGGGTAGAGTGGGCTGTGATGGGGGGAAGGGAAGAGGGGTGGGGAAGGGGGGTGGGAAGGGGGGGAGAGCAGGGGGGGGCTGGATGGTAGGGGGGTGGGAGGGTTTGGACGGGGGCTCGAAATGGGGAGGGGAGGCACGGGTCAAGGCTTGGGAGGAGATGCTCATAGGGGCCATGGGAGTGATGCTTGGGGGGCCGAGGCTGAGCTGCCAAATCAGAAAAATCTTCGCAGAAAGCTCCTGGGGCGCACACAGCGATGACCCACATTAAGATTGTTTCCTGGAATGTGGGGGGGATAGGCTCCCCGATAAAATGTACCAAGATATTGCAAGCACTTAAGAGGAAGGGGGCGCAGATTGTGCTGCTGCAGGAGACTCATATGAGTGACATAGAACATGGGAAGTTAACAAGGGAGTGGGTGGCGTCCTCCTACGGGGCTTTATCTGGGTCTGGAAAGGCGGGGGTGGTAGTATTGGTTAAACATGGTATACCTTGGAAGGTTGAGCGCTGTGAGGCTGACCCCCAAGGGCGATATGTCTTCCTGCGGGCACGGCTGTATACACAAGAGCTATGGTTGGGGAATGTGTACGCCCCCAATGTGTATGACCATGGTTTTTTTAAGGAGTTGTTGAAATTTATTTTGAAAGCGGAGGGGAAGAAGCTGATCCTAGCCGGCGATTTTAACTGCCCGCATGACCCTGGGATGGACAAATCTGGGGTGTGTGCATTAGGGGGGTGGACTAAGAAGGGGATTGGCTATCTGTGTCAGATAGGGGAGATGGTAGACGTTTGGCGGGCACTACACCCCGGGGTGCGGGAGTACACGCACCAGTCGAGAGCCCATGGGACATGGTCCCGTATAGATTATATCTTGGTCAATGCAAGGAGTTTTAGTAATGTGTCCCAGGCAGAAATCGAACTGGTTATGATTTCGGATCATGGGATGGTTTGGATACATTGGGATGCCCATGCTACGGGTAGGTCTGGATGGCGTTTCCCCACCTACTTATGGGAAGATGAGGATTTTAGAAAGTATTTGATTGGGCAATGGGAGGCATACCTTGAGTTCAATGATACTCCGCAATGCTCCCCGCGTTTGCTGTGGGAAGCCAGTAAGGCCTACACGGCCCGTAGACGCAAACACTTGGACAAAAGTCTGCTTGCTCTGGAACGTTCTCTTATGGCACTGCAGAGAAAGCAGACTCGAATGCGAAACAAGGCCGCCCAGCAGGAGTATGTTGGGGTTCAGGAGGCCTTGAATGAACTGTTGCAGCGGCGAGCACACGTCTTGACAATACTTGTCAGACGGCTGCCTGGGTGAGAATCTTCACAGTCTTGGCAAGTGCATATATCTATATGATTTGCAAGGGACTGTGGGCAATGCAGTTCATTCACACCAGACACAGCTGCTCACAATAATTAGTTGTGCTTTTGGGTAAAGCCAATAAGATATTTATTTATGGGGTTATTTCTCCCAACACAGATATGCTTGGTAGCACATAAATCAGGTTACTTGCTTTCAGTGTTAAACTTGGAAAAACAAAATAAGGAAAACAACATTTGAACTTGTCAGGCAATCAAAGCAAAAGAAATAAGACCTGGTTGATAACAAACTGGTCTTTTCTGTAGGCTTAGCTAATATTTTCTTAGCATGTATCAAACAACAAACCAAAAGCTACAAAGAAAGAAAAAAACTGTTCTTTTCAGGTTAACTTCTTATATCTTCCCACATAGATTCAGAAGTGATTCTCTCCTAGCTCAAAAGCAATTAGGTAAGGCTCAATTGCTAGCAGTTATCCAGCTGAAACCCCTTAGCTGGCTTGCTTTCTACTGCGTGGTTAGAAATCTTACTCAGGAGCTTTTCTGAGTAGATTAAAGAACAAGTTTGTATTTCTTTGTGTTGGTTGCTGTACTTTATAACAGAAAATCACCAAAGGAGTTTAGACAGAGAGCAGTCCATGTAAACAGATTCTTCATCTGCTATCACCCCCTCTTCTTCAACAAGCATGGGTTCAATATCATGGATTGGCACAGATGAATCTCCCAATGGAGCACTTTCAGGAGAATACTTGTTTCCCTGCTGTCTTTCAAGGTTATAGCTAGGGCATAGATCAGTGTTCATACCTGAGCTTCCATTGCTGTTAGAGTTCCTCTCTATATAGCCTGGCCAGTATGTAGTCCAGTTCTTATGTCCAGCCTTCCAATCCAGATCCCTGGACACTGGATCTCTCTTCACATACCTTCTGGCACGGGTCTTAGGGTCCCTTCCACGTGCAGCCGTCTCCCTCACAGGTACCGTCTGGAGATTCCTAACTCTGCAGCACCATTCCTCTGGCTTTCCCCAGTCCAAAGGTGTATGCTGGCCCTTGGAATGCCTCCCAGTATACGTACTGCTCTGGACTCTTCTAGACCTCTCAAAGGCTTTTTTCTTCCTTCTTCCAAAGGTTTTCTTGCCCTCTCTGTCCGTCCGGTTTGGCTTCTGCTTCTGATGATCCTTCAGATGAAACTGAGGATATCCAAGCTGATCATGAAGATGATGATGATCCTCAGGATAATTCTCTGTAGAATAAACTCTACCTTTATTCTGCTTAGATGAGTGCTCCTCCCTAACACAGCGCAGCTGTGCTGAATCAGGCCCTGCCCTTTGAGATGAGTGCTTAGGGATTACCTCATAGCCCTCCTGATTGAACACACGTTTCCCCACTTCAGCTCCTCTAATGGCTGCTGGAAACCTGGTGCATTCTGGGACTGGTAGTCTTTTATGGGAAAATTCTGTTTTCTTATTTCTACCAGAACTGACAGGTTGCTTGTTCAGAGTCACTTCACCTTTTCTATAGCTCCTTCCTGAGCTATGATAAGCTTCCTTATCACATACTATAAACATCAGCTGTATCAGTTTGGAAACCGGTCGGGTCGCTTGCTGGCTAGGTTGGTTAGGGATGCTGGGGGTATGCGCTTTATCCCGGTGCTCAAGGCGAAAGGGGGGGCTCTGCAACATGATTCGCATCAGATTGCGTCTATTTTTAGAAACTTCTTTGCCACTTTGTACACGGAGGAGGCGAGAGATTATGCGACAGCGCGGACGATTCTCAGCGACCTTCACCTGCCCACCCTGGGGGATGAGGCAATGAGCGTCCTGAATGCTCCTCTTTCAGGGAAGGAAATATAGAGAGCTATTCAGAGAGGCAAACCGCATAAGGCCCCGGGCCCCGATGGGTTTGGGGCGGAATACTATAAGATCTTGGAGAATAACATTATCCCGGTCCTTTTGGTTATGTATGATACAGTTTTTACTGAAGGATGCTTCCCCAGGGACATGCGGTGTGCTGACATTACAGTTAAACCTAAGGAAGGGAAGGACCCTACGGAGCCGGCATCTTATAGGCCAATATCTTTGATAAATTACGATGTGAAGCTTTTGGCTTCTATTTTGGCGGAGAGGTTGAACCCTATCCTGCCTTCTTTGATTCATCTGAGACAGGTGGGGTTTGTGCAAGGCAGAGAAGCTTCTGGGAATATAGTGAAGATTCTTGTGGGAATGGAGTATTGCCTAAGAGAAAAACAGCCCCTGTTGCTGGCCAGTCTAGACGCAGAGAAAGCATTTGATAGAGTGGCGTGGGAGTATTTGTGGGAGGCCCTGAGGAGATTTGGGTTTGGGGGGGTATTCTTGCAGTGGATACAGATTTTATATTCAGCACCGCAGGCGAGAGTTGTAGTCAATGGAGTATTCTCAGCGCCCTTCACGCTTGAGCGGGGCACGTGGCAGGGCTGTCCTCTCACACCTTTACTCTTTGTGCTCGCGTTAGAGCCGCTGTTGCAGGCTTTGCAGGAGGATTCTCAGATAGTGGGGGTAGGTGTGGGGGGGGGGCAGGAGGAGATGAAACTGAGTGCCTTTGCGTATGATATGCTCTTGTGTCTCAGTACTCCGCAGGCCTCTCTGACCAGGGCGCTTCAAATCATAAAACACTTAGGTAGCTTCTCGGGTCTGAAAATTAACTCGACCAAATCTATGGCCCTTGATGTTGGTGGGAAGGTTCAGCAGGCCTGGAGAGGTCTGTTCCCGTTGACATGGGCCTCGGGCGCGTTTCGATATTTGGGTATACAGTTGCCAGATGCTCCGGAGAGAGTCTATGAATGTAACATTCCGGGACTCTTGGAGCGGGCACAGAAAACGTTTCAGAGTTGGTTGGCTTTACCTCTGTCGCTGAGGGGTAGGATGGCTTTATTTACTATGGTGGAGTTGCCACGCTGGTTGTATGTTATGCGGATGCTACCGATTTGGGTCTTGGGCAAAGACTGGCAGCGTTTTGAGCGTTACTTAAGTCATTTCCTGTGGAGGGGGAAGCGGGCGCGCATACCGTTAAAGGCCCTAATGCGGCGGAGGGAGGAGGGTGGTTTAGAGCTCCCTTCAGTACGTAACTACAATCTGCGGTACATGGCACGCCACTTGGCGGTTTTGGTACGAATGGAAGGCGACGGTCCGCCTGTGCCACAGGTACAGTGGGCTGACAATTTTGGCCAGGGGTTGTATATACTGCATGCTCTGGGACACAAACTTCCGCCAGAGGTGAAGGGAGGGACATATGTGGGCTCACTTCGGGCAGTGTGGAAGGCAGTCTGTAGGAAACGGGGTTGGGACTGGCGCTGCTCGTTGCTGCTCCCTTTGGTGGGAAACCCCGAGTTTGCTCCAGGTTTAACTATACTGGTTTTCAGGATGTGGGCGCAGAAGGGCCTCGTCTCTGTTGGGGATTTGTGTGATGCTCCTGGAGGGCGGGTGGAGTGTTTTGCCACATTGGCAAGGAAGTTTTCTTTGCCCAATCATGAGTTTTACTGTTACCTGCAAGCCCGGCATTACGCCGGTAGCATATTGGAAAGGATTACGGGAGTGGCTGCCCAGGCGGGTATTAAAGAGTGGTTGCACGATGTGGCGCAGGGGGGGGAAGGGCACGGAGAGTAGGAGAGAGTTGGTGTGCCCTATTGGTGACCAGAGTTATTTGCAGAGTTTAAGCGAGCGGTGGCAGAAAGAGGGGTTGGTAGAGACTACACCGGATCGTCTTAGACGGGCGTTCATGAAAATTCATCTCTGTGGACATTGGGTCTATCTTCAGGAAATGCACTATAAATTCTTATGGCGGGCGTGTATTAGTGACCATTGGGCGTATAAAATGGGTATCCGGGACAGTGATCAATGCAGATGGTGTGGGGAGGGGAGTGGAACCATAACGCACAAATTCTGGAGCTGCCCCAAAATCCGTTCCCTCTGGGAGAAAGTGGGGGATCAATTGGCGGGCATGTTGGGAAGACGGGCCCAGGGGGGGGGGGGGCTGCCCTCTGCCTCTTTCATGATTGGGATCTAGAAGGGCAATGGGTGGCTTCGGCGCAGCGCTCCTTGATGGAGAAGTGTTTCTTAATGGTAAAACGGGTCATTCTGAGGCATTGGTTGGACGGGCCTGCCCCTACTTTGGATACGTGGGAAAGGGCTGTGGTGGAGTTGGTGCAGATGGAAAGGTTAACAGCGAAGAGGCTTGGGGGAGCGCAGTGGGACAAATTCTTGGAGATCTGGATGCCCCTAATTGCCACTCTCCCCACACAGACTAGGAGTGCTTTGTTAAACCTCAAATTACCTACATAGCCTCCTGTTTGTGTAAGTGCTGCAATATCTCATTCCCTTATATCTCATTCCCTTACTTCTTATGGTGCACTTTGAAAGTACTACTTGGATTCCTCCCTATTTATCGGGTCCTCTCAGTGTTGAACTGGGATTACAGTCCTGCCCCTTTTGAATGGCCTACCGTGGTTATGTAGTTGCCCTTGTCTCCCGGAGTCTGATAGGGGGGGGAGGGGGAGGGGGGAAAAGAGTAGGAGGGTGGGGGGGAAGGGGGGAAGGGGGGAGGGTGGTTACTGTAGATTGGGGGGGGGCTGTGGAGGGTTTAGGGGGTTGGGTTGCAGGTGGAGTGGTTGGGGCAAGCGCAAGGATCATCTGGGCTGGGGGGCTTAGCAGAGGGGCTGTGTATTGTTGCCTTTATTTGTTTGCAGTGATCCTCTGGGCTTAGACTTGGTGAGAGCTGTGCTAATGCTTTGTGATATTTGGTGGGTTCTGCCTGCTTGCTGGCGGCCAGTTCTCTATGCTCGCCTGTCTGATAGTGGGTTGGGAGGTGGTGGGGAGCAGGGGAGTTATTTGTTTGGGCTGTATGCTGCGGTTTGTTGCGGTTACTCTGGTTTCATTACCGCTTGTTCAACTGTTTTGGTTATTGTGTGTGTATGTTTGCTGAAATTTAATAAAAAAGGAATTGAAAAAAAGATGGTGACAAGGGTTTTATATTGAATCCTACTCGTGATTTGGTAGCCAGTGGAGAGCGTATAGGATGGGGGAGTTGTGGTCGCTTAGTTTGGCTTTAAAAATGATCCGAGCAGTGACATTCTGGGCTCTTATGAAGAATGTGCAGATTCTTTTTAGATGTACCTTGGAGTATGCCGTTACAGAAATCTAGGTGTGGCATAATAAGAGCCTGGACAACTGTTCTGAAATAGTTAACGTCAATGAGGGGTCTGAGTTGCTGGATAGTTCTGAGCTTGAAGAATATAGTTTTAGCGGTCTGTTTTATGTGGTGTGTCATGCTTAGTGTTTTGTCCAGAGTAACTCCGAGATATTTAATTTCAGATTTGACTGGAAGAGTGATGTTCATCAGGTTGATGACAGATGGAGGGGTGAAGTTGGTGTTTCTGGTTACAAAGAGTGCTTCAGTCATTTTGAAGTTGATATCCATATGGATTGAGCAGAGCCACTGTTCAGCTTCAGAGAGGCATGTCATGATTCTGTCGTAATTAGTGTTAACTATGTCACAAGGGGTGAACAACATAATGTCATCTGCATAGATAAAATAGCTTAGTTTATGGCGTTGAAAGATAGTGCAAATAGGTTGGATATAAAGGTTAAAAAGTAAGGCAGAGATTGAGGATCCTTGTGGGATACCTCGTTCTTGCGGGAATGGTAGTGAGGGGGAATGATCTATCTAAACATATTGGAAACGATTAGATATGTAGGACTTAAACCAGTTAAGCGTATTATCTTTTAGACCTAGTTGTGACAGTCTGGATAAGAGGGTGTTGTGATTAACACTGTCAAAGGCTGAGGAAATATCAAGGAATACAAGCAGGAAGGTGCGCTTTGCATCATCCATGCCTCGACTTAGTGAGTCAAAAAGGGATATGAGTAACGTTTCTACCCCCGTGATGTGGGCGGAAACCGTACTGATGCTCATCTAAAGGAAAGTTGGAATCGATATGATCTTGTAGTTGTATCTGAACTATATTTTCAATGATTTTGGCTAGGAAAGGTATGCTGGCAATGGGGCGATATGAGGAGGGGTCGTTGCTGTTAAGGGTTTTATTTTTTAGTAGAGGGTGAATTGCCGAATACTTGAGGTCATCCGGCATGAAGCCTTGAAGTAGAAATTGGTTTACAACTTTCAATATGTATGGCGTGAGTTCAGATTTTGCTGCTTTAACCCAAGACACTGGGCAAGGATCAAGTAACGAAGTGGTAGTATTGAGGTTTGATATGGTCTCCAGAAGTTGTTTGTTGGAGATTATGTGAAACGAGTTCCATTCAGTGATGGTATTTGATGCGGTAGGTGTCAGGATAGTACTTGGACGGGTACTTAGTTTAAGCTTGTTGGCAAAGTGGTTTGCCAGGAGTTGAGGGTCTATTAGAGTTTTGTTTGGGGTGTGTTCAGGAACTTTAGACAAAGATTTAATAATATCAAAGAGTTCCCTAGGTTGATTGATGGCTTTTGATAATGTTTTAGTGTGATATAGCCTTTTTGTGGTGTTAATAGCTTCCTTATAAGTTTTGAGGTTTGTGAAGTATTATACCCTGAGTTCAGGTTTTTTTTTCTTACGCCATTTAGTTTCCAATTTCCTGAGGTTTTTCTTTAGGGTAGCAAGCTCTGAAGTGTACCATTTCTCAGATGGATTTCTTCTAAGTTTTATCTTTTTTTTAATGCAGATATTTAGCTTTTGCCTCTATAACAGTGTTCCAGATTGATACAAGTTTGTTGAGATTGAGGTATTATCTAATTTAGTAGAGATTGATTCCAGGAAGCTTTCCTTATTAAATTGGCGGAATCTTTGTTCTATGTGTTCAGCATTGCTGTGAGCTGTGTTAGGGAGTTGGGAAGGGAGAGAGAAATGTATTATGAAATGATCAGACCATGGTACCTGAGTTGTGGTGGGTGGAGTAAAAAGAGGTGAGAGTGTGTAGTGTGATGGCATGAATATTAAATCAAGTGTATTACCTTTGCAGTGAGTAGGGTGATTAATTATTTGTCTAAATCCCATTTCATCCATTGCTTCAAGGAAGGATAGTTCTTGGCTATTTGGTAGGAAATCAGGGTTAAGATCTCCTAAGATAACAGAAGGTTTTTTAAGGGAAGAGTTACATGCAACCTCAAGGATAATGTCTAAGCTTTGAATGTCAGGTGTGGGGGGGTCTATAGATAAGGCAGATGGCCATGGAATGACTTTCTATTCTGAGGATATCTATACTCTCGTGCTTATCTAGGGAGGTAGGTGAGAGATTAAGGTTAGCTTTCGCTATTATGAGTACTCCACCGCCTCTTTTTCGGTCTCTATTACTGCTAAGTATAGTGTAACCATGAACTTTCAGTTGATTAAGGAGGACTGAATCAGACTCATTTAACCACGTTTCAGTTATACAGAGAAGATGAGGTTTTTCGTCTAAAATGAGGTCAATCATAATTGGGATTTTATTCCTAATTGACCTGGCATTGATAAGGATGCATTTTAGTTGTGTTGAATAGGTAGTGTTTTGCTTGGGGTTATTCATTGGTGTTAGGTTCAGTTGGATTAACCTTTGAACATTGATATGCTGGTGGGAGCGTGGACTACCCATGGAGGGATGTCTGTTATCATATTTTTGAGTGTTGTGTCTAGGCCTGTATGGGATGATGTGAATGTGGGCTTGCTTTGGAATGTTTGTATTTGGGGTTAGAGAGTGAACGTGAGGAGGGTGGGAAAGTAGAAGCCCTAGCATGAACATTAGGATGTTTAAGGTGAGTGTTAGGAATCTTCCTAGATCCATTGTTAGTTAAAAGGCGTAAGTTTAAGACTAGGGGGATAGTGTAATGTGGTGTAACAATTACTATATTATATTCAAATATATAATATACAACAGTAGTACAGTTACTATGAGATGTATATATTATCAGTCGAGATCAGCAAAAACGTTGGATAATGTTACAGTTATCAACACGTATAATATTATATTATCAGCAAGCAACAATATCCATATTTACCAGAAAATATAGGAAACAGAGAGGTAGGGGATGCAAATATGTGCTCTGGTTACCTCTTATTGGTCAGTTAGTTCCTTGTTGTGGGTTGCCAGGTGGCTGAGAGGTCAGAAGGGGTGGGTTCAAATCGAACAGGGCTCCAGTGTGGTGATGAGGGTGGATCTTCAGGCTTCTGGATTGATGCTGTGAGGGCCGCTGCCTAAGGGCCATGCCAAAGGACCCTCTGGCGAGGCCCTCAGGCGCGGGCCCGCAAGGCGCGGGTGCGCCTGCTTGAGCCCTCCTTTTAAAGCGACAGAGGTGCCCCTAACAAATCCAAAACCTTCTTCCTTACACTCTTTAATTCTTTTGAATAAATTAGTGTAGCAATTTGTGCACCTTAAAATGCTCTAGTCACAGAAATGTGTGAAAGAAAACAGATTGAAGAAAGTCTGAAAATGGTGAAAAAAAGGATCTGTGTACATTTCCAGAACCTCTTAAAAAAAAGAATGATTGAAAGGGGCCAGGTCTTGATCAGGTTTTATGAATTGTGCAAGGATAATCAGGGTTTTATAAAAAGGCTTACATAGAAGGATTACAAATTTTGTGTTGGATAGGGGAAATTCATCTTGGTTGGTGAAATCTGCTCATGTTTTGTTGAACAAACACCCAATGGTTGTTACTATGTTACTATGACTGAAACAGTAGTGCCTGTGATTTTTTAAACTATAAAACCCTTGTTCTTTGATCATATATATTCTTAAAGGGCCAGTGATTGTTTATGTTATTTGGAATGGATTTAGAACTTTAAAAGGAAGCGGAACACAAGGACCACGGCCAAACACAGTAGAGGTATCCAAAAGACTTTATTGACAGAATAATGTAAGGCATTGTAATAAAACGGACAATGTGTCAGTGTAACCTTCTCACTATAAGGGAGAGCACAATCAACAACATCATACAAAACATAAGGAATGATTACAATAAAAAATGGAAACAGTCTGTAAATGTCGAATACTTAAAAAATGAGATAAAAACAAAGAATTTCAAATTGTGTCAAATTAATTGCCTGGAAGGTCGGGGCCGCAGAGCCAACGTGCGCGCGGCCCGGGGTAACCGGGGGGGGCGGCAGGACGCTACCCCCCCCCTTGGGCCATGATGCCGTGGTGGCCTGGAGGCGGGCCGGAGCAGTGGCGGCTGCCCCATTGGCTTCCGCGGCCCGCCTGGAGGCGGGGGGGAGCCAATGGAGCTGGGGGGGGGGTGGGATCAGCCGCACAGGAGTGCGGGGACGCGGCGTGGCTCCGGCCTTTTCCAGGTCGGAGCCAGCGGAGTCGGGTGCCCGCCCGCCCGCCCTAGTGGTGGGGGAAAGGGGGTTTGGGGTGTTGCAGCTGGGGGGGTGGCGGAATCCCGGAGGTTTCCGGGTTCCGGAGCCGGAGACAAGCATTAGGGCGGGGGTGGGGTACCCCCGCCCAGACAAACCCTCAGATTTTTGCTAGTAATATGGCGAAGCCGGACGAGGGAGGGCTAGGCTGTTTAGCTGGGGCCCGGACTCAGCAGAAGCGGAAGCGGTGTCACCTTGCTACTCACATGGCTGGTGAGGGCTCGCACTCCACTAACGGGGGGGGGGGGTTAATTGTGATTGTGTTGGATTGTAGTTTGGTTATTGTTAAAGGTTAATAAAGCTGCGACCAGTTTAAGCCCAGGATGTTGTGTGTGTTTTGATTGTAAGGGTGAAGGGGGGGGGGTATGGAAATGGGGGGGGTAAGGGGGGGTGGCGGCGGGTCAGCCTTACCCGGTTACCACTGGCAACTTCATAAAAAGTAAACACTGTAAACTTAAGTCCGTTTTATTGCAATGCCTTACATTATTTGGTCATCATGTCAATGCTTGTAATGCTTGTACATTACTTATATTTGAAAATTGCATGCATTTACATGTATTTTATTGTATCTTTTTGATATTCATTTTTTATGTTCTTTTTATGATTTTTTGAATTGGTTTCTTGTGCTGTTTCTATTAGCAGTTTCTGTCTCTTTTATATTATTTATGAACCACATTTCTTTTAAGGTAATTAATGGATATATCACACATATAATATGTCATATTGATTCATGTATTTTTGTGTTTATCATATGGATCACTTTTATAAATGTTTATATTAATTAATTAATTTATTTATTTACCATAGATTGGGAAGAGTGGCTTGGTCCACCCTTTAGATGTTGCTTTTTGTCTTCCTTGGTAATGTATTTTATTTTTAAGCAATATTCATTTTTTAATGTGTTTTTATTTTTGGTTTGTTTATATTATGTATTTATATTTTTAATTTTATGTTTGTGTCTGTCCCTTAGACCCCTGAAGAAGGTCTCAGGCCAAAACTTTTAAGTTGGGTCTGTCAATAAAGTCTTTTGGATACCTCTACTGTGTTTGGCCGTGGTCCTTGGCTTCTGCTTCCTTTTATTGTACTCCTTGCGGAAGACCTCTTTCTCCTGCTGTATGGATTTAGAACTCACCAGCCTATATTCATCCCACTGTAGTCAGTGTTTTTTTAAACCAACATGCACCATGGGCAAAATGAAACTGAATATTCAGAGAAAATACCCCAGTAACAGAACAGCTGAATGTCCGATTTCAGTGGTGACCACCACGGGCTATCTGGATAGCAGTGATATTCAACAGGCAAGAACAGCTTCTGCAGAGAAATGTTGGTAAAATAGCTGTCAGTGATGGGCCTTTCAGGATCTGCACACACATACATTCTACCCCCTCCAACTTGTGAGGGAATGCAGTAAGCCTTGAGAAAGAGCACGAATGCACAGATACTCATAGGCTCAAGGATTACAATGGCTGAGCTGGGCTAGTCCATCTAGTGGTTAGATCAGCCCTAAGTCCTTAACTAAGGCACATAGTTGGCAGAGCCGGCTTAAGGGGTGAGCTAGTGAGACACACTGGCTTTGGGTGCCAACGTTTTAAGGCCACTGAAAGCTACTACTACCAATACTGAATATTTGTATAGTGCTACAAGACGTATGCAGCACTGTGCAGACACATGTAAAAGATGGTCCCTGCTCATCAGAGCTTACAATCTAGTCAAGACAGACAACAAAGTAGCTGTAGTCATGGGATACATCTAAGGGGAATGGTAAGGAAATGCAAAGGAGATCAGTTGAGTCAAGATCCAAAAGCAGCAGCAAAGAGGTGAGTTTTCAGCCTGGATTTGAAAAGGGTCAGAGAAGGCGCCTTTCACCTTGCTGCTCTTTATGCCTGAAACAAACTACTCAGGCAAGGTGAAAGGAGCAAAATCTGGAATTAGCAATAGAAGAAAAGGGCACAGATAGAAGTGATTTGCCAGAAAAGCGGAGTTCACAAGGAAGGGCATAGGGGAGATAAGAGAGGAAAGGTAGTGAGAAGCAACAGAACCAGACTGTAAAGGATCCAGAAGGGCATACGAGTAGAGAAAGTAAAGGCAATGGCCTTCCTCAAGGCCTTAATCCTTCAAAGTCATGAAAGCATTTCCCTTCTCTCCCTTCACTTATGAGAAACAGGAAACGCTTGCCTTTTTAAAATTCTGTGGTACAGCATAACACAGACATAGGAATGAAGGAAAGCACTACTGACGCTGTTTAAAAAAATGCAGCTGCAGTAGGTTGGTTAGGTTGAAGGGGAGGAAAGGAGAGGAGGTGACTAGATGGAAATGATGCTGGGAGAGGGGTTGGAAATGGACTGATGGTGGGACTTGGTGAAAGAGAGCTAATATTGGGCTGGCTGGAATCATGAGAGGCTAATGATGGGGCTTTGAGTAGCTGGGGCTGGAAATGGACCAATGTTGGGTCAGGGGGAGGGGGGGGGCTAGGGCTGGAATGGGACAGATGCTGGGAACTAGAGCTAATGCTTCAGTGAAGTGGAAGTGGAATTAGCTGATGATAAGGGGAGCTCCAAATGGGGCTGGAAAGGGTTTGATGCAGGGTGGATAGGATTGGAATGGGATAAGAAATTGATACTGGAGGATTGGGACTGGAAATGGGCTGATGCTGAAATGGGGTTGGGATCTATAAGAGGTTAGGGCTAGGAGACTGGAACTGGAAGGGGGATTATGCTTGATCTGGGGGTGGAAAAGGGCTAGAGTGGGGAAAACAGGCAGGAACTGGAGGGTGAGAAAGGAGAGACAATGTGTATGTGGGAGGGAAGAAACAAGATAATATTTATTTATTTGGTATACATTTGTATGCCGCCACTTCCAGCGATCAGCAGCAGTGTAAAAAACAAGGGAGTATGTACATAACAATTTAAGGTTACAGAATATATATAGGGGAGTGTTGAGAGGGAGTGGCATAAATATGGAGGTTGGGGTAAGGAACAAAAAGTAGATAGGTGGGTGTTGGGGAAGGGGAGTAGGAGGCTGGAGGGCAGATACTGGAGACATGGGGATGTGGGAGAAGAGGGACTTAGATGGAGACTTTAAAATGGGTGGAAGAACATAAAAAGACAAGACTCTAATGGCTGCATACTGGGAGTATAAGTCAGGACTCAGGGACTGGGCAGGGTGGAAGAGTGGGGACCTAGGGATTAGCTTGAGAAATAGTGGGGATGAAGAAATTGACCAGAGATTAGGAGAATAGTGGGGGACTAGATGATTGGGTGAGGGGTATGGATAGTGTTGTGAGATCAAGTGCAGATATATGGGGAGGTGAGAGTGTTTGAAGAACCTGGAGGGGTTGAAAAGGCATAGGAAGCAGTTATAAAGGACAGAAGGCTATGAATTAGATAAGAAACAAAGGGAGGGGACAGGCATTTGAAAGAGAACTAGAAACCTGGATAGGGGGTAAGGCATGAGGAAGTGCTTGGAGGTCAAGGAGGGATTAGTGATAGGGAAGGAGCTAGGGCTGATTAAAGGATGAGAGGCAGAAGAAGACAGATGATGCTCAGAGTGTGATGAGTGCAGATGGAGGAAATAGGGGACTGGGAAGGGGAATAGAAAGCTGGAGAAGGAATGAGACAAATGTGAGGAAAGGAGTACTAAAGAGGTAAGAGTAGGAAATGAAAAACTGGTAAAGAAGGTGAAAAAAAGACAATGAAGATCAGAAAGGGAAGACAAGGAAGAATGAAATTTAGCCATACAGTAGTTACGTAAAAAGTCAGATGAGAGTGAAGAAAAAAAATGTATCAGAAGGATCAATTTCTGAAAGAAATGGAGGGAAGGAAGAGAAGAAGATAAGGAGAGTAAAGAAACAAAAAATGTAAATGAAATCCTGGAAAAAGATCTAGGAGAAAATCAAGAAAAAGGGTAAAGAGAGACCAGGACCAACCCTGTTGGAAAAATAAACTGATCAGGCAACAAAGCTAAATATACGAGGGGGTACCCAAAAAAAACAGGAATTATTTTTTAAAAGCTATTTATTTCAAATTCTTTACAAAACAACCTTATCCCCTTCAAAATACTCTCCATTACAACTGATACATTTGTCCCACCGGTGCTTCCACTGTTCGAAACATTTTTTGTAGTCATCTTTAGAAATGGCTGACAGCTCCTCCCTCGTTTTTTTCTTGACTTCTTCAATGTTGTCAAATCGGTGTCCTTTCATGCCCCTTTTCATGCGTGGAAATAAGAAAAAGTCGCATGGAGCCAGGTCAGGCGAGTAAGGTGCGTGGGGCAGTGGAACCATGCCATTTTTAGCCAAAAACTGTCTAACAGAGATGGCTGTGTGTGCAGGTGCGTTGTCGTGGTGGAAGAACCAGTCTCCTGTCTGCCACAAATCGGGTCTTTTTTGATGAACACTGTTGCGCAATCTTCTTAAAACTTCCAAATAAAAGGTTTGATTGACGGTCTGACCTGGGGGAACAAACTCTGAATGAACTACCCCCCTGGCATCAAAAAAGCAGATCAGCATTGTTTTGATGTTTGATTTGACTTGATGACATTTTTTTGGACGGGGTGACGATGACGTCTTCCATTGGCTTGACTGTTGCTTTGTTTCTGGGTCGTAACCATAGCACCATGACTCATCACCTGTAATGACCTTTGACAGAAAATCTGGATCAGTTTCAAGCTGTTGTTTCAAAACATGACATGTTTCAACTCAATGTTCCTTTTGATTGTCAGTCAGAACCTGAGGAACAAACTTGGCAGCAACCCTTTTCATTCCCAAATCTTCCGTTAAAATTCGCTGAACTGAGCTCCAAGATAACCCACTAATCTCTGACAGTTGATCAATTGTCTGTCGACGGTCTGTGAGCACAAGCTCTCTAATTTTTTCAATATTTTCGTCGATTCGGGCAGTTGATGGACACCCAGAACGAGGTTTGTCATCAATCGACATGTCGCCATTTTTAAACCGAGCAAACCACTGGTAACACTTGACTTTTTCCCATAGCGTCATCTTGATAAGCTGTTTTCAACACTAAAACAGTTTCAGCAGCATTTTTACCGAGTAGAAAACAAAATTTCACAGCTGCACGTTGTTCACTTAAACTTGTCATCATAAAAAAAGAAACAAGAACAAAACAGCGCTAGCAAAAACAATCACTGCAGATGAACAGAACAAGCCAGGTCGACAACACAGGCGCCACTGAACTGACAATGAGTTGGACTATACACGCCTAGCGGCAGAAGTGCGTACTACACAAGCTCCGCCCACGGCAATGTTATTCCTGTTTTTTTTGGGTACCCCCTCGTAAATGCCACTTTTTAGAGAATAAAATGTGTCAGCTATGAACATGTACATTTCTTATAGTTTAACAGGAAAAGCATTTCTGTTTCTCTTTCATCAGTGTTCCACAGCTCAAACTGAATCTGTTGTTTAGGATTTCCATTCCATTTTATGTCTGCATATTTTTTAATTTATAATCTCTTAGGGCCCGATTTTCAAAGGCATTTACATGGGTAACTGCCCTAGTTACCCATGTAAATGCCTTAACAGGGAATTTTCAAAGCCAACTACATGGGTAGTGTCTTCGAAAATTCCCTGGTTTGTCCCTTAAGCACCTCAATGCTATACGGTTAACATCGGGACGTGTCAGGGACATTCTGGGGCGATACGGAGGTGGGCCATTGCACTACCCATGTAGCACCGGTTTTCAATGCTACATGGTTAGCGCTCTGCACCTTAAAGAAACCCTCAGCTATCTTTAAGGCGCCGGAGCTATCCGTGTAGTATCGAAAATCGGTGCTACCTAGCTCCTGCAGCTTCCTAGAGGGAGGGGGAGGGCTATGTGCCAATGTGGCGGATAGCACCATCCAGATCAAAATCGGGGCCCTTATTCTCTATTAGGTGATACTATATTTTCTTAGTGTTTTGCATATGTAACCAAGGCGAAGGATGTTGTTCATATGTAGGTTCTGTGTAAGAATCTTTAGCAGTCCATCTTGTTCTGTTTTTCCAACTGGAGGTGTACTGATGTTCTAGAACAGAGTTCCTAACATTTTTGATTGTGTGAACCCCACATTAGCCTTTAAAACGTTCAGGGACCCCAGTTCATTTTTACCACTCTTCCCAAACTCTCTCCACTCAGTATCACATCTCCACTAACACTCTTGATCTCTTTTCCCCTTCCTGTCTTTCCCAGTTTTTCTCTCTTTCCCTACAAGCTAGGCCCCACCAGTCTCAGTCTTTCTCTTCCTGACTGCCCCTACCCCAGCCTGTTTTTCCAGTTCTCTCTCCCTTTTCCATCCAGTTCCCCAACCTTCTTCCACTCTTTTTTCTGTCTTGCGGACCTCCTGTAATAGTCTCTTGGACCTTTTCATAGGGTTAGTGCAGTTTGAGTTATTGGACTTTATGCTGATAGGTATGGTAAGCTTTTAAGTATCCATTTGCATAATTTATATTACTGTAGTCCCTCCTCCTCGAGGAGATGCAGTCGGACTTCTAAAACAGGATTAAAATGTTATAGTGTAGTCAGATGGCCAAATGGTTGCTCAGTGTCTGGTACTTACTCGGGTGAAGGCTTATAGAGTTTACTAATCTCATTTTATATTCCTCTACTATTAAGTAGAGAGAAGTATAAGAAGAAAATAAATTTAATTTGGAAAGGCCCAAACCAATGTGATATTACAGTTATTGTAATAAGGTAGTGACTCTCAGTGATGGAATAAATAGATCACATTTACTTTCATAAATGGAAATTTGAGTAACATTTATTAAAAGCTAGAATAAATAGTTAAATAAATTTTAAAATGTAGCATGCCAACAATTTCCAGAGCTAGTCAAAACTCAGGAATAAATAAAGTGTTTTACACTATTGCATATTGTTGTTAGGTGCTGTAGAGTCGGTGTTGACTTATGGCGACCCTCTAGATAGTTGTCCTAAACTGTGTTTGATCTTGATAGAGTGGCACCCATAGCTGCTTTTACTGTATTGATCCAGCTCATTGCTGACCTTCCTCTTTTGTATTGACCTTCTATCTTGCCAAGCATGATGTCTTTCTCTCTCTTCACATGATGTGTCTCATGTATGAAAGTCAAAGTCTTGTCATCAGAGCTTTTAAAGAAAGCTTGGGTTTGATCTCCTCTAGTACTGATTGAATTGTTCTTCAGGCAGTCCATCGTATACACAGTATTTGTCAACACCACCATAATTCAAAGGCATCAATTTTCTTCCTATCTTTTTCACTGTCCAACTTTTGCAATCATATGATGCTATGGAAAATACCATGGCTTGGACAAGTTGAATCTTTGTATAGAGGGAAACATCTCTGCTCTTGAGAATCTTGTCTAGGTCCTTTATAGCCATTCTGTCAAGAGTAATGTGTCATCAGATTTATTGACTGCTTGTCATTTCTTTATTGATAGTTGATCCAAGTAGGTTAAAGTTGTCCACTATTTGAATTTTTTCTCCATCAATGATGGACTTATTTATTTTGCTAGTTGTCAGAATCTTTGTGATCTGGGAAACTACAGACAGGTGAGCCTAACATCAGTACCGGGAAAAATGGTAGAAACCATCATAAAGAACACAATTTCTCAGCATGTAGATAGTCATGGCCTAATGGGAGACAGCCAAAATGGCTTTAGACAAGGAAGATCTTGTCTTACTAATCTGTTATGTTTTTTTGAAAGTGTGAATAAACAGGTGGACAAAGGTGAGTCGGTGGATTTAGTGTATCTGGACTTTCAGAAAGCCTTTGACAAGGTCCCTCATCAGAGACTTTTGGCAAAACTAAAGAGTCATGGGATAGGAGGCAATGTACTATTGTGGATCAGGAACTGGTTAAAAGATAGAAAGCAGAGGGTAGGGCTAAATGGCCAATTTTCCCAATGGAGAAAGGTGAATAGTGGTATACCCCAGGGATCTGTGCTGGGTCCGCTGCTTTTTAACATATTCATAAATTACCTGGAAAGGGGAATAACAAGTGAAGTTATCAAATTTGCAGATGACAAAAAACTATTTAAAGTTGTTAAAACCCAAGAGGATTGTGGAAAATTGCAAGAGGATCTTGATAAATTGGAAGACTGGGCATCAAAATGGCAGATGAAATTTAATGTGGACAAGTGCAAAGTTATGCACCTAGGGAAGAACAACCCAAACTATGGTTACACGATGCAAGGTTCCACATTAGGAACCACCACCCAGGAAAAAGATTTAGGCGTCATTGTGGATACCATGATAAAACCCTCGGCCCAGTGTGCAGCGGCGGCCAAGAGAGCAAATAGAATGCTAGGTATCATAATGAAAGGAATGGAAAATAAAACAAAAGGTATTATAATGCCTCTATATCGTTCCATGGTGAGACTGCACCTTGAATATTGTGTGCAATTCTGGTCACCGTATCTTAAAAAGGATATAGTGTTATTAGAAAAGGTTCAGAGAAGAGCCACCAAAATGCTAAAAGGGATGGAAGGATGCTCCTATGAAGAAAGACTAAAAAGGTTAGGGCTCTTTAACCTGGAAAAGAGACGGCTGAGGGGAGATATGATAGAAGTCTATAAATTAATGAACAGAGTGGAACAGGTAAACCAAGATCAATTGTTTACGTTATCAGAATATATAAAGACTAGGGGACATGCAATGAAGCTACAGGGTAAACTATTTAAGACTAATAAAAGAAAATATTTTTTCACTCAACGTGTAATCAAACTCTGGAATTTGTTACCGGAGGATTAGTAAAGGCTGTTAGTGTAGGCTGGGTTTAAAAAAAGGTTTGGACAAGTTCCTGGAGGAAAGGTCCATAAACCATTATTAAGAAGGGACCCAGGATATCAATGCTTGAAGCAGTACAAGCATTGTGGAACCTGTATCTTTTGAGGAAACTGCTAGGTACGTATGACCTAGATTGGCCACTGTTGGAAACAGGATACTGGGCTTGATGGACCTTGGACTGACGCAGTATGGCATATCTTATGTTCTTATGTTTGTCTTCTTTACATTAAGGTGCAGGCCCATTTGAAGTCTGATGTTTCAAATTGTCTTCACTTTCAGCCAGAAATGTGGTATCATCAGCATAGCGAAGGTTGTTGATGAGTCTTCCACAAATCTCACACCTCTGTTGTTTTCATACAATCCTGTTTCTCTAATGATCTGTTCTGCATATAAGTTAAACAGGTAGGGGGAAAGTATGCAGCCTTGTTGTACACCTTTGCTGATTTTAAACCATTCTGTTTCTCCTTGTTCCATTCAAATTGTTGCTTCTTGATCAATGTAAAGGTTGTGCAAGAGAACTTTCAGGTACCCATACTTCTTAATGTGGCCCAGAGTTTCTCATGGTTTACATAGTCAAAGGTTTTGCTGTAGTCGATAAGACACATATTGCACATTAACCAGTGCTCATTTACAGGAATCACAGTTTCTTCCTTTTGAAACAATTCTCTTATAGCAATTACAGGTATGTGCAATCATTTCCAAACAACCTTGGTTTTTGTTTCTCTTTCTTATTCAAATTAATGTCCAATTTATAAATGTATTTTCTCTTTGGGTAGGAACTGTAAAGAGTCACCCTTTAACAGGTAAGTTCCCCTTTTACTCTGAGTACTCAGTGCTCATTCCACCTAAAATTTCGCAATATGAGCTCATAAATGTGTTTGTCTCTCAGGATGTAAGTGCATTGGTACCTCTTCCTAGACCCTTCTTGTGAAGTGGCCCAGTCACTTGTCCAGATGTCCAGTGGTGTTGCCTCTTCTTCATGTCTAACTGCAGGATTTGAAACCTCTCTGGATCAGCGATGTCCAGTTCTCTACTGCCTGCCTCAAAAAAACTCAATAAAGAAATCTGTCCAGGTGTTGAGGCTGTCTACAGTCTATGTATTTTTATTAGAGTTCAGATTGAGACTTATTTAGTCATTGTCCCTAAGCTAATAAAAAAATAAATGATAATTGGGAATCCCTAATTAAATTCCTTTTACGCTCAATCATATGCTACTACTACTACTACTACTACTGAGCATTTGTATAGCGCTACAAGTTATACACAGCGCTACATAGACATGTAAGAGACAGTCCCTGTTCATCAGATCTTACAATCTAGTCAAGACAGACAACAAGGGGAAATGGTAAAGAAACAAGGAGATCAGGTGAGTCAAAATCCAAAAGCAGCAGCGAAGAGGTGAGTTTTCAGCTTGGATTTGAAAAGGGGCAGAGAAGGTGCCTGGCATACAGACACAGGTAGTTTGTTCCAGGTGTAAGGTGCAGCAAGGTGAAAGATTCGAAGTCTGGAGTTAGCAGTAGAAGAGAAGGGAGTCACACCTTTTGTCAAATTTCAGAGAAATCTCTTTTCAGGAATCAGTGTTTTATGTAATTTTTCTGAGAAGTCCCCACTAAAATAAACTATGCTTCAAAAGTCTGAACTCTATCATACTCAGCTTTGAGTCTCAGCTTCCAGCAGCTCATCAAACTGTTACAGACACTAACCTTTTATACACCCTGGCTCAGCTCAGCACAGCTTTTCAGATTCATGAATTTCTTGTTTTTTTTTAAATTCCATTCAAATACTTCCAGTATATACCTGGTTCAGAGTTGTTGTTGTTGTTTTTCTCTTTAACAGAAATCAAACCAGTTTCCCTTCCAAACCATGGCTGTCAATTTTACTTGCCAGCAACTAATGGTCTTATATATGGTTTTACAACCATGGGAATCACTGAAATTTACTCCCTGGCTCAGACTCTCTCTCAGACTCTTCTTTCCACATTGCTGTCAAACAGGAGAATCTGAACATTAAATCTTTCAGAATTCAGGAAAAAAAAATGTTTGACAGTTCTGTCAAAAGCAGCATCAGCTCTGCCAGAGAGAAAGCTTGTACTTTCCTTTAGTGCTCAATTGGACTCCCAAAGAAGTTTCAACCGCCTTCTTTCTCTTCATTTTTGACTAAGAAAAATATATCAGATATCTTTTACTCTTTGTCTTTATAAATACCCACTTTTAAACCTAAACTTCCACTTCATGACCTTCATACACCTGTCTTCCTTCTTAACCAGCCCCAACTGCCAGTTTCAAGTCCCTTCGCACACATTCCATCATCAAGCGTTTGGTGACCTTCCTCTGTCAACCTCCCAAATAGTTCCCAGCAGTGCTCAGATGCGCATCAAAATCCAAAAATCCCCACACAAAAACGTTTTTCCTCAGCAAATTAGCCCATTTATCCTTTTTCTGTGCTGTTTCTTTAAATTACTAGAAGAGCTGATTGAATTTCATATTGCTGCGTCAGTCTCTGCACTTTTCTGCCTGGATCTCGACCCTTTGAAGAGATCCCTGCTTCTGCCCCATCACTCTCCATGCTTCCATAAGTGCTGGGACTTGTTTTGCCTTTAAATTACATTTTTAGCAATAAAACAGGCTTTTGAAAGCCTCCTAAAGAAGGATCAAGCATTTTTATAGCCATCCGAGGCTCCGGTGCTCTCTCTAAACCCCGAGAGTATAGCCCCCCTCTCGGGGAAATTGCTACAATTTTTGGGCAAAATAAACATTTTTAAATTGGACAAAATATATTTTTGGGCTGGGCAGCCATCATCCAATTACCCTGACCCTTAAAAATGTTCAATTTTATTTTTTTTAATTTCACCATTTTCAGCTTATTAAGGAGCTACATGGCCCCTTTAAGGCCAGCTCCACCTCTTCTGACAAGGCCTACCATAGGTCTGAAGCCTCCCCAAATCCTGATTGCCCTCTCTGAGCCATCCGGGGCCTCTCCTCTCTCCATATACGCCTCCCTATTTGGGCCCTCCGCCCCTAACAATAGCCCATTTCTGAGTCAGAGCCCTCCCATGCCATGCCCAACCCATTTTGGGGCTCTTTGTGTCCCAAACAGCCTCTTGCAAGGCCTCCCGCCCACTTGCCTGCCCCTCCTCTAATTTGGGCCTTCCAGCCCCAACAGTAGTCTCTCAGCTGCTCAAATGTGGTCTAGTGGTTGTGGCAAGTTACCTTGGGTCAAGTATTCAAATCCCACTAGAAGACAGCAACCTTGGGCTGGAAGGACTGGGGTTTCTAGTCCCACAGATGCTCCTTGGGTGAGACACTTTTTGCCTCAGGTACAAAAAAATTAGATTGTGAGCCCTTCTGGGACAAGGAAAAAATATATATACAGTACTGGAATGTACACTGCTTTGACTAGTAGAAAGGCGGTATATAAGCCTAGTTAAATAAATAAATAAATAAGCCTAATTCAAAAGCCTCCTGCCATCTTAGGCCTCCCTCCTAACATCGAGGACAGCCATGCTAATTGTGGCTCTGCCCGATGCCTCTCTACAGACCCTCCCTACAATCAGGAGCAGCCACAGTCACCGCAGCTGCACCCAATCAGTGCCATCACCCTCTCTAAAACCTCAGCAGCCTGTCTTCAATTAAAAAAAAAAAAAAACACTGGTCTTCGGCTGCCTCTGCAGCCTTGATCCGTTGTTTATTTTATTTTATTTTTTAGATGACTGCTGCAGCCAGCTCTCAGGCTGCTCTGCAGCCTCCAGACAGTCACACACTCATTGCATTTAATTTAAAAAGACACCACCGGCATTCTGAAGCTACAGACTGCAGCCCAGAGATAAAAAATACCCCAGCTGCAGAAAGCAGCCCCAAAATGGCCCACAGACTACCAGAGTTTAAAAAAAAATTCTCCTGGCAGCTTCTGAAGAGGGTAAAAGGTTTTTATACACCTGGTTGCATTACTACACATATTCTAAACTGTGTGGACTACTTTGTTTGAAAGGCGGTATATCAAATACCAATAAACCATAATAGTGGAGGTAGTTTATGGTGTTGTTTCTGATGTGACACTAGAATTTGAATAGAAACTTTTTTCTATATTGAGTTGTAAAGTGAAATACTGTACCCTAATTCTGCTTCTGCATCTAATGTTGAGAGTTTTATTGGTTAGTCTGGGAATATTCTGTATAAATAAATAATTATATTCTATCAGACTGATATTCAAAGGTATTTATACATTTGCTGACAACATATATAAATTAGCCCATCCATGTTTCTTCAAAAAAAATAGGAATAATATTGGGCTGTTTAAATTACTAAATGGCCAGATATTATCTGTACATTTGAAGGACATATTAGCAGAGGAGTGTGGGCAGGCCCGAAAAGAATCCAGACAACAGAGAAATTTAGTCACCATTCATATAAGTTACTCATTTGTTTACAAAGGACATCCAAGTGCATTCTGGGATGTGAAAGCCAGAACGTCGAAAAAAAAAAAAGACATTTCAGGAATGATTCCAGAAACACGGACGTGCCCGATAAGGATGTCAATGGTGATCAATTTATTTATTTAGCTAGGCTTATATACCGCTTTTCACCAGGTCAAAGTGGTTTACAGGGAACAGAATGTTTTTTACAATGAACATATGTCAGAGAAGGAACAAAGTAACAGTTGCATTGTAGCAATCAATGGTTTTGATAACAAAGTAATATTAATGCCTACATAAGGGTCTATTCTGTCCTGCGAATAACAGGGATGGATGTCCCATTGGGATGTCTATTCCTGTTATATGCCACCCCTGCCGGCCCCATCCAAAGCCTCCCCATATGACCAAGGAGTTTGTATGGGGAGGCCTAGATGGGAGTGGGAGGGGGCATTACGGAGGGAGAGTCAGGGCGGGCAGTGGGCGGACCGCGGCCCCTGTCCCCAGAAAAGTATTTCAGGACAGGGTTCTCTAATAGCTTAATAGTTAAAGTAGTAGGTTAGGAGCAGTGCTGGCCTTCATGATCTTAGGCTAGTAACTTAATTCTCCATCTTCTCTGTACCTTTAGACGTTTTAAGGCCACAACAATCACTTTCCTGATGCCTGTTTGTACCTACAGCACCTCTAAATGTAGACTTGCCTGAAGATATTCTCGACGCTTCTGAAGTTGAATGGGGATATCCAAGGTCATTACACCTCTAACATGCCCCCTGTCTACTTGGACATCCCTGCACAGGAGACAAACGTCATTTGTAAAATGGCTCTGGAGACAGCTTGGCGATTTCAAGGTCCATGTGCATGTCTTCAGATGTCCAAATCACAACTGAAACTTTTAAAATGACCCTCTTAGTTTAGGGATGTCAAATAGCAGGCCTCAGCTAAACAATGCCAACTTGATCATGCACTATTTATATGGATAATGACAATGAGTATTGTGACAATGAGAGCTGTGTGGAAGAGATGGAATGTGAGGAAAATGAGGAATACACCTTTAATAGCAGAGATAGCCAGGGTTTCCATAGTGACCACAAGCTAGAGGAACATGCAGTAGCTGAAGCTGAGCCCCGCCCAAGCCATGACGTAGGAGCAAGCTTGAGCCCTAGTGAGATGAGATACACGTGCAGGAAGCAGGGTGTGGTCGCTGCAAAGCACTGTTTTAAACCTGCTTCAGTGAGTTGTAGGAAAGCATGGCTGAGAGAGAAGCCGGTAGAGCAGCTGGAAGCATGGCTGAGAGAGAAGCCGGTAGAGCAGCTGAAGGCGTGGCCAAGAGAGCAGCCGAGGAATGCTGACTCAAGTTCAGGAAGAGCACTGGAACCAGAGGATTCAAAGGTGAAGCCTGGTTCAAAGCAGCTCAGAGAGGAGAAATCTGGAAAGTTTTACTCCACCATGCGAAACAGTTCTGACAACAAGAAAAGCAGTTCTTGCTTAGAAGGTACGTCTGCTTCAGTGCTTAGCAGAACTTTGGCTGAAGACGTTGTTAGAGAACTGAAACTAAGTGCAGAACAGAATGCTCAAGGGAACCGTGCAGGCAAGAGGACAGTGAAAGCTGTTACAAACAAAAGTAAACAGAGTTCAAGTAAAGACAGAGAGACAGACCTGAACGCTGTTGAGTTATTAGAGAAGCTGTTTCAGAATAGGAAGGCTCATTCCCAAAGCACTGCTGGTTGTGACCAGAGGGAGCAGTTCTTAGGAGAGCTTCACCAGTTTCTGTATAACAGTAAGCTTGAACCTATTGCCAAAAGCCTGGAGAAAGATAAGCAAAGTGCAGCTTGTGAAGATATGCAATGTTTATGAGAGAGTTCCCGAGTGTGATGAAACAGAGATGGACTGTTCTTTTTGTAAAGCAGAAGGCTTAAACATGTGCTAGCCTTAAACTGTGGAAGGAAGTTTACATAGCATATTTGTTTAGCTAATGGAGAGCTGAGAGCATCCGTGAGAAAGAAAGAATTTCCACTGAAACCTGAGGGTTAAGTACATCTGCCTTGGATAAAAGAGAAAAAGAATTTACCTGTTGTAAATACCAGCAGTAGCTGTGAAACTGTTTGTGCTGAAAGAATGCTATGAACAGCTACTGTGCAAAGAGTCTAATTGAGTTCTGATGTTCCAGGCACATTTTTCTTCCTGGTGATTTTCATTTGGAGAAATAATCCCACTTTGCATAGCGTTTGTGAATTTTGATGCGAGAGGGGAAACCCAAAAATAAATATCTTTGTTTTGCCTTAAAAACCCCGAGTGGTCATACTACTTTGTCTGCAAGTAATATAAGAACACAAGTCCCAGCAACCCCTGCTGGAAGAAACGTCTTGTGACATTACTTAAGGGCAAATAAGGCAGCCCTTTTGCCTATCAGCCTTTGGCCTAGGCAGGGGGGCACAACAGTATATGGATTAAGTTAAAAGACAACACCATCATTGAATGGCTGAAAATGTACCCCTGTTTGTACAGTTCATATCACAAGATTGGCCGCAAGAAGAGGGGTGCAAAAAGCAAAAGCTGGCTCAGGGCACTAGAATCCTCTGAACTGGTCTTGGTATTTGGATGAACAAAAGAACAAAAGATTTGCTTTACTGAGTCATGCCAATAATTCAAGAGGCTCAGTATCCTATTTCCAGCATTCGTCAATCCAGGTCACAGGTACCTGGCAGGATACCAAAAGGTAGACAGATTCCATACTGCTTATTGCAGGGATAAGCAGTGCATTTCCCCCAGTCCACTTTAATAGCAGCTTAAGACTTTTCCCTAGGAACTTGTCTAAATATTTTTTAAGCCCAGCTACACAAACAGCTATTAGTATATTCTCTATCAACAAATTCCAGAGGCTAATTATGCACTGAGGGCCTGATTCCATCCCACACGTCCAGTCCCTCTGTGCAGCCAGCCGGAACCGGACGCACAGAGAGAGTCACGATTCTGATCCCGCGGGTTATGGCCTTCCCCGGTTAACTCAGTCAGGTCTCTTCAAAGGAGCCGCAGCGCCATGGTGTTTGGTTGCCATGGCATTGTGGCTCCATTGAAGAGCTGCGATCTCCAGCTGCCGGCTCCTGAAGCTTATTCCCCGCAGCCCGATCCCCGATCTGGCCTCCTACACCCAAAGGGACCTCCATCCCGTTGTGCCTCGGAATAGCCCACTGAGTGAACAAATATTTTTAAATGTACTACTTTGTACTGCTTCATTGCATGTCCCCTAGTCTTCATACTTTTTGAAGGCATAAACAACCATTTTGTGTTTAATCATTATACTCCACTCATTATTTAATAGACCTCTAGCATATCTCCACTCATTCATCTTTATTCAAACTGAAGAGCTCTAACCTTTTAAGCCCTTCCTCATAGCGGTATCCTTTCATCTCCTTTATCATTTTGGTCTCCATTCTCTGTACATTTTCCATTTCTGCTATATCTTATTTTTAGATGTAGAGACTAGAATTGCAAGCAATACTCAAGGTGTTGTCATACCATGGAGCAATGCAGAGGTATTATGATATCCTTTGTTTTATTCTCCATTCTTTTCCTTATAAATTCTTGCATTTGACAACTTTGAAGAATTTTGGGTTATCTGCAGATTTGATCATCTATTTCCAGGTTATTTCCAGGTCATTTACAAATAAGTTAAGAAGTAGTGAACTCAACACAGATCCCTGGGTATCACCAATATTAACTTTCTCTATTGAGAAAATTGTCCATTTAGCCCCACTTTCTGTTTTCTATCTTTTAAACAGTTCTTGATCCACAATAGTAAACTTCCTATTAGATGACTTTTTTAATTTCACCAAGAGTCTCTCATGAAGTAACTTGTCAACGATATACTATATCCATTGACACAGCTTTATCTACCTGTTTATTCAAACCTTCAAAAGAATGCAGCAGATTGGTAAGACAAAATTTCCCTTTACTAAATCTGTTAGTTTTGTCCCATTAAACCATCACTTTCTAGATATTCAGAAGTTTTGCTCTTTATACAGTGTTCTATTTTCTACCATTTTGCCTGGCACAGACAAACAGGCTCATCAGTCTGTAGCTCCCTGGCTCACCTCTGGAACCCTTTATAGAAGTGGTGTTATGTTGTCTATTCTCCAATCTTCAGGTACTATCGACAATTTAAAGATTGTTTACAAATTACTATAATAAGTCTGCAATTTTATTTTTAAGGTTTTTCAGTACCCTGGAATGTACGTCATCCAGTTCAGGTGTTTTGCTACTCAATATTTCAAATTGCCCTATTACATATAGCGTCACTGAGTTTTGTTTTAATTCCTCCAATTCATTACCTTAAAATATTATTTCTGGCATGGATATCTCCCCTATATCTTTTTCAGTAAAAACCAAACACAGAGAATTAATTTAGTCTCTCTGCTATGGCCTTGTCCTCCCTTACTGTGTTTTTTAATCCTTGAACATCTAATGATACAACTGATTCCCTAACAGGCTCTTGACTTTGAAAGTACCTGAGAAAAGCTTTATTATGAGTTTTTGCCTTGACGGTAAGTTTCTTTTCAAATTCTCACTTTAAATGCCTTATCAGTGTTTTCCATCTAACTTGCCAGTGCTTCTATTATTTCCTGTTTTCTTCATTCAGATCCTTTTTCCAGTTTTTGAAAGCTTTTTTTGTTTTATTTCGGCTTTAAGAGTTTTTTTCATCTCATCATTAAACCATGCCTTCAGTTGTTTAGCCTTCCTTTCACCTTTTTTTAAAGCATTAAATACATCTGGTCTGGGCTTCCAAAATGGTATTTTTAAACAATGCTCAGGCTGCTATAAACTCTAACTTTTCCAGCAGCTCCTTTGAGCTTCTGCTTAAACATTTTCCTCATTTTTTAATAGTCTTCCTTTTGAAAGTTTATTTATTTTATTTATTTATTTACTGCACATTTATATACCGCTACTTCCAGCGATCAGCAGCGGTTTGATTCATGTTCGGGGATTGTCAATCAAGACTGGGGGGGGGGGTGGTATGTACAAATAACTGGGGTCACAGCACACATGGTTAGCGTCTTAGGGGGTGACTTATACATTCTTACATCTATATATACATATTTACATAATTATACATATAGCAGTTTTGAATACTCTCTCAGTTGATGGTCATAACTGATTGTAATGACATCGAAATAGGTGAGTTTTTAGCTCCTTCCTGAATTTGGTGATGTCCTTGGTTAAACGCAGCTCACACAGGAGGTGATTCCAGATAGTTGGTGCAGAGAATGAGAACGCTCTACGACTCGTACTTGTTTTCACTGTTCTGAAGTTGGTGGGGACTTGTAGGTTGCCTGAGTTGATAGTTCTTCTGTCCCTATTTGTAGGTTGCGTGCTGATTAGTGATGATAGGAATGATGGGGATATGTTGTTTATTAGTTGGAAGGTGGTCACTAACATCTTGTATTGTATCCTAGCTGCAATTGGGAGCCAATGTAACTCTATCAGGATGGGGGTAATGTGTTCAGTAATGCCTGTTCCCATTATGATCCTGGCCGTCACGTTTTGGGCCATCTGAAGTATATTTAGTGATTTTTTAGGCAGACCTTGAAGGATGGCATTACAGTAGTCTAGGTGTGGCATTATGAGGGCTTGTGCTACTGACCGAAAATCACTGGGCTCAAGTATTTTCCGTAGTGGTTGTATCACTCTAAGTTTATGGAAGATGGCTTTATTTGTTTTGCGTAGGTGTGTCTCCATTTTCAGGTTGCAGTCGAGTGTTACTCCGAGATATTTGATTTCCTTCTTCGTGCTATACGTGTTGTTGCAGAGGGTGATTGTGGGAGGGGGGTTGAAGTTTGGTTTGCTGGATATATACATGACTTCTGTTTTCTTATGGTTAATTGCCATGTTGTTGTTTTGTAGCCATCTTAACATCTCCTCCAGACAATTTTCGAGCGTAGTATAATGAGGGTCCTCGGTATCTAGTTGCGTGTACAGCATAATATCATCTGCATAGATGTGGTATTTAATATTATGCTTTTTGAAGATGTCACAGAGGGGTTGCATGTAAACGTTGAACAGTAATGCCGATAGGGCTGAACCCTGGGGTATGCCCTGCGTTTGAGAGAACGGTTCAGCTTTCTCCCCGTTGAATTGTACCTGCGGCCTTCTGTTCGTTATGTAAGAGGAGAACCATTTGAGGGGGGTTCCCATTACTCCTATAGATTCCAATTTATTAAATGCTAGCTTAGTAGATTCCCTTGCAGTTTTTCCTCCATTTGCTAAATTCAATGTCATCATGTTATGATCATTGTTGCCAAGTGGTCCTAATGCCATCATCTCTCATACCATTTCCCCACTAAGAATTAGTTCCAAAATAGCTTCTCCTCATGTTGGTTCCTGATCCAGCTGCTCCATGAAACAGTCATTTGTTCATCTAGAAACTTTATCTCCCTAACACAGGGATAGGCAATTCCAGTCCTGGAGGGCCGCAGACCAGTCAGGTTTTCATGATGTCCCTAATGAATATTCATGAGATCTATTTGCATCCACTGCCTTCCATTGTATGGAAATAGGTCCATGAATATTCATTAGGGATATCATAAAAACCTGACTGGTCTGCGGCCCTCCAAGACCGGAATTGCCCACCCCTGCCCTAACATATACTGATATGACATTCATCTAATGGATACTAGAGTAATTGAAATCACCCATTAAGGCTGTGTTGCCAATTTGGTTAGCTTCTCTAATTTCTGCTAGCATTTCATCATCATGTCTATTCATTCTGTTCATGTAGACATGGATCAGGAACTGGTTAAAAGATAGAAAGCAGAGGGTAGGGCTAAATGGCCAATTTTCCCAATGGAGAAAGGTGAATAGTGGTGTACCCCAGGGATCTGTGCTGGGTCCGCTGCTTTTTGACATATTCATAAATGACCTGGAAAGTGGAATAACGAGTGAGGTTATCAAATTTGCAGATGACACAAATCTATTTAAAGTTGTTAAAACCCAGGAGGATTGTGGAAAATTGCAAGAGGATCTTGATAAATTGGAAGACTGGGCATCAAAATGGCAGATGAAATTTAATGTGGAGAAGTGCAAGGTTATGCACCTAGGGAAGAACAACCCAAACTATGGTTACACGATGCAAGGTTCCACATTAGGAACCACCACCCAGGAAAAAGATTTAGGCGTCATTGTGGATACCATGTTAAAACCCTCGGCCCAGTGTGCAGCGGCGGCCAAGAGAGCAAATAGAATGCTAGGTATGATAAGGAAAGGAATGGAAAATAAAACAAAAGATATTATAATGCCTCTATATCGTTCCATGGTGAGAGCGCACCTTGAATATTGTGTGCAATTCTGGTCGCCGTATCTTAAAAAGGATATAGCGATTTTAGAAAAGGTTCAGAGAAGAGCCACCAAAATGGTAAAGGGGATGGAAGGCTACTCCTATGAAGAAAGGCTAAAAAGGTTGGGGCTCTTTAACCTGGAAAAGAGACGGCTGAGGGGAGATATGATAGAAGTCTATAAATTAATGAACGGAGTAGAACGGGTAAACGTAGATCGATTGTTTACCTTATCAGAATATAGAAAGACTAGGGGACATGCAATGAAGCTACAGGGTAAACTATTTAAGACTAATAAAAGAAAATATTTTTTCACTCAACGTGTAATCAAACTCTGGAATTTGTTACCGGAGGATGTAGTAAAGGCTGTTAGTGTAGCTGGGTTTAAAAAAGGTTTGGACAAGTTCCTGGAGGAAAGGTCCATAAACCATTATTAAGAAGGGACCCAGGATATCAATGCTTGAACCAATACAAGCATTGTGGAACCTGTGTCCCTTGGGGAAACTGCTAGGTACGTATGACCTAGATTGGCCACTGTTGGAAACAGAATACTGGGCTTGATGGACCTTGGTCTGACCCAGTATGGCATATCTTATGTTCTTATGTTCTTATGTAGTACAACCCCACTGCTATTCTCATCCCCATTCTCACATGGAATTTCTATCCATATTTATTCTATAGAGCTTTTTTTTCCTGCAAAATCTTTGTTCTGTTTGACTTGATGCCCTCTTTAACATATAGCACCAATTTGATCTACCCTATCATTGAGATATAATTTGTACCCAAATATCACAATATCCCATTGCTTATTCTCCTGGCAGGTCTCTGAGATACCAATTATATCTGCCCCTTTATTCAATGGTATATATTCTAACTCTCCCATTTTATTTTTTAGGCTCTTAGCATTTGTATTCAAAGTATGTTTTTTGTTCATATATACAACCTGCTTATCAGTTGACAGAGGTAATTTGGAATCTTTAAACTCTGTCTGCTGTTTACATCAAGGATTCATCCTTCTGAACCATGTGCTCCAGGGCGACTGTCAGCTTTCCTTCATATTTATTTTAAAAGCTGCTCTGTCTCCTTTTTAAAGGTTAATGCTTGCAACCTGGTTGGATCCCGGTTAAGGTGGAGCCCATCTTTTTGAAAGAGCCCCTCCCTTCTCCAGAATGTTACCCAGTTCCTTATGAATTCAAAACCTTCTTCTTTACACCATTGTCTCATTCATGCATTGAGACTCCGGAGCTCTGCCTGCCTGGGTCCTACGCATGGAACGGGAAGCATTTTGGAGAATGCTACCCTGGAAGTTCTGGATTTAAACTTCATACCTAAAAGCCTAAATTTGGCCTCCAGAACCTCCCTCCCACACTTTTCTATGTCATTGGTGCCAACATGTACCAAGACAGAAAACTCCTTCCCAGCACTATCTTAAACCTTGTCTAAAACCTTGTGAGATCTGCTACCTTCGCACCAGGCAGTCAGTTACCAGTCAGGTCCTCACGTCCAACTCGTTCTCTGAGAGCCAGTAGTACTATGCACTGAGTGCACAAATATGACCTCTCAACAACTGGGAGATAGTAATGCATGTGGCACTCAATGCAAAAGACTATTTAGCCCACATCTCAACAGCTGGACTACTATCTGTTTTTTTGCATTAGTGAGTTTAGTTGTTTAGAGCTGTTCAAGGGAGTAGGGATACCTAAACTAATATAAAGGCTTTTAGGATGATTCGGTATAGTTTATGCTATTATTTTTCTTTGCTTTCCAATGAACTACTAATTATTATTTGCTAAAGGTTAATCACTTCTTGATTGACATAAACTATGGTGTCAAATTTCACTCTCGCTCATAATTGGGTAGCTAACTACAATTTAAGGGACATGTTTGGGATATGTGGCAATTGGGGAGGGAGGGTGAGAGAAAGACCAGCTACATGTCTATTTTCTTTAAGACTATAAAGGCCTTCCTAAATCTTACAGAAGTTACTTTTAAATTTCTAAAGTAAGCTGCTATTTGCTGGTTTGGAGTCCACATAAATCTAACAGAAATTAATTTGAAACCACTACAACAGTTTATTTTGTCTGTTCTCAGTTCTTTGGTTGCCCATTCTTTAAGCATTGAGGAATTCTTTATCCTCAGCTAATTATTTACACAAGTCGTTAGTTTAGCATGAGCTTGATAGTAGATTATGTTCAAGAATAGATAATCTTTTGAGTCTCCTCTGAAATTTGTAAGATTGTCTACTACTCGCTCAATTAGTTTTCTAATAGCTGGCCCTCGGCTATAATATTCACTGCCTGATAGTTTATGCCCAGAATGTAATCTGATGCAATTTAGGAAACAATTGAAAACATTTTTATTTAGTGAGGCTTTTAACTAGGTTCTTAGTTGTTCTGAATCATTTAATAAGTTCTGAGTGTTTCATAGACTCGTTGTATTGTTTTATGCCTGCTCTATTTAATGAAATTTTTCTTTGTCTGAATGTAATATTTTTTCCCACATCTCAAACTTGGGGATATCACTTCGAGCCCTGTTAAATCTGAAATACTTATGATACAAATAAGACAATATAGTAGCCCTGTCAGGGGCAAAGTGGTGGCAGCTGGACTTTAGGTACTTTGGAAGAGAGTGAGCAGAAGTAGTAGCTCTATCCTAGTTTATGTGAAGCTCAGAAAGGAACCATGTGTATGTTTAACACTAGAAGCCCCAAAAGGCATTTTACCTAGAAACCCCAAAGTGTGTCAATTTATTTATTTATTTACATTATCTTATATACCGCGCTTTTCCACATCAGTGCGGTTTACATGGAACAACAAACTTACACATTTCAGTTGGTTGATCTGTGTTTACAATTAACAGGTACTCGAACTTGGATCCAAACTTGGGTAACTATTTACATCTGTACAATCTAGTATTGATGCATCATTGACACATTATCATGACAACTGCATTTAGCATGAAATGCAGATGTGAATTAATGTGAAGTTACTTATTTGTGAAATACGTGCAGTATGTGATGTCATTACATGATGTCATTATGTGTTTATTGTTTGTAATGTCGGAGTAAAACTGTAAACAGTGATTGAAATGCGCCACCTAGTGGGAACATGAATTTATACCTAGTAGCCCCAAAGTACGTCAATTAGAAACATAGAAACATAGAAATATAACGACAGAGAGGTAGAGCCTGAGGAAGTGCAAGAAGGTCGCTTGATCTCTCTTCTCCACAGAATCCTGCTAATAATCCTGGCCTCCCCGCGTCAATAATCTTCACTGATTACCCCAATAGCGTGATTCTGCAGGCATGGCGTCTGGTAAACCCTCCCATTTGGATTTTAACGCTACCACAAATGCAGGAGTGAAGCATCCAAAGCCTGACCACCTTTCGCCTCAGAAAGCAATGGGCCCAAGGGAGAATGCGGAGGCCCTACAAGAACTTTTGTCCGAGATCAGGGTCATAAGCGAGTTGGTCGTGGCAAATGGAGAAACACTGAATGGTGTGCAAGCCGACGTCTCAGAGTTGAAGGATTTAAAGGAACAGATCAGCGTGCTATCAGAAAAGATGGAGGGGCTTACAACAAAAGTAGAGGTTCATGAAGAGCGTCTGAAGGTGGTGGCGGTGAATAGCAAACGCATCGCTACATTGGAGCGGAACCTTGAGGACCTAAACAACAGAACACACAGAAATAATATCAGGTTGGTTGGTGTGCTGGATGGTTTGGAAGGAAGGGATATGATGGATCTTTTACTCAAGAATAGCCCAAAGATGTTACAGCTTGTGTTCGAGCTTCCGTTCGAGATAGAATGGGCACACAGAGTCTCAGCACATGCCAGACCTCAAATGAGTCGGCCGTGGCCCATCATTATGCGGCTTCTGTGACATCAGCAAATGGTCCAAATTATGGCTGCAGCAAGAGCTTTAGCACCGCTAAAACATGAAGGCCAGAACATAGCCTTTTTCCCTGATTTCAACAAACCTACAGTTGATAGACAGAAGCAGATGTTGGCCCTCAGACCACGACTCCAGCGTCTCCAGGACCACTATGGATTGTTTTCCCCTGCAAGGCTCAGACTAACTTTGCACAATCAGATAAGGACATTCGCGGATCCGTAAGCCTTGCTCGCCTACACAGAGGAACATTAGGAAGCGGAGATGCGGTAGGATGTCATGGGTAAAGTGAAATGGTGACAATCCTAAAAGGAATAAAACTTGACCCTACTTTCCCTACCTCCTACAGACCCATCTCTAGCATCCCTTTCCTTGCTAAAATAGCCAAGAAACTAGTTCACACCCAACTCCAAAACTATATTGATGTCCACTCTCCTCTTGACTTATTCCAACATGGTTTCAAAAAGAACCATGGTGTTGAAACTCTCCTTACCTCCTTACTAGACTCCTTGTACTTTCACACCTTGAATCCTACTCAAGGATGCCTACTCATATTCCTCGACTTATCCGCTGCTTTTGACTCCCTTCCTCACCATCAACTCTTAAGCAGACTCTGTGAAATAGGACTTAGCGGAGCAACCCTAAACTGGTTCCGTTCCTACTTAGAAGACAGAACCCAACAGGTCCGTATTGGTAATGATACCTCCCTCCCATTTACCCTAAAACAAGGTGTCCCCCAAGGATCTAGTCTGTCGGCTCTCCTATTTAACATTTTCCTTCAACCTGTGTGCAACATCTTCCAAAGCTATGACATTCAGTACCAATTATATGCGGACGACATGATGTGCTTTACCCCTTTTAATCTTGCTAACCCAGACTTTTCTAAACTAAGCGACTGCTTAACCACTCTAAAATCATGGCTCTCCCAACACAACCTCCTAATTAATCAAGCCAAGACCGAAGTCCTACAGTGTTTTTCAATAGTTCATACAATCCACCTCCAACTTTTACTATTGGAGACCTCACGCTTGCTATAAAAAACCAAGTAAAATATCTTGAAATTATCCTTGATCAGAACCTCTCCTTCACTAATCAAATAAAGAAAACTACCAATGCAATATATGCAAAGCTTCATACCCTCTGAAACCTCAAACCCCTCTTAAGCCCTAACTCTTTTCGCTCTGTCAAGCACTCACTATCCCATCTATTGATTACTGCAATCTTATTTATCATGGCCTTTCCAAGAACACCATACAACCGCTCCAACTAGCCCAGAACACGATGACGTGACTTATAACCAATAACTCCAGATGATCACACATTACCCCAGTCCTATATGATCTCCACTGGCTCCCTATCCAATACAGGATTAAATTCAAAGTCCTTACCCTTATGCATAAAATCATATTCAATGAGTCAGCTCCTTGCCTCTCCCCTCTCCTTCCCTCCCCCACTAACATTAGAACCCGCCGTTCTATTACCAAAAACCTCCTGACTATCCCTACATCCAAAAGATATTGCAAACAATCTATCTGTAACAGGTCCTTCTCCCTCTATACCCCATCATTATGGAACTCTCTCCCTCATGAGCTGCGTAACTGCCCAACCCACTCTGAGTTCCGAAAGAAGTTAAAAACTCTTATTTTCCTTGAACATTTCTCCTTGCCACCTTAGTACCTAACTTCCTACTCCCACTTTCCTGCTCCAGCCTCTCTAATTCTCTAAATCTACTCATACAGCCATTTGTATCCCGGTTTGTGCCGCTGTAAATAGTTGTTAATTGTTCTTGTAAAAAGTTCTCCTTGTTACCATTATTTATCCGTTACTTTGTTCCATGTAAACAGTTGAAACATACTGCCTTTCTTGTTTTATGTAAACCGTCTTGATTTGTAGAAAGACGGTATATAAATTCTGTTAAATAAATAAATAAGGACTGAAGAGTTGATTATGGAGTGGGCTCAGACGATGAGATCCCCTTTGGAGGCCTGGGACTGTTCCATTTGATGTGGACATGGACGCTGGAATACAATGAGATGTCTAGAACTGAAAGGGACAAAGGGGTTGCCAAGGGTGGACGAGGGATATGTTTTTCAGTTGAGTGTGTTTGTTGAAGGGGGGGAGGTAATTGATGTGAAGCAGGAGGGGGAATATAGAAAGGGGAAAAAGGGGGGATAAGCAAGGAATGCTCTTGGGGGGAGTGGGGAGGATCGTAATTCTAATTGGTAGAAGTGGAGATCGAGGGGTAGTCTTGTTGCTGATGGCTCACCCAGGGTTATTTGTGTGTTTTTGGGGAGGGGTTGTCTTCAATGTTGGATGCTAGGATTAGGAAACAAGACAGCAGGTATGAGTCTGGCGCTGCAAGCCCTAAGGTAGCTATGCATATTTGTATCTGGTGTTATAGGGACACTTAAGGTGCTTTCTCTGAATGTAAAGGGGATTAATAACCCGATTAAGTGGAAAAAGTTACTAGGGTATTGTGCGAAGAAGTGGGCATATGTGGTCATACTTCAGGAGACCCATCTATCTTCCGTGGAAGCAAAGAAACTGGGGATGGGACAGTACATCTTAGCGGCTCACTCCGCGGTGTGTCAGAAAAAGAATGGGGTAAAACTTCTGGTGTGGAAGACTCTCCAACCATAGATTGAGCTTGCCTCTGCAGATCCCGATGGGAGGTGGGCAAAGGTCCTGGTGCACATTAGGGGGGAAAGGTTTGCCATAGTTAACATATATGGGCCAAACTGTGATGATGTCCCCTTTTATCAGAAGTTATCTGCGGAAATTTATGAGTTCAGATCCCATGAAATCATTCTAAGGGGTGATTTCAACTTGATGCTGGATCCGCTGTTGGACCAGCAGCCATATAGGTCACAAAAACCTGGCAGGGCAACTACAGTTTATTTATTTATTGCTTTTATATACCGCACTCTTTAAAATCAGTGCGGTTTACAGATAACATTTTTATGCAGAACAGGATGTCTGTTATGCACTTACAGTGAACGGATGATACAACTTGGATTTCAAACTGGGGGAATTATCTACAGTATCTAAAACTATCTACAGTATAATATAGGTTGTCTGTGGCTTATCATTGCTTAGCTGGGTGACTAAGGTTGGGCTGTGAGTAGTGTAGGAGAAAGAGGTGGTGTTTTAGTGCTTTTCTGAATTGGGCAAAATCCGTGATTGCTCGGACGGTGACTGGGAGCGTGTTTCAGCAGATGAGAGCATAAAACTTAAAGGCTCTGTTCTTCGTTGCTTGGGTGCATTTAGTTATTTCGTTGGGGGTCTGAAGGGTATTGATGGCGAATGACCTCCTTGCTCTGTTTGCTGGAGTGGGGTAGAGCAGATCTGTTAGGGAAGAGGAGGATATTTTGTTGATGGCCTTAAAAGTCATCAGGACTACTTTATATGTGGTCCGGCAGTAGATTGGTAGCCAGTGCAAGTCCTTTAGAATCGGGGTAATGTGGTCTCCTCTGGAGGCTCCGTGTAGGAAGCGTGCCGTGGTATTCATTGCCAGTTGTAACGGGTTTAGTGTGTTTTTGGGTAGGCCATGAAGGATCATATTGGCGTAGTCAAAGGGGGGGGGGGGGGTCACCAGGGCCTGAAAAACTGTTCTGAAGTCGTCTGGTTGCAACAGGGGTCAGAGATGTCTCAATGTTCGTATTTTATGGTGAATTTGCCTGATGATGTTGCTGATGTGTGTTTTAAATTTGAGCTGCTGGTCTAGTGTAACACCGAGGTAGCGGATAGTGGGTCTACTTATGAGCTCAGCGTCTCTTGTCTTTAATGTCGGTGGTGGGGAGAACGATTGATTTCTTGTAATGAAGAGTACGTCTGTCTTGCTGAAGTTTATCTTGAGGCTCTGTGCGTGGAGCCAGTCCATTATCGCCTCGAAGCATTTTACTAGTGGGGAGAAATCCGGATTGTCAATCAAGAATGCATAGATCAAACATGAGACGTTGAAGGAGCGGATTACTTCACATATGGGTTGCATGTATATGTTGAATAAAAGGGCAGAGAGTGAGGAGCCCTGAGGTACACCATGTTTTTGTTGGAAAGGCTCAGAGGTTGTTGATCCTGTACGAACCTGCTGCCATCTGTCCGTTAGATAAGATCTGTACCAACTCAATGCTGAGCCGCTAATTCCCTTACCTTGAAACCGTATCAGGAGTTGATCATGGTTTACGGAGTCAAACGCAGCGGCGATGTCCAGGAAAATTAATGCATATCCTTGTTTGATGTTGTGAATACTTTATCCCTAATAAAAGAGATGGGTTTATCCGACATATGGCAATTATTGCATCCCACTGAAAAGGAATTCACCTTCTATTCCCTCCCGCATGGGTCACCCTCCCAAATTGATTTTTTGCTCATCTCCAAATTTTTAGTGGCCTCGGTGGGAGAAGCTGGTATTTGTACCACCACAGTGTCGATCATGCCGCTGTATTTTTAACTCTGGTGGTAGGGGCAGTGCCTACTCGAGGATCGGGTTGGTATTTTCATAGGAAAATACTAGAAGACTCGGCTTTTCGGGAGCACATACAGATTGAAATGAAAGAATATTTTGTCAGGAACCTCCCAGAGGATACGGCAGGATGGGTCTGGTGGGAGGCCTTTAAAGTTTCTATATGAGCCCAGATAACAAGTTACTCTATACTGTTAGCCAAACAAAGGAAGGCTGTTTTCGCTGAACTCGAATCCCAAATCGCAGCTGGTGAGAGGCTCCTGCGAACAAAATCGGACCCCTGTGTATTGCTCCGCTTACAAAAGTTAAGATATCAATATAACAACATATTAAGTTCTGAGGCTAGGAGTTCAATACATACACAGAACATGAGATCTTATGCAGAAGAAAATAAAGCAGGAGGTTTGCTGGCCTCTATGTTAAAACCCCGTGGAGAGAAATCTAGGATTGAGGCAATCAGGACGGAACAGCAAGTGTTACTCACTAAAGCTAGTGACATCAGTGAAGGCTTTAGTGCCTTTTATTCTGGTCTGTACTCCTCGGAAGGGGTGGGTAGTGAAACAGAATATCAAGATTTCCTGGAAAACATGCCGCACCCCGTTTTCACCTCCCAACAAGTTGAGAATCTAGATGTGCAGTGTACGGAAGGGGAAATCCAGGTGGTCCTCAAAGATGCAAAAAAGGGGAAAGCGGTAGACCCAGATGGTATTCCGACTGAATTCTATCAATTGTTCCAGGAGGATATCGTTCCCCACTTGGTCAGATTTTTCCAGCTTCTTGTGGAGCAAGTCCCGGAGGTGGGCGTGTATAATGCGCCAATCATTGTAGTGCTAGAAAAAAGAGGGCAGAGATCCTCTCAGAGTGGAGAATTATAGACCGATCTTTCTTAAACGCAGACTACAAGATCTTCGCAGTCGTCCTTGCAAGAGGCTATCGAGGGTGGTTTCAGAATTAATTCATTCCGATCAATGCGGCTTTTTGTTGGGGAGATCGACATCGGACAACACACGTTTGCTCTTGGATCTTTTTTCCATAATGGAACTGGATGACCACCCTATGGTTGGGCTTTCTTTGGATGCAGAGAAGGCCTTTGATAGGTTGGAATGGGCCTTCATTTATCGGACGCTGAGGTGGTTCAGTTTTGGAGACAGGTTCATCAGTCTGATCAAGGTGCTGTATACTAATCCCCAGGCTTGCATATTGGTCAATGGGATAGTATCTGCCCCCTTTTCGCTAGGCCGTGGAACTCGGCAGGGCTGCCCACTTTCTCCGACACTGTTTAATCTGGCACTGGAGCCTCTAGCATTAGCCCTCAGACATTCAGAGAAGATACAGGGTATTAAGGTCAGAGATTTGCAGATAAAGTTGTCGGCCTATGAGGATGACTAGCTGTTATTCGTACAACCTAATCAGGTAGATGAAGTGCTAACAATTATAGGCGCTTACTCAAAAATGTCAGGTTATAAGATAAATTGGAGTAAGTCTGTGGCATTCCCCATGAATAGGGTCACTTTCCCAGCGTCAGTAGAGGACTTTCCGTTTGTATGGGAGGCCAAAGCCATCAAGTATTTAGGGGTCAGGTACTGCTTTTCACTGGATGAGACAATTCATATTAACTGTAAAAATATAGAAGACATGATTTGAGCCTTCACTTTAAAGTGGTCTCCGTTGTCGTGGTGGGGTAGACTCGAGGTCATAAAGATGGTCTTGATGCCCAAGATAAACTATATCTTGGAAATGCTGCCTGTCAATTTGCCTCCAAAGATATACAAAGAATGGGAGCGTCAGCTCATATGTTTTTTATGGTTTGGCAAACCCCCCAGGATTGCAATTAACAAATTAAAAGCGAGTAAAAGCAAAGGGGGGCTACACTTCCCTGACTTCAGAGGTTATCACCAGGCCTTTTTGCTTTTTTTTTTTTTTGAAAACTTTATTTATAGATCAGCAACAAATAACAATGAACACAGTATCAGGCAAAGAACCCCCGGCCGGGTGTACTCTTATCCCCGCCGCAGGGTGAATTACATGTGCAATTTTCAAAGACAGCAAACAAACCGTGCCTTATGAAGAAACCAGTGTTTTATAGTTGTATTTACTTCTCCTATCCCCCCCCACTGAACATAATAGGGAAAAGAAAGGACCCTCCCCCCCTCCCCACCCACCCCAACCCCTCGCCATCTCCATCCACAGCACACCAGCCAGTTTCGTTCCCAGGAGGAAGAGTCGCCCGCTCCACCCCCACTGGCGCCACCACTTGTGCTCTAACATTCTAGAGACCCACGTTAACTATTTCATTTCGGCAGTAGGGCCCCAAATTCTGAATATAAGGTTCCCAATTAGCATAAAAGTGGCCCATCGCTTAACATGGCTCCGTGCTCTCCAGTGTTCTGCCAGCATCAATTGGTGAAAACTATTGCGCCACTCCAGGAAAGTCGGCGGAAGCCGCTCTCGCCATCTACGGAGAATTGGGCCTTTCCCCACCAAGCACGCTTTGCGCACGAGGAGCCGCCCACTGGGACAAGACAGGTGCAGTTGATCCAGTATCACCAAAGATCCTGTCCAAGGGAAACGCTGTTGCAGCAACCCCACTATACAATTACTGATACGTGCCCAATATGGGCGGATGCGCCTACAGGTCCACCACATATGGGCTAAATCCGCCAGGGGTTCGGAACAACGAGGGCATGACCCATCCTGAGTGACATGGCTCCGTAGGGCCCGTCGAGGGGAAAAGTGTACACGGGTTAAGGCTTTATACTGAAGTTCCCTCCACCGTGCCCCCTCCACCAGTAGAGGAATGCGCCAAAGCCTTCTGAATGGTCCCAACCGGGATCTCCCGCCCCATTTCCCTTGCCCAGGCCTGCTCAACTCTCCCGTAATCTGGCAATACCCGAAAACAATCCAGCCGGGTCTTCAAACCCGTTATCGAAGGAGGGGAATCCCCCCCGAGACCAAAAAATTCAATGATCTGCGCTGAGCGGTCCGCTTCGAGGCCCTCTCTGGGCAACGAGGTCACATAATGAGAGAGTTGGAGATATGTGAAAAAGTGGTAGGGCTCCAACTCATATTCAGCACACAGTTCCGGAAACGATTTACAGGCACCCGACAATCCCACAACGTGGCCTAACATACGGACCCCCTTTGCCCACCAAGACTGGAACCCGCGGGACTCAGAGCCGGGCGTAAAATTCACATTACCCCGTAAGGGAAGCCAACTCGAATTCCTCCAATTGCGATTCCAATAACAGTTCAGCTGTTGCCACGTGCGGCGCGCGGATGTCATCATCACACTGCGCTTAACACTAGTAGGCAGTTGGGCATTCTCCGCATGCAGAACACCCAACAGGGAAAGTGGGGCCACTGCCGCCGTCTCCAGCTGTCTCGGTGTATAGATGTCCGTCTCGCCCAGCCAGTCACCTACGTGGCGTGCCTGGCATGCCAGGGCGTACAGCCATAAGTCCGGCAGCCCAATACCACCCCCCCGCCAAGGTCCAATCATGCGCTTCATCGGGATACGAGCCCTAGCTCCCCTCCATAGAAATCTCTGAATCTCCCTTTCCACGCGCAGGAGATCGCGACGATACAGCCAAACCGGCAAAGTCTGCAGCCAATACAGTATTCGGGGCAGAATCACCATTTTGACCGCTGCCACTCTCCCCAACAGGGACAGTGGTAAAGGATGCCAAGCTCGCATCTGGTTGCGTATCCCATTCAGAATTTTCTCAAAGTTAGTGTAGTATAAATCTTGAGGCAGCCGTGTCAAAACGATACCGAGATACACAGGCCTTTTTACTTAAGCAGGGTGCTCTCTGGTGCACGGAGGTGGTCAGTGGGCGGAGACGGATTTGGGTGGAAGTGGAGGGGCGGGTGATCTCGCGAATCCCTCTCTCTTTAATGATCAACATGAGATTCTCAGACTCCCTTTGGGCTCCAAATACGATTGTTGCAATGCAGGCTGCCTTTAGTTGGCTTGCGGGTCTCATGGGAAAGGACAATCCACCGTCCTGGGAACTCCCTATTTGGTACAACCCTATATTCAAAATCAGCGGTAGAACGATTTCCTGGAAATTCTGGCAAGAGAAAGGAATTTGGACTTTGGGGCAATTAGTCCGGGCTCAGCAATGGAAATCCTTTGCAGATCTAAATGAGGAATTTGGCTTGCCTATTAGGTGTCTATTTCAGTGGGTTCAGATGAGGAGCTGTTTAGCAAAGGCAAAAATTGATGTTAAAAATATATCAAAGGAATGGGGCTTGCAGAAGATGGTGGTCTCTTGTTCAGGGAAAAAGGGGGCAACTTCGAAATTATATGCAGTCCTAAGGGATGGCTGGTTTAATCCAATACCGGGGTCGAAAAGAAGATGGGAGGAAGAGGTGGGTTCTGCTATCTCTCCACAGCAATGGTCTTTACTGTGTACCAAAGTAAATAGAGTCTCTAGCGCCGTGGCTATAACCCAAACTATATTTTATAATACACCATGCTTATCTCACACCCAGCCGGCTTTCCAGATGGGCTCCCGGAGTGGGAAGTTGAGTGTTGGTCCTGCTCCGCACAGCTAGGCACTTTAAAGCATATGCTATACGATTGCCTTTACGTTCAGAGATTCTGGGAGATGGTATGGGAAAGGATCCAGAAGATTCTTTGCTTCCGGGCACCTCTGTCTTGGGACCTTGTGATCATGCGCTCAGCCTGTTGCAATATTTTAGTAGAAAAAAAATCATTTCTTGTTCAATTTTATGGTTGCTATAGCCTTGAAATTGATTTTGGTCTGCTGCAAAGATTCCAGCAAGTTGGTTGTTTGTCACTGGTGGAACTTGGTATGTCTGCATGCCAGTTATGAAAAGATGCGGGGATTTAGAGCACAGGCAGAGGTGCCCGGGGAGTCGGCTTGGGTCCTGGAAGGATAATTGTGAAAATAGTAAACAGGGAACAAGTAACGCTGCATATAAGTGGAAATGTTTAGATGACTACACAGCAACAGCTGGTATCTGTGTATGAACTGTTGGAGTGTACCAGGGCGCAGACGCATTATAGGGTTTAGTTCATAGTGGAGGTTCATAGTGGATGATATCAGTATTCACTTGGAGACAGGGGAGGGAGGGGGAGGGGGATTGGTGTATGTTATGGTTTTGTTTTGTAAGTGTGTTGTTGTGTTTTGTTGTTGAAAACTTAAATAAAAGCTTAAAAAAAAAGAAATATGACGAAAGAAAAAGACCACATGGCCTATCTAGTCTGTCCTTCCATAACAACTACAATAATCCCCTTTTTTCCTTTAGAGATCCTCTGTGCTTGTCCCATGCTTTTTTGAATTCAGTTACTGTCCTCATCTCTACCACCTCCGCTGGGAGACTATTCCATGGATCCACCACTCTTTCCATAAAGAAATATTTCTGAATATCACTCCTGAATCTATCCCCCTTCACCCTCATCCCATGTCCCCTCGTAGAAGAACTTGCTTTCAATTGAAAGAGGCTCTCCCCCTGAACATTTATGCCACAGAGGTATTGAAACATCTCAATCATATCACCTCTATCCCGCCTTTCCTCTAAGGTGTACATATTAAGATCCCTAAGTCTGTCCTCATATGCTTTATAATGAAGATCACTAACCATTTTAGTAGCCACCCTATGCTCTGTCTCCATCCTGTTCACATCCTTTTGAAGTTGCGGTCTCCAGAATTGCACACTATACTCCAAATGAGGTCGCACCAAAGACTTATACAGAGGCACTATCACCTCCTTTTTTTCTGCTAGCCATTCCTCTCCGTATGCACCCAAGCATTCTTCTAGCTTTTGCCATTGCCTTTTCTACCTGTTTAGCTACTTTAAGATCATCAGACACAACCACGCCTAGGTCCCGCTCTTCTTTAGTGGACAAAAGTACTTCACCTCCTATACTATATTGCTCCCTTGGATTGCTGCAGCCCAAATGCATGACCTTACATTTTTTAACATTAAATCCCAGCTGCCAAATTCTAGACCATTATTCAAGCTTAGCTAGATCCCTCCTCATGTTATCTACACCTTCCTGGGTGTCTACTCTATTGCAGGTTTTGGAATCATCTGCAAAAAGGCATACCTTACCCGACAGCCCTTCCGCTATATCACTAACAAAGATGTTAAAAAGAATCAGACCAAGGAAAGATCCCTGGGGCACACCACTGGTAACATCCTTCTCCTCAGAGTGAGCTCCATTTACCTATACTCTTTGTTGCCTCCTTGAAGCATCCAATACAATTGAGTGCGTCAATTGACGTAATTTGAGGCTTCTAGGTATAAAATCATTTTCCCACTAGGTGGAGCATCTGTCATTAATTTTCGATGCACATATTTGAACATCTTGACCTTGCTAACAAAGTCATGGAACATGACTGACATGGTTCTAGTAGTGGCGCTGGTATACAACTTTGAAGATGCATTTGCGTCAATTGACGCGCTTTGGGGCTTCTAGTGTTAAATACAGAGGTTATAGAGTATAGTCCAGTCTAATTATACCCTCATTGCCTTCATGGTTTGCAGTTGTGAATATTTCAGCCGAGTTTCCTCAGAAAATCCAGATTACCCAAACTGTCATACAATAGGGCAAAACTTACATAAGAACGTAAGAAATGCCATTCTGGGTCAGACCAAGTTCCATCAAGCCCATATCCTTTTCCCAACGGTGTCATAAATACCTGGCAGGTTCCCAAAAAGACACACAGGTTCCACAGTGCTTGTACTGGGGCAGCAGTGGATTTCCCAGGTCCTCTTTTGGTTTATGGACTCTTCCTCCAGCAACTTGTCCAAACTTTTTTTAAACCCAGCTACACTAACAGCTTTTACTACATCCTCGGTAATGAATTCCAGAGTTTGGTTACACGTTGAGTGAAAAAATATTTTCTCTTGTTAGTCTTAAATGGGACGCACTATAGCTTCATTGCATGTCCCCTAGTCTTTCTACTTTTTGATGGTGCAAGCAATCAATCTATGTTTACTTGTTCCACTCCATTCATTAATTTATAGACCTCTATCATATCTCCCCTCAGCCATCTCTTTTCCAGGTTGAAAAGCTCTAACCTTTTAAGCCTCTCCTCATAGGGGTATCCTTCCATCCCCTTTACCATTTTGGTGCTATTCTCTGTACCTTTTCTAATTCCGCTATATTCTTTTTAAGATACGGAGGCCAGAATTGCACACAATATTCAAGGTGCCGTCACACCGTGGAATGATACAGAGACATTATAATAACCTTGGTTTTATTCTCCATTCATGAAAGGCCATGGGGCAGGGTCTCAGTGGCCGCGTGTAACCGGGTGTTCGGCCGGTGCGAGGACCCTGGCCCGCAGCCGTCATCAGAAGGGGGCGGAGGCACAATGACGGGAAGGGCTCCTATGAGGCTGATTGGCTCCACCCGTGTGCAGGAGCGCGGAGGAGCCTGGGAGCTGGAGGCGGGCGGCAGTGAAGGGGAGGCGCCATGAGTCGGCAGCGGTTGCCTGTACTGTGGTGAAGAGCGCCCTCCTGAGGAAATGGAGACTGAAGGAAATCCTGAAATGCAGCAGGATTTATACAGGATTTACAATCCTAAAAGGAAAAAAAAAGCCCTCTTCTGGTGAGCTGAGAATGAAGACCAGCCCAGGGGAGGAGTTGAGCAGTGCTGATTGGGCACACCCAGGGGTTGGACGGGGTGTGTCTGAAAAAGAATCCCTTTATGAAGTGGTGAAGGACGCTGCTAAAGAGATTAAGGGGATCAAGAAGAACAAGAAGAGAGAGAATAGCTTGAAGCAGAATTCCCAGGAGCAGAGGACCTGTGAGCAGAGGGCCTGGAAGCAGAAGCAGAATAGCTGTGAGAAACAGGAAAGCCATGAGAAGTTGACCAGGAAGCAGTTTGGCTGCACGTCTGAGCCTGGTAGCAGCAGAGGACCTGCAAGGATCTTAACAGGTGCTTGGAAAGGAAGTCCTACGAGAAGTGGACGAAGCCCTTGTTTAGAGTCTTGGGAAAAGGCAGAGCCCTCTTGGACACAGTTTGGACCGGAGAGACCCAGAAGCCCTCACAGCTACAAAGTTTTTGAGCTACTTAAAAAGAGAGGAGCCTGGCAGAAAGACAGAAGTTTCTATAGGAACCTGGATAGAGAAGGTAAAGTCCCATCTCCTATATTTAAGGCTGTTTTAAAAGATCCCAATTGTTACCCTGAGTCATTCAAGCCAAGAGCTGAAGGGGGAAACATTATTGACTGGGAGAAAAACTCAGTGTTGGCTGACAACGGTTTGTCAGGAACTGAACAGGCTGAATTGCTCCTTCAGGACTTTAAAGAGTTCTTAGAATTGAAAGCAGGCAGACAGTCAAAGCTGAATGAGGACAATAGTTCTGTGCAGTCAGAAGATTTTATGCAAGTGGAAAATGCCTTACCTTTGATAAACTCTGATTATAATAGCATGGACTGTTCAATATGCTGTAAGGAAATAGCAGTATAACAAAGCTTGCCTGTACCTTGTATGAAAAGAATACAATGTGGAAGTTTCTGCTGCCGTGCTCTGAAAACCTAATTGTTTGCACCTGAGTTTGAGTTCACACTGTGAAGGGAACAGTGATTGCATGAGGCTGCAATATATGTAAGTCACCTCTTGAGGCAGAGCTGAGTTAAGCTCCATAGAAGAAAAGCTGGTCACACTTTACGTTGTCTTATGTTCCTGAGTTTCTTCTGTTACCATTTAAAGCACCATTTATGTTCATGTATCTGAATTTTGATGCGCTGGAGGACTCTCCCCAACACGAATAAAATATTCTTGCAAAGCCTTACCGTCTCTGGCGCAACTACATTTATCAGTGAGAGAAAGGAGAACAAAACTACATCTCCCATCATTCCAAAGGAATAGTTTTAATCCATTCCTCACGGGACAATAGGCCACTCCTGTCCTTTAGCCCTAGGGCGGGGGCAGGAGCGTCGCAGTACTCAGGCATCTCCTCGTGGTCTGGGACTGCTTTCCGGGTCACTGGTGAGGCCTCGCTTGGACTAATTTTGTTAAAATTGGGAGACTGTGTCTCGCGGAGGTCATGGGGGGCGGGAGGTGGTTCGGAGGAGGGCGCACGGGGTGGGTTGGAGCCTGTGCCGGGGGGAATGCGAGGGGGGGGGACTTTGAGGCCTGCATATGTGTGCACGGGAGTGGGGGAGGGACAGGGGAGATGTGAGGCAGCCCTTTAGGTGCTTGCGGGGGTGGGTGCACTGACGAGCCTTTTTCAGGGAGGGGAGGCTGGTGGTGCTGGAGTGCATGGCATGAGGCTGAGGGGGGTTGCGATGGGGGGCAACATCGGGAGGTACTTTTTCCCTGGGGGGCAACGTCGGGAGGTACGTTTTCCCTGGGGGGTGGTGGATGCTTGCAATGCCCTGCCGTTGGGGGTGGGGGGTGCGGCTACGGTGGCGGAGTTCAAGAGGTCAGGGGAGAAACGCGGTGGCTCCCTTTTTAGCCACCAAAAAAAAAAATCAAACTAAACTTCACTACAGTGTCTTGTGTGTTGGGGGAGGTGGGGTTTGACCCGTTGTGTGGGTGCAGCCTTCGGCGGGGACGTGGGGAGGGGTGGCCTGCACAGAGCAGTGGGAGCGCCTGCTCTTGCTGCCTTTGTGGGGCGGTCCGGATGGACCGTGCCGGTTTTTATCTGCCGTCATGTTGTATGTTGCTGTCTTCCTTTGTTAGGATTACCAGCAGGGTTTGGGCTTTCTCCTCCTAGGAGTATAGCTCGGGATTGGGAGTGGAGAAGGGAGGTGTGGAGGATTTCCTGTAGTCTGGAAAGGCTTTGGTTGGGCATTCCGGTTGTGCTTTGTTCAGCATACAGGCTGGCTTAGTGAAATTGTGCTGCTTCATTAATGCATGCTAATGCTGTTAGCGTTTGTTATGCCCCATCACCTGGAATGGGACCTGCAGTGAATGGCGTGCACTACCACGGCAGCGCCTTTTGGTAAATACAGCCTCCACTGTTGCCTATGTGTATCTCATTGCTGGGCATCTTTCTCATGGGTTGCTGCATTATGCATGTGCAGTGTTCGAGGGACAGTGCCCAGGGCTTTGCTCTTGACCTGAGTGAGTGTGCATGTGCCATTACCTTGATTACTGTCTGTGCTTCTCTCATGTACACACTGACTTTGTTAGACTGACCGCACATGGTTTGGAATGGGAAGGAGGAACGGATGCTTCTGTGGTGCTTATCTTTGAATACTTTATTTTACCCATGTAATCTCTCTACTCCTCCTCATCCAGTGGAAGGGATTAAAGGGGGAAGGGGGGCTATCTGGAGGGACTCCAAGGGGGAACAACCTGTGCAGCTCCTCTTGCTAGCGGTATCAGCAGCAGTACTAACAGCATGCAATTCTCTCATCTATGGGGCTACTGTGTTCACAAATGCTGATTCACACAATGTGCAACCGCTTTTGATGCAATGCACAAAGCCAATGAGTGCAGACTGGTGCGGAACAATACTGAAATGCACCGTTTCATGTTTCTAGTATCGACTGTTCCTAGTTCCTCGTGAATGAAAGGGTATGACATAGTAGTGGATGTTTTACCGGCCTGGATGTATTTCCCCCCGGGGGCGTTGGACTGTGGGCCTTCGCTTGGGGGAGGTGTCACGGCTTGGGGGGTGGGGGTAAGTCGGTGCAGGATTCCCTCGGGGGGCTGGCCGCGGTCCTGGAGTCTATTAACCAGTTGGAGGCTTTGTTGACGGGAGGGATGGCTTGGTGGTGGGCCACGGTTCATGCGGGGCGGAATGGTTGCGGGCGGAGGGGGGGGCTCCCCACCTTGGTTTCTGCTGTTGTTCTCTTTGTCTCCGCAGGTGCGTTGGGAACTCGGCACACTGTCAGGTGCAGTGGAGGTGGCCAACGGCGAGCTGAGCGCCCAGGACCGGCTGCATCGGATGACCAAGGATGGCGGATGCTGGAGGCTTCAGCCAGCGGCACCAAGGTGGCCGAGACTGGGGCAGCAGGTGAGTTGCAGGCAGACCGGGGGGCCGGGTTGGTGGCGGAGATTGTCCTGTGTGGAGTTATTCCCTGCGGCGTTCACCAATTCTTCGACCATGTCGTTGGGGGGCGGATGTTTCTGCGGAAGGGGCGGGAAGCCGTGTTTCGAGGAGAAGGGGCTCTGGGATAGAGTCTGAGGACTCTGGCCGGCGGATTTGGCAGCGGCGATATGTAGAGCTTTCCGCCTTCTAGAGGGCGGTAGTTGGGTCAGCGGGAGTCAGTCAAAAAAAAAAAAACAGAGAGGGTGGCGGTGAGTTGTCAGTTAGGAGGCTGTGGGGCAGGCGAGTGGCACGGGAGGTCCAAAGTCTTTTGCCCGTTTGTGGCTGGGAATAACATCAGGTGGAATCAGGCTTTAGGGGCCAATGCGTGGGGAAAAAGGTGGAAACGGGGCCCGTTAGGCCTCCATGCCGGCCCCTCGAGCAGTCAGCGGGGGTTGCCGGCCCACTGCATTAATTCTGGGTACGGTCTTGCTACTTGTGGATCGGTCAGTTGCAGTGGTTGGCCATTTTAGTCTTGGGGTGTGGGGGGCACAGGGGTTACGGAATCCGTTTGCATTTGTGGTCAGTACACCTGGCGGTGTCAATGGCGTGGTTTCTGTGGTGACGATGGAGGTTAGTGCGAAAATGCCTGGCGTGGGGCTGTGCAGTTGCGGTTGCCTACTTGCGGTTTTCGTACTTGGGGGAGCGGGTGGTAGGTTGGGCAAATGGATTGGCAGCCCGAACAGTGTAAGATGGAAGGCCCGGTGCAGAGGAGTGCCGGTTATGCGGAGATTCGGAGGTCAGGGAGTTGGCGGGTCCTCTCCCTCTTGATAAGACGTCGATATGGCAGGTGTTCTTGGTGACCGGGTCGGCTGCATTGTAATTAGCGTTGAAGAAAATGCGGGCTCCCTGATGCAGGGTTGCTGTGGCAGTGTGTGGCGGCAATTTCGGGAGTGCTTGTACTGCACCACAGGATTTGGGATCCGAGCGCTGTGGGCGGCTTGAGATGCGTGCCTGTGGGACATGCTATGCTGGGATTGCCAGTTTATTGGGTGCGGGAATTCTTCCAAGGGAGCGTGGGCGTGTTGTCAGCTCTTAGCAGGCTGGGCGTGCCTCCTGCCTATCTAACAATAACATTCCAGGAATTGATCTTCCAGTTAGGGGCGGGAGGGCTGTTGCTCGATCAGTGTGCAGCTGCGGGTTACTGGAGTGGGGCGACACTGTCGCAGTGGTCGGGACAGGGCGGTGGTATTGGCAGGTTCATCTGCGAGCGGGGGTTTTATCTAGGCATTTCCCGGCAGGCTCAAAAAGGGCTGGTGAATGGGTTTGCCACTACCGAAGGGGTACGGTGGTAAACCTGAAAGGGCCTGGAAAGGGGCGGGGTCCCGTGGAAGGGGTGGAACGTGGGTCGGGGGGATGCAGGGCGTATGATTAGCTGCAGGGGGTGGAGGGTTCTGGTCGATGCCTCTGGACGCTGGAGGGGGCCTCTTACACAAGGGTGGATGTGGGAAGCGCTGCTCTGCCTTACCATGTGGGGCAGGATTACAGTATGACGCCCCTCTTTCCGGGCGTTGATCCTGGGTGATTTCAGTGCGGTCCATAGGGGTGGGTCTGTAGCAGATTCCGGCAAGTTGGGGGTGTGGGAGGCTATACAGCGACAGCGGGTATGGTTAGGACTGGGGCTGTTGCGGGTCCTCCTAGCTCAATCTGACATAGACTGCAAGGGACGGGATTTTGGAGGTATGCTGGGCTAGTGTTCAGCCCATGGGGACATCTTGTTGACCCCTTCTGGTGTTAGTGGCGTTCATGCCCACACGGGGGCGAATCTTCAAGTATGTGGATTCAGGACGTCGGAAGCGTTGTCAGGCAGATGGGCTGAGGTTGCAGCGGCGAACGTAGGGCTGGACGCTGTGGTATGTTCCGTGATGCTGTGGGTGGTGTGTCCACATGTCTGAGGAAGTTCGCAGCCAGCTTGTGCGATGTTGTGGGCCGTGACTGGGGGGGTCGTGGTGGGGGTGCCGGATTAACAGGTGCCGGATTAGCAGCTGCAGGCATCGGCGGAAGGGACTGGGGCTTGCGAGCTGGTTTCGGCTTCAGGGAGGCGAACAGGCATGCAATTATAGGAGGCTAACCGGTTGGGGTTTTGTTCTGACCGGTTGCGGTTCAGTTGTGGGGGAAAGGCCTAGGGTAGGTAGGCTGATGGTTGTCCCATTGTGGTGGGGGATGGTTAGCGAGAATCGGTAGCCGGTGTGGACTCCTGTGGTCATGAGCTGGCTAGGGTGTCATTATGGCTGGGGGAGCGCGGTCGCATTTGGTCCGCTCCTCTTGCCTTTGATCGGTCACCCTTGGGATCGAGGACCTCACCAGCATGGATCACGTTACATTTGCAGGAGGGAAACGATTGGGTTGGGGGGGGCGGATGGTAAGTGCTACGAGTGGTGTCGAAGGATCTTGCTGTCCTTCGGTGCAGATTTCCCAGCTGGGCAGGTTTCCCAGTGGGATTTCTGTGGCGGACTTCATGTCATGGCCGGCTGGCTGACTTTAACAAAAAAAAAAAAAAAGGGGGGGGAGGGGGGAATCGGCTGGGTGCCAGTTGGGGTCCATGTACAAGGCAGCTGGCTAATCTGACATTTGTGCATGGAGAGTTCGGGGGCATGGTTGTTAAGGGGGCGATGAGCACGTATCCCCTAGTACAATGTATGCTTTGGTGGGGGACTCACCGGTCGCAGCTTGTGTTGGGGGGGGCGGCTTCGGGACATTGATGTCACCGGCACCGGTAGAGGGATCCCGGAGGTCCAGGGTACGGAGCTCTAGGCGGTACCGGGGTCGAGGGCGGGGTGCCCTCGACCTGACATCAATGTCCTCTGTGCCGGTGGCGGGATCCCGGAGGTCCGGTGTCCGGAGCCTTAGGCTATACTTGGGCTGGGGGCGGGGTGCCCCCGACCCGGACAACCCCTGGCTGACTTTTGCTAATTACATGGCGAGGTTGGGGAAAGGGGATTAGGAAGATTGCCGTTGGCATAACCGCGGCGGAAGCGGAGGCAGAGTCACCTTGCTAATAGCATGGCTGGTGAGGCATTGTTCCACTGTGTGGATTGTTGACAGAATTATTCCTGGATTGTAATGTTCAGTATGTTATAAAGATTAATAAAGCTGCGACCGGTTATTTCCCAAGAGTGGTTGTCTGTGTGTGTTTGTGGGCAGAGAGGGGGAACTAAGGGTGGGGCGAGGGGAATGGGGGTGGTTGGTTTGAGGGGCCCGGAGCACCATGTCCGAACTACCTCGGTTACTTTCCTTATGATTCCTGGCATTCTATTTGCTTTCTTGGCTGCTGCTGCAGACTGGTCGGAGGGCTTCAATGCATTATCCACGATGATGCCTAAATCTTTTTCTTGCATGGCGGTTCCTAATGTTGAACCTTGCATCATCTAGCCATAGTTTGGGTTGTTCTTTCCTAGATACATAACTTTGCACTTGTCTACACTACATTTCATCTGCCATTTGAACTTCCATTCTTCCAGTTTATCAAGATCCTCTTGCAATTTTTCACAACCCTCTTGGGTTTTAACAACTTTGAATAATTTTGTGTCATCTGCAAATTTGATTATCTCACTCATTATTCTCATTTCCAGGTCATTGTGTAATAATTATCCCCTTACCTCATTTTCAGAAGTGACTTTTACTCTGGCCTGTTCCTCAGACAAGCAGTCCTGGGGATGGAATCCATTGCATACAGTGTGAATCTGAGTGTGCTGTGAGATGCAATGGGTAACGTCAGGTGATGGTGGCAATAAAGTCCCTTCTTCATAGACAATGTAATAGATTGCAATGGCTTCATAATGTTATGTGAGGATCAATTTTTATGATCTTATTACTGATGATATAGTTTCTCCTTTAATTTTTAAATTACATTGGCATCCTGTGAAAGCCCAGATTCTCTTTAAATTGTTTTGCTTTGCTTTGCCTTTATGATCTTACGTTGAGTGGTTCCAGAATACATGATTAAGCTGGTAGTTTTTGTTGAAAACAAAATATCTTTACATTTCAGCAGTAACTTACAATTATCCTGCCAATTATTACTTGCCCTTTATCCCTCCCTTCTTTCTTCCTCTCCCCCCTCCTTATATGAATGTTTTAAAACTTTCCTTTTAAGATTTGCAGTTCCTTTACTATTGTTTCTTTTAATTTTGTATTATGTTTTTGTAAACTGCCCTACTGTTACTCATGAAGGGTGGTAAATCAACCAGCAATAAACATAAACGTTTCAGACTCTTCTATGAGAATATTTCATCATCAAGGGATGTTGAATAGGTTGTTTTCTTACCAACTGGGTATGGAGTGGAATAGGTTACCTCAAGATATTAGGATCAGACTAAGGCAATCTTGAACTTATTATGGCCTTCTCATAAAGAGGACCTTTTACGTTTTACTAGCACCAGTCTGGCCAGGAGAAGACACTCTTTCTTGGGGAGGATCTCCTGCATCTTAGCCATCAATTTTGAACTGTTTCCATCCTTTAGAAAGGTTACAATAGCACGCAGAGACAAATGAGATGTATTTCTGGCTCCACACAAAGACAAATCTACATTAAAAATTGGAGTACATGTGGAAGGCGTACAAATTCCCCATCATTGCACATATGATGGCAATTTTGTAAAGATTCTTCTATGTGTAAAGCTTGTTACAGGTGCAGAAAGGGGCTTTTTAAAAATTGCATGACCACATACCTGCATAATAAGCACACAAACAGAAAGTGTGTACCTGTTTTTACATGATTTGCACAGGCATTCCTAAAGGAGGCAATTTGTGCAGAATACAGGCAGAGTCACAATGTGCATGCATATTTCATAAAATGTGCGTACACATAGAGTACACACACAAATGTACGCCTCTTTTAGAGAAGGTGTAAATTCATGTGTTGGTGGTATTTGTGCCCTATTGGGGCTGGATCTGAGATCTTATTGTGTTAAGACACTTAGGCGTCTATGTTGCCTTTATAAAATACAATCAATGAGATAATCTTTAAGAGACCAGGTCAACACCAATATTATACAAAAGTACAGACCCCCAATCCTTACTCAATATAAAACACTTTATGTGGACCTCAAAAGAAAGCGCAATGGCAGAAGGCAGGACAGCCTTGCATGCCAAATCTCATCATAGGTCCAATTACAGCATAGTCCAAATCTTTCAGAAGATCCTCAATATACAGTTCATCACAAATTGCACATACCTTTAAGAAAAAATCTGCCATATTCTTGACACAATATTGTGTTCCAATATACCCACCTCTTCAAAATGTTATTCCTCATTTAGAAAAACTAAAAAGCCCACTTTAAAACTAGTAACTTGCCACAGTCATTCATTTCAGCTCTACAGTCTTAGTCACACTCTTGGGTGGGTCTTTCACTAAAAGGTGCTAACTGGCTGCACATGTATCTGGTGTGTACTGAATGCTCATGCATTGCCAACTAGCATAGGTCCATGATAGTGTGGGATGATTCTCTTGCTGTGTAACCCACAGTAGGGTCATGCGTAGGTGGGTTAGGGGCAGAGAGTAGGTATGTTGAGCTCAGTGCAGTTAGCGCTCTATTCATACCAAGTGCTACCTGCATTTGCTTGGAATCTCATAATATCATCTCAATAGGTGGAGTTAAGTGCACCAGTGCTAATATGGTGTGCACTGGGGGAGAGGGTTCTATGTTAATTGCCAGGAAAATGCTTTCTACACTCCCCAACAGTCAATGCAGTGGTGTTGCACCAAAAGCTCTATCATTTCAGATCCTTTGCTGTATTAGGTGCAATACCATAGCGCCTGTTAGTAAAAGGGCCATTTGGCATCTTCCTACAGTTAAAAAAAATAGTGTCATTAGTATATACTGTAAAACACATGATCTCCATATCAAAGCAGATTCAAATTAGAGTCACCCATTTGATCTTCTGATTTAACTCATTCAGTGCTATAGTATTCAATTGATATAGCCAGCATGATTTATATAATTATGACATTTTTCATAATCACCACACCTGCAGCTCTTTTTCACAATACCACCTGCCAGCAAATATCATCTACAGAATGATCCTTAGCAATCCAGTTCGCCACAAGTGGAGCTGTCAGCGTTCTAGTAACAATTCTACTTTTATGTTCATTAAGCCACGGACAGACCTTAGGGATATGTTTACTAAACGGCGATAAAGGAGCAAGTGTGCTGTTAGCACGTGCTAATTGTGCATGTGCACACTTAGCGTGTGCAAAAAGGCACTTTAGTAAAGCGCCTTGTGGGTAGAGAGAAGGTATGCACAGGGCGAAAGTGGGGTTCAATGGGCGAGGAGTGGGCAGGAACAAGGCTTGCTTCCTTAACGCAGGCATCTTAACAGCAGGAACCCTAACACTATTCAAAACCTGGCAGAAACTATGTTTTTTGAGGAGAGAAAGCCTATTTTATGTCTGTAATATGATGCACAGACAGGGGAGCCCAAGTGAGTGATAGTAGTGCTCCATTAGCAGCAATAGCATAGTGTCCGAGTATGAAAGGACACTATGTTGATGGTGCAAATGGGAGCAAAGGAGGTGGCACATGGGTCATGCAGTGGGGGCCGCTAGTGCATAGGGGGGACAAGGCAGCTGCCTAGATGGCACATAGAAACATAAGACTACAAAATATGCCAAACTGCTTCAGACCAAGATCCATCATGCCCAGTATCCTGTGTCCAACAATGCACAATCTAGGTCACAAGTACCTATAAGTTTCCCCAAAAGACACACAGGATCCCCAATAATTAATGTGGAAAACAGTACATAGCTCGGGTCCTCTTTAGCAATGGTTTATTGACTGTTACCCAGGAACCTGTCCAAACATTTTCAAACCCAACTACACTGACAGCTTTTACCACATCCTCCAATAATGGATAGCAGGATCTGATCACACATTGACTGACAAAATATTTTGACCTAGAAGATCCAAATGGGTGACACTGTAGCCGCATTGCAGGTCTCCTAGTCTGTCCACAGTCTGATGGCATAAGAAAGTGACCTACGTTTACCTGTTCCACTCCAGTCAATAATCTATAGACCTCTATCATATCCCCCTCAGTCATCTTTTCCACAGGTTGATGAGCCACAACCTTTTTAGCCTCTCCACAAAGGGGTATTCTGCCATCTGCAGAACCATCTGTGATGTTCATCATGATCTCACAGTGACAGTGGAAACACACAGTCCTGCTACTGCTGTGGAAAGGCAATGTGCCACATGGGGCGGTCCAAGAGTCCTTGCACCCCAGGCAGAGATCCAGGCTGCTTCCCCCCCCCCCCTGCCGCATAAACCAGTTGTGGGGGAAGAGGCCGATAGTGCCAGATGCTGTAGCCTTCCAGGTAGCTGGAAAATGCAGGTGCCTGGGGAAATAACACAGCAGTGGCTGACATCCTCTCCCCGAGATGTATTGATGGCAAGTGGTGATGGGGCCCCTGCATGGGTAGAAACATAGAAACATAGAAATATGACGACAGAAAAAGACCACATGACCTATCTAGTCTGTCCTTCCATATCAACTACAACAGTCCCCTTTTTACCTTTAGAGATCCTCTGTGTATGTTCCATGCTTTTTTGAGTTCAGCTACTGTCCTCATCTCTACCACCTCCACTGGGAGACTATTCCATGGATCCACTACTCTTTTCGTAAAGAAATATTTCCGCATAACACTCCTCAATATATCTCCCTTCACCCTCATCCCATGTCCCCTCGTAGCAGAACTTTCTTTCAATTGAAAGAGGCTCTCTCCCTGAACATTTATGCCACGAAGGTATTTCAACATCTCAATCATATCACCTCTATCCCGCCTTTCCTCTAAGGTGTACATATTAAGATCCTTCAGTCTGTCCTCATATGCTTTATAATGAAGACCACTAATCATTTTAGTAGCCACCCTCTGCACCGACTCCATCCTGTTCACATCCTTTTGAAGGTGCAGTCTCCAGAATTGCACACTATACTCCAAATGAGGTCGCACCAAAGACTTATACAGAGGCATTATCACCTCCTTTTTTCTGCTAGCCATTCCTCTCCGGGTAGCTGGTGGGGGGGGGTGCTCTGTGGCCATCCATGTGTGCCCCTGCTCCCCCATCCAGCCCTTGTGCCCAAGGCACCCACCAAACCCGCATGTTCAACATTCTGGGACTGAGACCACCACCACTGACAATGCATGGGCATGTCTGCATGATGGGGTGTTGGAGGTGGCATGGGAAGTGGCACCAACCTATAGGAGACAGAAGCTTTGTCCTAGTCGTGTACACCAGCGCTTTTACCCAGTGAAAAGCGGGATATAAATACAGTTAAATAAATAAATAAATAAATAAATGTGCCAAAGGCCAGCTGAAGGGAAGCATGTCAGCAACAGGAGCTGTCATTCCCATAAGGCAGCTCTATGGTGCAACACACACAGTTGGTGTATACATGTGTGGAGGGTCACAGGTTCAGGTCCCAGTCCCTACTGGGGTTTCTGTATTGCATCTTCCTGTGGACAAGGTTTAGCTGACAGTGTAAGTACAGCTCCAGCATGTGCAACTCCCAAGGAGATGACCAGCAAGGGTGGAAACACCCACCAGCAGCACTGACAGACTCCACTATCCACAAGTGGTTGGAGGCTAATAGCACATGGTAGCAATGGGTGGTGATGCCAAGGCATGGTAATAGCATCTGCAAACGTTAACAATCCTTGAGATGACATTGAGACAGGAGTGTCAAGCAGGAATGCCAACCTTTTTCACTTTTTCACAGTGCGCCAATGAGAGTGTATGCGTGTGTGTGTTTATGACTTCCCTTTGTCCTGTGGCTTTCTGCACTGCATTTAGGCTCACATTGTCTGAGTTTTTCCCAGCCTGTTTGAAAAATGTGAATAAGGTGATGCAGAGCATTGTGGGTATTGCCTGAAACAGCACATATTGGCTTGGATGTGTCTGCCACAATGGTAGAGTTTCAGGCTGAGATGCCATTGTGTCCATCTGCCTGGGTGGTCACTATATATCATCCTGAGATGGCACTCTCACTATGACAAAAAAGTGACCATGGCACGGCTATGTAACTACATAGAACTGTTATAATGTCTGGCTCTTGTGAAGTGAATGCATTCTCTATCTGGAGAGGTCAATCACTGTGTAAAGAGCTGGGTGTCAATGCTGAGTATCCCAAGGCAGAGTGCTTGTGGTCACACCATGTACATGCTGACCAGCAGATCAACTGCAGTTAGGTTCTACTTGGCTGACACAGCCCAGTGAAAAGCAGCAGGAACAGTCTTACTGCCTATGCTATAGTCCACTGTTAATCCTCAATGGTTGGGGCAGCAGTGGTTCATGGCCTACTCACCGGGATCCTTGCAGGACGATAGACCCACACCAGCAGGATTTCTGACTGGACAATTGCCCCACTGCAGTGGCTGTCCATAGCAGCAGCATATTGACACTAGCCACTGACTCACACTGTTATCAAAGGGTTAGTGTCCAACATGCTCAGAATACAGGGTCAAGCTGTTGTTGTCACTGTTGCCTACAGCAAGCAGGGAATAAAAAGAAAAGCATAACACACTGCAGATGATACTTGCCACACACTAGCAGTGATGCAGATCTGCAGCAGAGACCATCTCTAACAGTGCAGGTTCATTGGACCAAGTGCTGGGCACTCCTCCTCAGCCCTGGGGTGACATCTGAAACCGCTCTGCAGCAAGACTTGCTGTTATGTAGCACATGCAGCCAGTGCGTCTTACAGAGTTTATATGCTGTATCAGTCTTCAGCTGCAGACCGCTGTTTTGCATGTGCAGTGCCTCATGGGTAGTGAAGGGCCCAACCTATACTGGCACAGACAGCAAACAGTTTGATCAGAGATCTGTAGGCTCTAACCATCTACATAGAGCTGCGGAGAGGTGTAGCTTACTAGTTGGAGTTGGTGCAATATCACCATGGTCAAAGGTCCAGGGTTTGATTCCCACTTGTTCATTTGGTGCCTGGGCGTGCTTGCACAGTACTGTCTTTGCTGTGACCTGCAGACAATTATTCTTCTACATTTCTATGTGTTATAGGCACACATTGGATAGCCCAACATGGCATTCCCCATCATGGACATTTGTGAGCATGGCTTTAGTGACTCTGCTGTGGTCAGTGATGTATACGCAACAGATGTCTGGGTCAACAAGTATGGATGCGTTTTCTGTTTTGCCATCATTGTGACCTCCCAGCTTTACGTAAGGAGGATATATCTTGTACATTCAGGCACATAACACTTGTTGCATAGCCATCTCCTGCACTGTTCTGCCATCATTACCTGCCCCACATGGGGCAAATTGGCTCAACTTGTCCCTTTCTATCATGCCACTCTGTCAGGTTTATTATCTTGCAGTTTCACTGGCTGAGGCACCAGTCCCACTCGCACAAATGGTGTTTCATGTAGCCCATGGCACTGCTGCTTTTGGTTCACACACACCAAATGCTTTTGGCCTGTATGATCCCATACATCCACCCACCACACACAATGCAAATCCTCTGCTTGGATGATCCATGGCACAGCCCTGCACCCACCATTTGACTGTCAGGGAGATTCATGGTGGGGCAGTTTACTGGCAGTAAGCTTCCCCATCATGGCCCTCAGGGTTCATTTGCAGCAGTTAGCCATATCATGCACACCTTTCTTGTGACTGCTCCACTTGAGCACTCATGGACAATCCTCCCTTTGCTGCCCACATCAGACACATGCTGCCTCCACCCAGACACTGTCCTGGCCTATAGCAAGCCACAGACTGACAGTACATCTGGATACATGTCCACACCTCACAGACACTATAATGTAGTTTATGGTATGGTGTAAGCTTTCAAGTGCATCTAGGACTGCATGCCTGTCACAGCACCCCCCCCCCCCCGCTGCTGCATTCCCTCTGCTGACTTCACTGCTGCCACCACCCACCCATGACACAGCCAGCACCCTCGCTGACCATCATCACTAGGCAGCCGCATATCTCGCCTTGTCAACAACCTAGGCCTTCTCTACAGTCAAACATGTTCATCACACATACTGCCACATTGCCAGGCATCAGGTGAGTCATCTCCATCAGCTACCAATTATGCTTGCATCCATACTTTCTCCAATGGTTTCCCTGTCCACCACCCTTTCAGCATTTCAGTGACTTTTCTGCATTAAGATGCATGCCAGACACATGCCCACAGCATGTGCTATTACCGCACAGTAAGTGTCCACTTCCCACATGGTAAGTGTCCACTAGCATCTCTTAATGCCGGAACGTCTCTGACACGCCCAGCACATGCCTCTGACATGCCTTATCGCTGTCATTAACATACAGAAAAGACTGTTCCTTTACCGTGGTTTAGTAAACATACCCCTTAGATATATTTATGCCTTACATAGATATAAAAGCATGGGCATAAAATCATGTGGATCACAAAGGCTGAATCACAGTTTGTATAAGCACCACTTTTAAAAGTTCATCCTTCGGCAGGGTGACTCTAGCACACCCATAATAGCATAGGTGCAACAGCAGCAGTGTTCATAGATAATATGGCCCTTATTCTCCGAATCAGAAGCATAGAGATGGACATACTGATTTACATGTTTTCCTATGTTCTTTCCTCTCTTATAAGCTATCATAGGAAATTCAGACAGCTAGAGTGAAGTCTCAAAACTGTCCAGTGCTTCCTCAATATTTTTACAACCTGATTAGATGCAGTAGAGAACGGCATCACGCACACCATCCGATCTGCCGATTCAGGATTACTATAATTCAATAATGGATCCTGTTGAGCAAATGTATGAATTGGTTAACAGATGAGATTCTTTCCTCATCATACAAGCATAAATGTTGTGTCTTATATACTGTGCTATTCTGAATCAGTGTGGTTTACATTGAACAGGGCATTATAACTTGGAGATAACTATTTTATAGGGAACATGGGCTATGGAGGGTTAAGTGGCTTGCCCAAGCTCACAAGGAGCACCTATGGGACTAGAAACCCCAGTCCTTCTGGCCCAAGGTTGCTGTCCTCTAGTGGGATTTGAGCCCCTAACCTTCCGGCCTGAAGTACCTTGCCCCAACCACTAGGCCACTCCTCCACTCCACTTCTACTGGCTTCAGATAGACTGTAGCCCTCAATTGATTATACTTCTTCACTATAAGTACATCCAGAAATTCAATTTTAAATGAAGGATAAGGCATAGTAAAATACAAATTCTTATCCAAAGTATTCAGCCACAGTCCACATTTGTTAAATGCATCTTCTGATTCAGTCCAGCAGAAAAGTATATCATACAGAAATATATTTACATATATATACAGGGTGGCCAAAAAAATTGTGAGAACATCTCGTAGCATATAAGTTATTTAAAAACTCAAAAAGACAGATGTAAACGATTGACAAATTTTTAAAAAAAAAGGATGGTGACCGGAAATTGTCGAAATAAAGAAGTTATATAGCTAAAAAAAGGTAAATAAGTAAACTATTTAAGCTTTTAATTTACGAGATGTTCTCACTTTTTTGGGCCACCCTGTATATATATATAGGGTTCAAAACCTGCAACATACAAGGAGGCTATTGATGGCACTAAGGTAACATCCATGGCCACACCATGTTTGCTCATAAAATTTTCCTTCATACCAAAAATAGTTTTGCTTAAGAAGCAGCTCTGCTAGTTTAATAAGAAAATTTACAGGAATCCACTTATGAATATCCACATTCATTAAAATACCTTCAAAATAGAAAACACCGAGTACTGAGGAATTTGGAGTATATAATGCTGTAATATCCATTGAAACTAAAAAGGCAATCCTATCAGCATCACAAATTCCATCCAAAATAGATGGGCAGTATCCGAAATGCAGGAATCAATATGTTCAAACCACAGGAGAAGAAGGTGTCCGCAGAGGCAAGTAAAACCAAGGAGCGGAACCCAAAGGACCAGGCCTACACGCAAAAATATAAATGTGCAAACAATTTTTATTGGAGGACCCAATATGTTCAACAGCTGGTCTCAGGAATATCTTAACACATTTTGACTACGGCTCTAATACAGAGCCAGGGATGGAGACTTCTGTAAGTCTTCCATGATGCTGCTGCAAATTCTTATAAACTTTAGGTCAAAAGCATGTTATCAGAACCACAGGATATTTCTTTATTAAAAAATCTCCTAAATTATTATGAAATTTCACAGAACATGCTTCATCAACCAACTTCTTAATCTCTACTTGAAAATGCACTGTAGGTTCTCTTCCTAATTTATAAAATTTTGGATCTGATAGTTGCCTTGCTGCTCTCAACTCATATTGTTCCCATTCCTGGACAACGATTGCCCCGCCTTTACAATTGCCCCGCCTTAACAATTTGATTATCCTTCATCAATTGGCGCAACACCGTATTATCTGAGGCTGGTAGATAGAAACATAGAAACACAGAAATATGACGACAGAAAAAGACCACATGGCCTATCTGGTCTGCCCTTCCATATCACAACTACAACAGTCCTCTTTTTTCCTTTAGAGATCCTCTGTGTTTGTCCCATGCTTTTTTGAATTCAGTTATGACAGATTTTTCTAAGTGGTTAAATAGAATATGATATTTTTGAACTGTATAAGCAGAATATTTTGAAAGATTTGAACTATACTGTAATTAATGAGATTAGGCATGTAATACTGCCCTGCCTTCTTATGTATTTTATTTTTTAACAGGTGTTTTTTTAACTGCTTTTTCATTCCAATCAAAGCAGTTTATATTGTAACTTAAACTTGATAATGCACATTAAACAGGAACACTGATGATCTGGAATTTTCTGAAGCAATGGAGGGTTAGGTGACTTGCCCAAGGCCACAAGGAGTGCTAGTAGGAACTGAACACTGGCCCTTTGGTCCCCAAGCCTCTGCTCTAACCACTGGGCTACTGTACCTCCTTGCATGTCTACTGTTCAGGTCCATATGTAAAATATTTTTCACTGAGTAAGGATTAGGGTCTTTATTTTTGTATAATATTGGCCTTTATAAAATAGGCTTAAACTAGGCACCTTTTTGGACTCCTTAAATGCCCTGTTATAAAATGATCCCTATAAATGACTACTGGCTCCCTGCCTGTGATTCACCGGTGGTTACATGTATAAGTGGCGTGTTCACAATGTCATTTGCACATGTGAGTTTGATGCCTTCTTTCATATGCATTCTTTTGGGGGCAGAGATAGGTGCTGCATTCACTGAACCTTTTGCACAACACTACTTTTGGATGTCCCAATTTGGATTATCCATTTTAAAGCATGGATGACTTCTACAAAGTTATCCTCACTGATAACCTGCAATGTTTATTTGCTTTTACTGTGACTGTTTATTCATTGTTGGCTTATTTTCTATGGCTACTCTTTTGAATTTAGCTTTCAGGAGATTGTGTATAGAAACTCTTGGTGACCCAGCAGCCCCTGAGTTTTCTTGGCAAGATATAACAAGAAGTAGATTATTAGGCCATTCTTTCAAGGACATGCAGGGTAAAGTGACTTGCACAAGGCCACAAGGAGTGCCAGTGAGAATCAAACCCTGGTCTCTTTGTCACCAGCCCACGGCTCTAACCCAATAAGCAGTATTGGTGTGACCGAGAGCTTGACCTGAATGAGAAATGCATTGTATTTTCCTTACATGTTTGAAAAGAAATTCTCAAGTATCCCTGATATAGACAATACCAAAGCATGGAAATTTGAATACACTGAGTAATATAAACTTCTTTTCGTTAATCCATCATGCTTAGGAAGTACTGCCGCTAGCAAACAAATTACTTCAATCTGTAAATTGTGATCACGAAGTGGCATTGCATAAAAGCTGAAGAAAATTCAAGGATCCCTTGTTTGGACTTTTCTGAATCATGATTCACAGGACACTGTTTGGACTGGCTAATAGAGATGGAACAGCATGTTTGAAGCTAAGGGAAAATTATTCTTCTGACTCCAAAAAAATTATCTTTTGTGTGTTCATATTTTTAGTCAAAAACATAAATGAGAATGATTATGCAAAAGAACATGAAACAGCTGGTAGAGCAGAAGGCAGAAAAAGTAACAACAACAGAAAGAGTGAAATCTAATTTCCCTTCTTTCATGAGTGAATGGGAATTTCAACAGTAATTTACTTTCTAGAAGAATAGAACAGTGAATTCTATCTTAAATAGACTTTTTGCTAAATAAAAAGCAGCTACATGAAATATTTGAAAATTAAGTTATGAAAATGTGTTTTATTTCTGGGTTACAGTTCCCTTAGATGGCAAAATATTACAGAGAAAAGAAAAAAAAACCCTCTGTAGCGCATTACTGTTTTCATAACAAGCAACAAAGTATTTACTTTTATATTGTAGGATTACATAGTTACCGAAGCATTATCAAACATTAAGGGCGCGATTCCGACATCAACATTTTGGCCCTCTGTGCTCCCGGGTGAAACCGGACGCACAGAGGTAGCCGTGATTCTGATCCCTCGGGGCACATCTAGCCCCACAGGATCAGAATCGCGAACAGGCCTGTACATGCAGGTCGGGACCCTGATTCAGTCTGACCTGCATGTACAGTCCTTGCCCAGCTAGCTCAGTCAGGGCTTTCCAATGGAGCCACGGCCCATGGTGTCCGCTTGCCATGGAAATGCGGCTCCATTGAAAAGCTGTGATCCCCGGCCACCGACTCCAAAGCTGCTTTCCCCACAGCCTGACCCCCAATCTGGCCTCCTAAGCCCAGGGTCAGGCTGTGGAGAATGTTCTCTGCCCCCTTGCCATTACCGCGCGCTGGGCCCATCATCCCCTGCTGACTAGGGGAACCTATTTCATCTCTGAGGTGGAATAAGTTCCCCGTTCAAGCTGCCGGCCCTGAATATGCAGTGCCATCATTGGAATCGGCCCTGAACATCCAGGGCTGATGACCACCCACTGCCTGCCCTAATGCCACCCCCGATCCGCCACTTTCCCAGCCCATCTACCTTCCCCGTACAATGCAGAATGACCCCATAAGGGAATAATTTACTACTGGTTTCAAAATGCCTCCATCAGAAGTTCTCACCTGCATTTATTAAGTCAACACTTGTTTATTCAGATACCTTTCAACATGCCAAAGGTACACTCAGTGACAGATTAAGTGGATGTATGTGCCTCTTTGTAAGTATCCTAAGGTGGCCTACAGGAATGAGAAGTCAAGATCAATGATAATATTCTGCTTCACCCATAGAAACAAAGCAAAAAGCATTTGAGTAGAATTGGCAGTTGTCTTCATGATTGCTAACAATATTGATCCAAGCCAGGTTTTCTTTCCAACATGCTATGACTTGTACTTCACCTTTGTTGCTCAAAGATGTGCTTTGTCTTAATATATGCAGTAGAGTAAATACAGGAAAATATGAGACATCTTGGAAAATATGTTTTGCAGGAGGACCTAAACCAGTGTGGCTTCTATGGATATGCATAAGTAAAAAATAATCATTTCATTTTCAGATTTTTCAGACATGTTCCTGATCTCCATTTTAATTTTAATCTAATCATAACCTGGGGCATGCTGTATGGGTCATCTGGACATCAGGTTTCACCCCCTCCCCCCAGCCCCAATAATCACTGCTTCACTGCTTGCTGCTTTTACGCAAGACACTTTATTTTTTGGATTGATAGGCCACAGCTCACGGCTCATCCCTTCTAGAGACAACAGTGTTAATACAACATCAATATCAGCAATAATACAGTAACAATGACCACACTAACAATATTACAATATTAACAATATCGACCACAGTGACAATCTTAAACCCTAGGCCTCTGAATGGGTGGGCCCCACTGTGGGAGGTACCACATTGATGTCTGTTTTAACCCTTCGGCCCACACCGTGGCTGTGGAAAACCTTCTTCTCTGCCATCAACCGCTCCACGTTGGTGCCTGGGAGGGCCCCCTATGCTTCAGATGCTCAATGTAACTGAAGCCAGACACCCCAGGCCTCGGTACATGGCCTCCCCGCTACTGGCCCCAGGCATCCCCCAATTGGTACCTGCCCCCTTAACCTGTGGTACCCCCCCCCTTTTTGTCAGTGAGGTTCCACCGCCAGGAGGGGCTGTGGCCCAACTCACCCCCATGTGAGAAATGAACTGATGGCCCTCCGCAGATCCGCAAGAAAAACCTCCAGCTAAGTATTGTTTAAATGCACCTGTCCCCACCTTATACTGCTGCCCCTCCTACTACGATGCCCTTGTGCCCTATCACTATACCCCCCCAAGGCTCACACAAAGTTCCCCACCTCTGCGTTCAGATTCTTCCTGCTCTTTTCTATTCCTTCGGGCCATATGGCCCCCACCCACTTCTGTCAGGAGAGGATCTGGGACCAGATGATGCCCGCACTCAGCTTGGGCAAATCCTATCTAAGTCCATCTTGATCTATACCTTTTGTGGACACTAAATCACGGCCACCTAGGAACAGCACAATGAAATCCGGAAGATGGCTTACCTGTCACCGATTGTCAAGTGCAGGCTGCAGCTGGTCCCACCGCTTCCCCCTCTTCCACAGCCACTGTATATAAACTGTGTCTGGAGGGTAGCCGCGTTGTTTTCTGAATCAGCTGCACAGCGCTCTTCTCCTGGCCCAGTAGATATAAGAGTGCCCCTCTATCCACATGGAGATTGCTTTACCTATTGGAATAGAAATGATAGAGGTTAACCTGGGGGCACCCCCTGCCCATCTTACATACAGCTTGTACATGTCCGAGTCTCACCTGCTGATGGCCCAGGTCTGACAAGCACCCAGGCTGAGGCCGTAGGCTGTTATGGCTGCACCAATCCTGAACAAATGGAGGGTAAGAACCTCCCTTCCAAAACCCACACCCTCTACCATTCTAAGCCTCATAGGCTTGAATTGAATCTTGGATAGGCAGGTGCCATCCTGGTGTCGCAGAAGTGCCCTCCCCCCAGAGGTGGGCATGCCCGCAGGTACTCCTTCATGGAACTCAGCAGGCACTAATGGCATAAAGCCACACCACCCTCCATTTACTGCTGCAGTCAATCTTTGACTTCCTCAGAAAGAGCCCAACCCTGTCCCCCCTTCTATGATTTCCTCCACTCTCAGGGCAGAGCCCACTATGTCTGCCCTGGTCTGGGGGATAGCCTCATCCATCCTGAAAAACATAATCAATAGGGTTACCTTGAAAGGTTTTACTCAAATCCATCCCTAGCCACTGCTGGGGCCATCTGGATGGCACCCCTCAGTATGGGCAGGGTGATAGGTCTTTGCCCATCTGGCCTTGGTGTGGCCTCCTTCGCCCAGCCCTCCATTACCTCTTTCGCCATGAAGTCCTTCATTACGTCCTTTCCATTCCCATGCTTAGGAAGGTGGCCATGCTGCCAGCATCAGCCTAGCATGCCTGAGTGAGGCTCCTTCTCCTTTCAGCAAAGTTATGAATTCCAGAAGCTATCCCACAGTCAAGCCCCAATCTGGGCTGAGTCAGCACCGCTCGGTGAAACTCAGTAGGTGAATCCAGGACCTCCAGTATGCCATCCATATGCTGGGTGACAGGGAAGCCATCAATAATCTGCCAGCGCTCAGCATCCATTGCTCCACATTTCTACTGGCATGGGGCTCGCTGAAGGAGATGCCTCCAGGGTGAGTCACCTGTAGCTGTCCAGCTGAAAACGAGAAAGAGCATCAGCTATCTCATTAACTTCCTCGGGCACGTGACTGGCTGTGATAAACACATTCAGCTCCAGGCTCAGAAAAACCATCCTCCTAATTAGCTTCAACACACTCCCAGCTCTGGCCGACTGCCTGTTTATGGTGTATACCACCATGGTGTTATCTGATTGGAAGATTATTCTCTTGTTTTCAAACTGGGACTTCCATAAAACCATAACTACCACAAATGAGAACATCTCAAGGAACATGATATCCCTAGTTATGCCCTGTCTGTGCCACACTTGCAGCCATCTCTTATGGCACCACTGCCCCTTAAAGTAAACCCCGAAACCAACATCACCCACTGCATCCGTAAACAGCTCCATCTCTCTGTTGCTGGTGGGAGGCTCCCTCCATATGTTCAAACCATTTTACCTATCTAGGAAATCCTGCCACACTTCTAGATCCTCCCGGACCTCCGCATTGACTCTGATAAAGTGATATCTCCTTTGAATGCCTTTAGTCGCCTCCGCCAGGTGCCTTATAAATCACTCTGCATGCAAAGTTCAGAAGTCTGACTAGGATTGCATCTGCTTCAGCATGATTTTCATGGCTGCTCTTGTCAACTCTTGGCTTCCCTCAGAGCTTGCATCTTGCTGCCTGGGAGGCATGTAATCATCTCCATGTTGTCTATTTAAATTCCTTAGAAGGACAAGCACTAGGATGTACCTTCCATTTTATTACCTGCCAAGGTGACCCCCAGCATCGTGGCCTTGACCTGCAAAATTTCAAGGTTCCACTGGCAGGCCTGGTGATTGCCTGCCATCAGCAGGAAATCATCCAGATTTTGCCCCTGCTGATTGCCTGCTCCACTATCCATTGTATAGCAGAACTTAACTCCTTGAAGAATGCAAAAGACACTGAACATCCCATTAGGAGGCACTTGTCAAAGTAGTAGCGGCCCCTGAAATGGAAACGAGCAAGTGGAAGCTATATGGATATATCAGTAGGAGCCTGAAGGCCTCCTCCACATCTGACCACCAACCATGCCTCCTTTTCTTGGGCCCTCACCAAATCCAAGGCCTGGCCCACCATGGCATATTTAATGAGCATATCACTGGCTCCAGGTATTCCTGGACTGAGCCATCATCCAGGTACAACAGGTGGTGAATGAGCCAATATTCCCTTTGTTCCTTCTTCAGGACCAGGCCCAGTGGAGAAATTATCAAATTAGGCATGGGCCTGCTCCTGAAGAGGCCCGCTGTCTTCCCCAGTGCCCAATCTTTGTTGATCTTGCTCTGCACCACCTCTCTTCTCTCCAATGCTGATTTAAGGCTACCCACCACCCGTGACCCGGGAAGGCCTTTGTGAGGTATACTGAAGCCAAACAGAAAACCATTGACTAACCAAGCCACCTAGTGTTTATAGTAACCCTCAAGGTTAAGCTGCAATGCATCGATCCTAACAGGTGTGACAGACTGCTCACTGCATCTACTGTGGTTCCTCTCCCTGCTTCTTGTTGCAATGGGATTAGGGGTGCCCTTCCCCATATACTGCATAAGCAAGTTTGTACTTATAACTACTGTCAAATCTACAAGAGCCCCCATTGAATAGCCTGCATACCCCAAGCCGAGCACCTTGGGTGGGCATTGTGGTACTGCTGCTCTCCCAGCCACAGAGCCCCTGCTCACTCTGAAAGTGCTGTTGCTGCCCAGAGTTCCTTTCAGGCCACTGTTCATGGTGGGCCTGCTCTGCTGCTGGCCCTGGGTAATCAACCTAATCCACAAATCTATGTCTTTTCTATCCCAGCTGAGCCCACTCATCCCCGTCATGTTTCTCCTAAACTGCTCACCATAATGCAACCAAGCCATGCCCCCCCATACACACTGTGGGCCTCACAAATACTGTCCTGGAATTTGAAGAGTTTCTTACATTATTTGGGGTGTTTTTCACCCACGACGCTAGCTAAGACCCGAAAAGCAATGCACTAATTTGCAATTGTTCATGGTATGCTATCCACTTTCTTGCTGACCTATTTGCACTTGGCACAGCAGCCCATGCAGTCACAGCTTATTGCTGGGCCACTTAATTAGCAAGAAGAATATGTCAACATATTTATCCTTCCATATCTTTTCCTTGCAGAGGCATTCTGCCAGCCTCGCCTCAGACACCAGATGCCTATGCATTCGTGTTCTGACTAGTGCCCATGCCCCCTCTGACTAGTGCCTGGGACACCTCCACTGGGGTGTTCGATGGTGCACCAACTTCCTTCTCTGCCCCGGGGGGCATGCTTACACCACTAGAACACCCATCCCTGCCAGATCTTCACCCTGTGCTGTACTGCCCACCGCTGCCATTTGCATCAGCTTCTGCAACCACCCCAGGATGCCCTGCTGCACCTCCCGCTGTCCCTTTCCCAGACACCCTGCCCCCATACCTCCATTGCTGCCATAGCCCCCTCTCCCTCCACTGCTGTATTGCCCCTGATCTGTGGGGCAAGAGCCAACTTGCAGCCTCCTGTCCTTCTGTCCGTCCCCTGTTCTCCCTCACTCCTATATCCCTGACCCCTGGCCTGGCCACCTCCCCACCTCCTCCAGCACCCCCCTTCCTCCCACCCTCCCCATTGTCCCACATGTCTCATGCCCCTTATTTGTACTCACCCCTCTGTCCATGTCCTGTGGGTCTCAATGCTGGACTGGTGACCTCATCTCCTGGCATCCGGCATGCTGCATCCCACGGTGTCTCCAGTGAACCCAGGAGAGTCTGCACATGTCCCGATCCATGGACCATGGCCAATGCTCTCAACTGGTTCACAGGTCTCACAGACCTGGTTCCTCTTGCCATTCACCACTCAGCACTGGCATTGCCTCTGGGGTGCATGCCCGACACCTACGTATAGACCCAGTGCCCTGTAGTGTGCTTGTGTTTGATGTCCCTCTACTCTTCCTTTTGACTGAATCTTTCTCCTGCTGTGCTGCTCCTACTGCTGCCTTGCCTGCTGCTCCCCACCACACCCATCATTGTCTATGCCTTCTTTCTCATCTGCTCCTTGTTTCCACCTTTGTTGGCCTTCTTTTTGCCCCCTTTTGTCTGTGGCTGTGTGCTGCTCCCTTTGTTAGCATGGCAGCTGGTCACGCTTCTTCCTCTTTGCTGAATGCAGCTGCTATCCCTTTAAATTTCTGAGCTGTCTTCAGCTCCTCCTCCATTTTTAGAGGGTAGAGACAATATGGCCACCACCTTTACCGGGCCCTCTCACTTCCCTCTGAGCTTGTCCTCCGGGATCAACTGGCTATGAGCCCGGGCTCTCACTATGCTCCACATCCAACTAGATAAATTGCAGGCTCCACCTCTCCATGCTCCAATTATAAAGAGTCATAATTGCCTCCCAAATGGGAGTCCAATGTTACCTTTTTGGGCCACGGGACAGACAAAGAAACTGAAATAGACACCTCCCAAAGTGCTCCAGAAATCAGACCCAAGGGCATTCCCACCACCAAAATTCCACTCAAGGTGCCTCCAGCCAAACCGGAGACCTCCACCTGAATCCTCACTCCTGGAGACCATCCCACTGCCAACATCCAATGTGGAGGACAGGATCAGGACAGGATCACTTGGGCAGAGTGGTGGGGTTGGTGCCTCAGGCGACAAGGTAGTATCAAGGTTGGAAGGCAGTAGGATCTCCTGCTTACCCACACCTGCCAAGCCCAAATGAATCTCCCGCATAGCCATTTCAGGTACTCTGACAAAATTGATCCATCAGGCTGGTACTAGATTGCAGAGATTCGTCAAGGTGAGCCTTAACTTTCCCTCTTCGTTTAGGCATCAGGAAACGGAGCATTCTTTCCCCCTCCCAACTCATAGAATCTCAGCTCGGATATTCAGCATCAACTTATGCCTATTTGTATGCCTATGTAAACCCAGTCAATCATATAAGCACCTACTAGACTTGTAAAACACTGCTTCACGTGTTCAAGTTGCTTATAACATTACCCCCATATAACCCAGCTCACTCTTTTCCACATATCTATTAAAACCTTCAAAAAATGTTTAACAGACTGGTAAGGCAAGACTTTTGCTAAATCATTGATGGTCCTTCCCCATTAAATCTAGGTACTTCCATATGCCTGCATACGCTTAACTGGCAAGAGTCACACTGTTCACCTTGTCAAAAATTGTCTCCTATGTGACCCTTCATAAAATCTTTTTCAGAAAGAACTTTTCTTATTCAGTCCATATGAAAAATGTATCTCCATTGAATAAAGCTCATGAAATTTTGATAAAAGAAAGCTAAATATTTAAGGAGCTAACTGAATACAGAATAGCTGCAAGCTCCCTGCCCTTGGGAACATCTAATTCATGAAGTTTGTTGCCTCTGGGAGTCTGACAGCTAATACACACATCCATCAGATAAAGCTGCATCACAGGTATTGTTTAAATTAGTATTCAACCAGACATCTCACTTTGATGATAAAGATACACTATTTGTTTTACCTCTCCTTCTGAGGTAAGAGCAGTGAATTTTGATGACTGATTCTTAGTTCTTCAAGAACCGATTTGTAGCTTTGTTTTTAACAGTTTGACAAAAATCTTGTTGCCTTCTGTTGGTACTGGTGCAAGAGGACTATTTATTTATTTAGACAGTTTTGTATATCACCTTATCCTTCAATCAAAGTGGTCACAACACAATTGGGGGATACATTTAACATGAGAGGATATGAAACACATACGCTAATACTTACAGAGAACATGGGCAATGGAGGGTTAAGTGACTTGCCCAAGACCACAAGGAGTACCTGTGAGACTAGAAACCCCAATCCTTCCAGCCCAAGGTTGCTGTCTTCTAGTGGGATTTGAACCCCCAACCTGAGCTAACTTGCCCCAACCACTAGGCCACTCCTTAAGAAATTCACAAGCTCTGAGAGCTCATGCAGGGCCAAGGAATTTTAGAAAGCTCATTGATATAACTAGAGCAGTCCTGAAAATAAAGCCAGGCACGATAAACACCGTTCAGTTGTATATGTAGAATCCATTCCTGGCTGACCTGAGACATCCATGTCGCAGTTTGCTCTTTTTTCTAGCTTTAGCTTTCCTACAGTATGGAGGTCATTTTAAAAGCATCCCCATGTATAAATAGTATCATTTATATGTGCAGATCACACATATGTTTAAAAGATGATGTCAGAAAGCTGCTACATACATGTAAATGTCCAGGGCTTGCAAATATTTCATGGGACCATCATTTGCATGTGGCTTGTCTGCAATATGGTTGAGGATATTCAGTTTAGCTAGCGAGCATAGTTGCTGCTGAATTCTAACCCCAAATATTCAATGCTGGAGCTATATTGGGCCACTGACATTGAATATTTTCATCCCCGCAGAACACAAAATCTAACTAGGCAGTGGCAATATTGATCCGCTGCCCAGTTAGCTTCCAGGGGTAAAGTTAGGCCAGCCTTTTCTGTGCCTTACTTTACTCGCATGTCGCTAATTGGGCAGTAGCTCAATATCGTGGCTGCCTGGTTAGCAGTGGGCTACAGCTCTACAGCTGCTAGCAAACCCCTGGCTGGCTGCAGAGGAACTGCAAGTCACCACACAAACAGTCTGCTGTGGTCACCAGGATAGGGTTAACCCACCCATACACATGATGCACTGCACATGCAAATCAGCAGTCTACAGATGATCACAAGACGGGGTATGCACCCCCACAGCACCTCGGCCTGATAGGGGGAACTGACCGTGTGTGGTACTGGCACAGAGTAGCTACACACCGTCACATTGTGCAGGTACTGCACTCACCCTGAGGGTGAGGTTGGGCGCCCAGCACCAGGTCCACAGCAGAGATAGGCCATGCTGCAGGTCCCCAGCAGTGCTAATGTGTGAGATAGGTAGTTTCTGCGGACACACCTTGGATATATCTGTAAGGCTCAGACAGGTGTAGCCCCTATGGACCCCTAGGAGGATTATGTACCACCACCCTCCTCCTTCTCCAGGGCTGAGGGTGGTAAACAGGATCTCCCACCAACAGATCCACATTCTATCTCCCTGCAATGGTGGCAGTAGAGGGGACCATCAACCCCAGTCCTGCTGGGGAACAGACACCCTACAGGGCAGTCAATGCAGCTCTGTACACATCCATAACGCAATAGCAGACAGACATTAGGCCTGGATATGCTAAGCTGCACCCCACCACTATCTGATACTCTCCTGCAGCAAGCCTTCAGCCGCTGCACCCTGCAAGGCGCTCCATCAAGACACATACCAGCTGCAGACAGTCTGCTAGCTAGACCATAGTGCATGTTCCTGGTGGAAATGCGTGCACCCGGAACTGGGATGTCAGCATACACAACAAGCAGATAGGTCAGTGACTGGGCCCCAAAAGAAAACCCATAAATATCACATGAGAGAAACAGTATATAGCACTATGGGGGTGCCTAGCCATGCTGTGGTCACTGCACAGTCAGGTTGAGAGTGATCTCCCAGCAGGACATGCTGTGGCCACCCTGTCTGTGCAGGTGGTGGCCGGGCACTACAATGTCCCAGCCAGTGCCCTATGCCCTGTGCAGATGCATCCTGGCCAGGCCACCCTGTCCGGGCTATACCCATGGTACCTTGCTCCTCATTATGCACATTGGCAGGCCAATACTGGCAACAGTGCTGGCAGTGTGGGCTGTGGAGGGTGTTTGCAGCCACCACACACTGGATAGACAGACAGACACACACTCCCACACCTATGCCAGCATTGTGCTACTATAGAGGAGTTTAGCAGCCCTGGCCACCACACCAGTCCTGGGCACAGTGCAGGCATGGATATGGTACGCAATACTGTTGGGGTCACTCCACAGGGTGGTAAACACTGTCAGAGACCAGACCTGAAGCACACTCCAGAGACATCAGAAAGGTTGCTATGATGGAGCTCAATCAGCAAACTGTGCTTAACGTAGGAATTGCTATCTGCCAGTAATCATAGCAAACTTTTGATAGCTGTGTACCGTATTCCCAGGTGTAGGGTGGCATTGCTAAGGTATGCAAGTGCTAGTATTGGGAGATGCACGCAGGGCCCAATGTCCTGCCTCTCCAGGAGGCATTGGCTAATGGACTCTGTGGGTGTGGTGTGGGTGTGTCTGCCCCTGTTGGCTGCTGCTTTACGGCAGAGGTTCCCAACTCCAGTCCTGGTGTGCCAAACACTGTTCGGGTTTTCATGCTGTCCCTCATGAATATGCATGAGATACATCTGCATACCATGGGGGTGGTGCATAGATATGCAGCACAGGCATCTTTATTAGAGGCAGCATGGAACCTGAATGGTGTTTGGCCCTCCAGGACTGCATTTGGGAGACTCTGCTCTAGGTAATGCGCCTGTTTATGGTGTCTTTGCTCTGTAGGGTAAAATGTAGGTGTTTTGGGCATGTTTACATCATCTGCAATAAACGTTCTGTCTGTATTAGCACGTTGTAGTAGTGGGTAAAATATGGGGACTGGGTTGGCAGGCACCATAGCTGGGACTTGAACCTGTGAATTTCTACCTCTAAACACACTGGTTGTGTGGACTGCACCACCATGTTGCCACAGAGACAGTGTATTCCCTGGTGATACCATGACTGTTTGTCCGGCAGTGCCTATCTGTTGCAGTGCATGGCACCCACCTACACAGAGCTAGGCCATGGTCTGCTCTGGGCAGCTGCCACTGCCCCCCTCCACCACCAGTACCCCTCTGCCACCATGCTGACATGCCCTTCTGCTGGTGGTGCTGGTGGTGTGCAGTCTCAAGCCATCCAGTGTGCAGGTAGGCGGCTGCCTATGGTGCGTCTTCTGGGGTAGGGGTGCCTGCATAGGCGTCCACGCTTCCCCCCAACACCACCTGCCAATGTTCTGTGCCTTTGGGGGTACCTGCTGGGTACTATCCCCTGTGACACTGTGATAAACACTCTCGTGCCCATGTTGTACCCTCATCAGTTGCTGTCTGGCTGATGTTCAGTTTCAGCATTCCTAAGTGCCACCTAAGCATTTGCCTAGTCCGCACTGTACCCCAGCTGCACCACAACATGTGCCGCCTGCAGCCTCTGTATCCCCTTTCCCAGCATCTGTACAGTTGCCCATTCCGACATGCCCACCTTGCTGTTGTGGAACATGTGCATGCCATAGGTAACCTGTCCAATGGAGAGGGAAACCCTGATCAGTGCTATTTCACTGTGGGATCATTCACCTTGTATGGGGACGGAGCGTAGACCCTTCCAAAATTCATATTTATTTTTTGGCGCTTTCTTAGTTTTTTGATGTTTTCCATTACTATCACTATTGCCCAGCTTGATTATGATTTTTTTAAAATTTGTTGGGGTAATTTTCAATGTTTATTTGCACTTTTGTTCCATGCACATGTATCACACTTATCACTTTTTTGTAGGTTTCCCTGGTTTTGCTGTACATTGCTGACAGAAATGGTTTCTTTTCCCTTTAAATCAGCTCTAACGCGAGGTTTTCACTTGCATTATTTTTGGCCTCGAATTTCACATCGTTAGTGTGCGGGGAGCCTCTCCCCTCCCACTCTCCACCCATTGACCCCTTCTCTCCGCCCCTGGGGAGCCTTCCTCCGCCCTCTGGGAGCCTTTCCACGCCTTCAGCGCTCGTTTGCGCTGCTGCGTGCGTGAGCGCACACTAAAGCACATTTTTGCCCCGTAAAGCGTCAGCACGCGCTAAGGTACCTTAGCGCGCGCTAATTGCACAGCGCGCATGTTAATAAGGTTTAGTAAACATACCCCATAGTGTGCACTATGATTCTAAATAAAGATCGTAACACATAGAGCACATTACTAGTGAACAAAACACCATAGCCATACTGGTAATAAAGGATTGTTACTTCATGATTGCATAAAGAATGCAAACACACAGCAAAAAAACTAAAGGAGGGAGGAGTGAATCAATGGAATACATGTAAAACTGTAAAATATCTATATAATTATGAAAAAGAACAACATGAACGAGACCAGCTAACGGATGTCAACGACCACAAAGAATTTGACGGATAAAAAAGGTAAAAGATAAAAATGAAAACATACCGATTTGACAGCCCATGTGACCCACGGACCTCCTTAAGATTGCAGGGCTGAGGAACCCAAACTGCCCCTCACATTTGGTATAAGTGTGACTATACACAAATGAATAAATAAATAAATAGTTAAGACCATAAATACAAAATGTAAATTAAGAATGTATAAATTAATTAATTAATTAATTAATTAATAGAAACCAAACGGTATATCTCCTATCATGCCTGAAAGGCGACTTTAAGCCTATTAGGTTCAAAAATGGAACGTATATCCACAATCACCAAAGGGGCTAGACAATGAAGGCAGTATAAATTTAAAATCATAATAAATACAGCCCTGGGCTGCCACCCCGTGTGGACCGCTCAGATATTGAAGATTAAATAAACCACCGGGTGGAGCGGACAAAGAAAATCAAGACACCATATATTATGGTTGGACAAACTGAAGCCAAGGATGAACAACAGCAGATAACATCCTTCGAACACAATTTTTAATCGTCTCATTACATGAGTGCAAACAAATAAAAAACAAAACAAAACCTGTGTCAAAACCAGTGAAGACGCCATCAGCAAGCAAAACTTGAAATCGCTTCCCAATGCAAAACCCCGCACATGTGCTGCAGTTTTAAACACCCGTTTACCCCTAAGAGTATAAAGAGGATTGAGTCAGTATAGAGGAAAGCAACCCAACTGTTGAGAGGTCTCTATCGGTTAAAGTAGATCAGTTGTTTACGCCATCAAAAAGTAGAAAGACTGGAGGACACACAATGAAGCTACAATGTAACCCATTTAAGACTAACAAGAGAAAATATTTTTTCACTCAACGTCTAATCAAACTCTGGAATTCCTTACTGGAGGATGTAGTAAAAGCTGTTAGTGTAGCTGGGTTTAAAAAAGGTTTGGACAAGTTCCTGGAGGAAAGGTCCATAAATCATTGAGGATCTGGAAAATCCACTGCTTAACCTAGGACGAGCATTGTGGAAGCTGTGGACTTTGAGTACCTGCCAGGTACTTGTGACCTGGATTGGCCACTGTCGGAAACAGAATACTGGGCTTGATGGACCTAGGTCTGACCCCCATATGGAATTTCTAATGTTATTATGTTCTTAATGTATACCCTAGAAAAAAGGAGGGACAGAGGGTATATTACCTTTAAACATTTGAAAGATACTGTTATCTACTGTTATCTGGTTAACTACTAGCACAATCGCCTTGCCACCACAATGCCTGACTATATGCCTTTCATCCTATGCCTTTATGGTCTTGAACTATCCTTCATTTCTGTTGATTCATTCTCATACCAACATAGCCTAATATCCATTATACATAGCTTTGGCTGAAACAAACAAGAAGATGCCTTCACCACTATGTGACAACCATGTATGTTAAGACACCAACATCTTATCCACATTGTATGCCAGACATCAGGAAAATCTCCCACTTGAAAGTCCACAGATGAAAAAGCTTTAAAATGCATGCTTGTAAATGCGAGATCCATTCGGAAGAAATAGCTGGTTATTGGAGACTATGTGGAGAATCATAAACTAGACATAGGGGCATGTTTACTGAAACCCTGGTAAAGTGCGGGCCCCGGTAGTGTGCGGGTGCCATATAAGGAGTGGGCGTTCCGTCCTGAAAAAGAAAAGCCTGAATTTACATATGCGCTAAGGTGCGTGGCGCCCATGTGCGCCCCGCACCTTAGCGCATGAGATAGCTGTGCGGGAGGCATAAGTGGCGCGCTGAAGTGCAAGAAAATGAGCAGAGCCACAGCACAATGGTTAAGTCACTGACCAAAGATGCAGGGATGAGGGGTTCAATCCCCCACAGTGCCCAATGAAGACAACTGGCTGAGGTGTTAATTTATGAGGCGCATAAGGTGACAAGCTAATGTTTTTGGCGGCATATTAATACTGGGCCGCTTAAGGCGGCACGCTGATGTTTATGGAGGCATTACAATACTGGGCTGTATAAGTGGCGCGCTGATGTGTAGGAAGAAGAGCAGAGCCACAACACAATGGTTAAGACACTGATCAGGGGTTAAATCCCCCACAGTGCTCACTGAAGACAGCTGGCTGAGGCATTATTTTAGGAGGCATTTAAATGATGGGCTGCATAAGGCGGCGCGCTGATGGGCATAAGGCAGAGGGCTATTGTTTTAGGAGGGTGTTTAATATGGGGCAGCATAAGTGGCGCGCTGATGTGCAATCACAGGAACAAAACCACAGCACAATGGTTAAAGCACTGACCAATGGTTGCAGGGATCAGGGGTTCAATCCTCCAAAGTGCCCAATGAACAAGACTGGCTGAGGCATGACATATTATGGGGAAGATTGCTTTAGGAGGCATTTCATGCATATTTTAATTATCACTACTAGCAAATGCACTCTTAAAGCGCGTTAACATAAGGCGCCCTATAAGGCACATTTTAAAGTGCACTGTCATCCAAGGCACCCTAGAATGTTGCTTATAGGGCGCTTTAGAGGGTGCCGTATGAGGTACCGCAAGGTCAGTGTACTGTTTTTTATGGCAGCACTGTGCAGTTTAAGGAATGAAAAGCATAAGTAGGTGCGCTGACAGGCAAGGAGGAGCAGCAGTGGAGCACAATGGCACTGACTGCTGATACAGGGGTCATGAGTTTGCTCCCCAGTGTGCCTAATACGTAAGGCTGGCTGTGGCATCAGCTTTGCATTGTACATATTTTGTCCTGCAGCACTTTATTTTTATGTTATTAATTGCTGCCAGCAAACACGCCCTCACGTGCCGTAATTGAAGTTTCCGTATAAGGCACCCTATAAGGCACTCCATAGGGCACATTATAAATTGCACTGTCTGCCACAGCACCCTAAAATGTCCCCTATAGGGCACCCTATAGGTTGCATCACAGGATAATGTATAGTGCACCTTATATGGACGGGAACCATAAGGTGCCCTATAGGGCGCCCTATAAAGCACCCTCAGAGGCACCTTATGGGTACAGTACGCTGAGGGTGTTTTTGCTGGCATCAAAGTATGTACATTAAAAAAAGAAATGTGTTGGACAACCCTACCAAATAACCCCACTGTAGGTTTGAACCCATGACCTCTGGCTTTAGAGGCAGTGAAGTAACCTTTGGACTACAGCTCTATGGCTGCTAGCAAGCCCCTGGCTGGCTGCAGAGAGCATGCACGTCACCACACAGACAGTCTGCTGTGGTCACCAGGATAGGGTTAGCCCACCCATACCCATGATGCACTGCACATGCAAATCAGCTGTCCACAGATTAACACAAGACGGGCAATGCACCCCCACAGCACCTCGGCCTGGTAGAGGGAAGTGACCATGTGCACCCACACACCACCTTGGCCTGGTAGGAGGTACTGACCGTGTGTTTTACTGGCACAGAGTAGCTACACACCGTCACATTGTGCAGGTACTGTGCTCACCCTGAGGGTGCAATGAGACGCCCAGGAACAGGTCCACAACACCTTCCATAGCTGAAAGAGGCCATGCTGGAGGTCTAAAGTAGTGTTAATGTGTGAGTTAGGTAGTTTCTGCATGAACACCTTGGATATCTCTGTCTGTTTCAGTCAGGTGTAGCCACCATGGATCTCTAGGTGGGCTATGCACCACCACCCCCCCCCCTCCTCCAGGGCCAAGGGTGGCAAACAGGGTCTCCTATCAATAGACCCACATTCTACCTCTCTGCAAAGGTGGCAGTAGAGGGGTCCATCAACCCTGGTCCTGCTGAGGAACAGATACCCCACAGGGCAGTCAATGCAGCTCTATACACATCCATAACACAATAGCAGACAGACATTAGGCCTGGATATGGTGAGTTGCACCCCACCACTATCTGATATTCTCCTGCAGCAAGTCATCATCCACTGTACCCTGCAAGCTGCTCCATCACAACACATACCAGCTGCAAACAGTGTGCTAGTTAGTCCACAGTGCATGTTCCCAGTGGAGATGCATGCACCCAGAACTGGGATGTCAGCATACACAGCAAGCAGATAAATCAGTGACTGGGCCCCAAAGAAAACACATATCTATCACATGAGAGAAATACTATATGGCACTATGAGCGTGCCTAGCCATGCTGTGGTCACTGCACAGTCAGGGTGAGAGTGATCTCTCAGCAGGACATACTGAGGTCACCCTGTCCGTGTAGGTGGTGGCCGGGCACTAAAATGTCCCAGTCAGTGCCCTATGCCCTCTGCAGATGCACCCTGGCTAGGCCACCCTGTCCGGCCTATACCCATGCTACCTTGCTCCTCATTAGGCACATTGGCAGCCCAATACTGGCAACATTGCTGGCAGTGTGGGCTGTGGAAGGTGTTTGCAGCCACCACACACTGGATAGACAGACAGCCACCCCCACACCTATGCCAGCATTGTGCTACTATAGAGGGGTTCAGCAGCCATACCCACCACACCAGTCCTGGGCACAGTACAGGCATGGATATGGTACGCAATACTGTTGGGGGTCACTCCCCAGGGCGGTAAACACTGTCAGAGACCAGACTTGCAGCACACACCGCAGACATCAGAATGATTGTTATGGTGGAGCCCAAGGAGCAAAATGTGCTTAACGTAGGAATTGATATCTGCCAGTTATCATGGGAAACATTTGATAGCTGTGTACCATATACCAGGTGTAGGGTGGCATTGCTAAGGTATGCAACTGCTAGTATTGGGAGATACAGGCAGGGCACAATGTCCTGCCTCTCCAGGAGGCATTGGCCAATGGGGCCTGTGGGTGTGTGTGTGGGTGTGTCTGACCCTGTTGGCTGCTGCTTTACGGCAGAGTTTCCCAACTCCAGTCCTGGTGTTCCAAACACTGTTCGGGTTTTCATGCTGTCCCTCATAAATATGCATGAGCTACATCTGCATACCATGGGGGTGGTGCATAGATATGCAGCACAGGCATCTTTATTAGAGGCAGCATGGAACCTGAATGGTGTGGGGCCCTCCAGGACTGCATTTGGGAGACTCTGCTCTAGGTAATGTGGCTGTTTATGGTGACTGTGTTTGGTGTGGTAAAATATAGGCGTATTAACCATGCGTATGTTCTCAGCAATAAAGGTTTGTCCTTACTATCATGGTTTAGTTGTGGGAAAAATATGTGGACAGGATTGGAGGTAGCCCCATCTGGCCTTTGAACCTGTGACCTTCTGTTCCTGCACACACGGTCTGTGTGCACTGCACCACCATGTTGCCACAGGTATGCTGTATTCCATGGGGAGTCCATGACTGTACATCCAACAGAGCCTGTCTGTTGCGGTGGATGGTGCCAGCCTGCACACGCCTAGGCCACTGTCTGCTGTGGCTTGCAGCCACTGCCCCCTCCACCACCTGTACCCTCTGCCAACATGCAGACATGTCCTTATCTGGGAAAAAGCATATGACCTGATTGAGTTGTGGCACTCCAGGACTGAATTTGGGGGCTCGGCTGTAGGTAATGCCCATTGTTATGGTTTGTGTGTGGTGTAGGGTAAAATATGGGTGTTTGAACCATGCTTATGTTCTCAGCAATAAAGGAGTGTCTTTACTATCACTGTTTAGTGGTGGGTAAAACTATGGAGACTGGGTTGGCAGGAGCCCTAGCTGGGATTTGAACCTGTGACTCTCTGGTTCTACAGGCACTGGCTGTGTCTGCTGCACCACACTGGGGCCACAGAGACAGTGCAGTCTCTGGAGTTAGGAAACCTGGCCGCACGAGTCAGATACCCTGCTCTGCACAATTTTACTGTGGGCTCGTTTACCTTGTATGGGGACAAAGGTGCAAATAAACCTCAAAACTGACCTTCAAAAAAGGGGGAAAACACCAAAACCAAGCTGGGCAACAGTGATATCAATGGGCAACATAAAAAACACTCCCAGGAAAGCTCCAATAAAATGCAGTGATTTTTGAAAGAGTCTACGGAGCGTAGACCCTTCCAAAAATCATTTCTTTTTTTTTTAGCTTTCCTGGGAGTGTTTTTTATGGTTTCCCATTAATATCACTGTTGCCCAGCTGGATTATAATTTATTTTGAATTTGTTGTGGTCATTTTCAATTTATATTTGCTATTTTGTTCTGTGCACATGTATCACACTGCTCACGTTTTGCAGGTTTCCCCGGTTTTGCTGTACATTGCTGACGGAAATGGTTTCTCTTCCTTTTAAATGGGCTCTAACGCGAGGGTTTCACTCGCGGTATTTTTTTTTCTGAAATTCAGCCCCACTCCTGTGCGGGGAGCCTCTCCCCTCCCACTCTCCACCCATTGACCCCGTCCCACCGCCCCTCGGGAGCCTTCCTCCGCCCTCGAAATGCCTTTCCATGTCTCTATCGCACATCAGCGCGCCCCGCTCTTGTGCGGGCGGCGCGCACGCTTGCGGGGCACCAAACATGCACTATTAGCATGCGCTAAGGTACCTTAGCGCACGCTCAAGTGCGCCCCGCACATTTGCACGGTTTAGTAAACATACCCCATAATCTTCATCACAGAATCATGGCTTACAGATACTGATGCAGTACTTACTAATCAGCTCAAGCTTCCAAATTATGATATCTTCAACTGCCCAAGGACTAACTAAAGAGGTGGAGGCACACTTATCATGGCCAGATCTGACCTACAATTCCAATGCCTATCCTCCCATAATACTAGCAGCCTCGATGCCATCATGATAGCAAATAAGCAAATGGCAACAGCAACAGCATTGTTCTATCATGTCCCTTCTACCTGTACCAATGACCTCTCCATAACACTAGAACTAATCTGTAACCACTCACCACAGTCCAAACCTCTCTGGATCCTAAGCGACTTCAACCTCCCAGCTCTATCAAAGAACTCCACAGCTTTTCTGGATGCTATGTCTGCTCTTAACTATCAGCAACTAGTTCATGCCCCTACCCACACTAAAGGTAACATATTGGACTTTATCTTTGCACCCCCCTATACCTATGGTACAAACAACTTTGTTCAACCACAAGTCTTCCCAGTACCCTGGTCAGACCATAAAGCTATCTTATTCCATATCCCATCCAACATACCAGTCTCAAAAGTTCCTGTTAAGACTGAATTACCACCTGCTTATCATTTTAAGCCATTCAATAGAGAGTTGTTCCTTGCAGAAACTCTACCTGACCTTAACTCAAACTCTGAATCCACTGACTTAATTGAAGTAATACACATTTGGAATGCTACCCTAGGAAAAGCTGCACTACTAACCCAGCATAAATGCTCGAGTAATAGAATGTATACGGCTGTCTGGTTTACAACTGATTTGCCCAATTCTTTAAAGAATCTCAGGAAACTCAAGTGAAAAAGGCGCAACTCCAGGCTCCCCCATGACCGAGAATTATTCATGAAGACCTTGCAAGAACACTGCCTTATCATTATACAAAGGAAGAAGGAATACCATACAAATCTGCTTGTGCGCTTTCTCAACAAGCCCCTTGAGCTCTTTAGATTAATTCAGTCTCTTACAAATTAATCATCTCTGCTTCAAGCAAATAATGTAATCCACCCTCAAGACATTGCCATTCATTTTCACAATAAAACAAAAGCATCCCTCAACAGTTTGAGAGACATCTGCATAGACACTCCATTTCTTGAAAGCACCAGCATCCCTGCTTTAAGTCATTTCTACCCATACTCCCCCAAACAAATCAAAAATGTATTAAATGGTCTTAATTATACCACTTCGCCCACTGGACCATGCCCTTCTCATTAGATCAAATCTTTCCCTGAATTAAGCTCCCGTATCACCAAGATCATCCACCTATCCTTCAGCAAGGGTATTGTCCCAGTATCACTGAAAACTGTCACAATCAAACCTCTCCTAAAAATCCCAAGCTAGACCCACAGGACCCAAACTCCCACCGTCCCATATCCGGTCTTCCTTTCTGGTCTAGAGGACATAACATGAAGCTGCAAGGGGGTAAATTGAAAGGCAATGTCAGGAAATACTTTTTCAAAGAAAGGGTGGTGGATGCTTGGAATGCCCTCCCGCTGGAAGTGGTTGGGGCAAATACGGTGACAGAATTCAAAATGGCATGGGACAGACACAGTGGATCCCTTTATAGCAACAGGATAAAATCAAAATAAACTTAACTATCTAATTTCTCAACAAAAAGGGGTGCCGTACACGGAGCGGTGGGTTCACCCCTAAACAAATACATGGGGAGGGGTGACCTGTATGGAGCGGCAGGGGCACCTACTCTTGCCATCCTACTGGGCAGACTAGATGGACCATACTTTTCTTTATCTGCCATCATTTACTATGTTACTATGCTACTATTGTCAGACGGCTGCCTGGGTGAGAATGCTCACAGTCTTGGCAAGTGCATATGTCAATATGATTTGCAAGGGATTGTGGTCAATGCAGTCCATTCACACCAGACACAGCTGCTCACAATAATCAGTTGTGCTTTTGGGTAAAGCCAATAAGATATTTATTTATGGGGTTATTTCTCCCAACACAGATATGCTTGGTAGCACATAAATCAGGTTACTTGCTTTCAGTGTTAAACTTGGAAAAAACAAAATAAGGAAAACAACCTTTAAACTTGTCAGGCATTAGCTAATGTTTTCTTAGCATATATCAAACAACAAACGAAAAGCCACGAAGAAAGAAAAAAACTGTTCTTTTCAGGTTAACTTCTGATAACTTCCCACATAGATTCAGAAGTGATTCTCTCCTAGCTCACAAGCAATTAGGTAAGGCTCAATTGCTAGCAGTTATCCAGCTGAAACCCCTTAGCTGGCTTGCTTTCTACTGTGTGGGTCAAATCCTGCTTCAGGAGCTTTTCTGAGTAGATTAAAGAACAAGTTTGTATTTCTTTGTGATGGTTGCTGTACTTTGTAACAGAAAGTTACCAAAGGAGTTTAGACAGAGAGCAGTCCATATAAACACATTCTTCATCTGCAAACATTCCCCCTTCTTCAACAAGCATGGGTTCAATATCATGGATTGGCATAGATGAATCTCTCAATGGAGCACTTTCAGGAGAATACTTGTTTCCCTGCTGTCTTTCAAGGTTATAGCTAGGGCATAGATCAGTGTTCATGCCTGAGCTTCCATTGCTGTTAGAGTTCCTCTCTATATAGCCTGGCCAGTATGTAGTCCAGTTCTTATGTCCAGCCTTCCAATCCAGATCCCTGGACACTGGATCTCTCTTCACATACCTTCTGGCATGGGTCTTAGGGTCCCTTCCACGTGCAGCCGTCTCCCTCACAGGTACCGTCTGGAGATTCCTAACTCTGCAGCACCATTCCTCTGGCTTTCCCCAGTCCAATGGTGTATGCTGGCCCTTGAAATGCCTCCCAGTATACGTACTGCTCTGGACTCTTCTAGACCTCTCAAAGGCTTTTCTCTTCCTTCTTCCAAAGGGTTTCTTTCCCTCTCTGTCCGTCTGGTTTGGCTTCTGCTTCTGATGATCCTTCAGATGAAACTGATGATCAAGCTCAAGCTGATTCTCAGGATAATGAGGATGATGATCTGTAGAATAAACTCTACCCTTATTCTGCCTTGATGAGTGCTCCTCCCTAACACAGCGCAGCTGTGCTGAATCAGGCCCTGCCCTTTGAGATGAGTGCTTAGGGATTACCTCATAGCCCTCCTGATTGAACACACGTTTCCCCACTTGAGCTCCTCTAATGGCTGTTGGAAACCTGGTGCATTCTGGGACTGGTAGTCTTTTATGGGAAAATTCTGTTTTCTTATTTCTACCAGAACTGACAGGTTGCTTGTTCAGAGTCACTTCACCTTTTCTATAGCTCCTTCCTGAGCTATGATAAGCTTCCTTATCACATACCCCTCTGCTTAAGTTATTACGGACTGGTGTCACTGGTGAAACTTCTTCTCTACAGTCCGTAATACGGGAAAGGGCATCCGCATTCTTGTGTAACTTCCCAGCACGATGTTCAACTTGAAAATCAAATGCCTGTAAGGCCATGTACTAGCGTGTCAACCTGGCATTGTGGTTCTTCATTTGCTGCAACCACTTAAGTGAGGCATGGTCTGTGACCAACTGGAACTTTCTTCCTGTAAGGTAAAACCTTAATGCCTCCACTGACCACTTAATAGCTAAACATTCTTTTTCTATTGTGGAATACTTTTGTTCAGCTGGTGACAACTTCCTGCTCAGGTACATCACAGGATGCTCCTCCCCTTCATGACACTGGGATAGAACCGCTCCTAGCCCTACGTCCGATGCATCCGTTTGAACCAGAAAGGGTTTCTTGAAGTCCACCCCTTTCAGTACCAGTCCTGTACACAATTTTCCTTTTAGGACTGAAAAAGCTTTTTCAGCTTCAGGTGTCCACTTTAGCTGGTTTGGACAATTCTTCCGCAGCATATCCATGAAAATTGCACTTTTCTCTGCAAATTGCAGTATAAATCTGCGGTAGTATCCAATAAGTCCTAAGAAACTTCTTAGTTGTTTCTTTGTTGTTGGAGGAGGAAAATTCCTGATGCTATCTACTTTACTCATTAGAGGTTTAATTTTTCCTCTTCCCACTAGGTGGCCCAGGTATTTTACCTCCCTATTTGCAAAGGCACACTTCTTCGGGTTTAAAGTGATTCCCGCTTGCTTCATGGAGCACAAGACTGCCCTGATCCTCTTCAGATGCTCCGCCCAGGTGTTACTATGGATTATGACATCATCCATATATGCAAAAGCATAATTTTGGTGGGGTCGAAGTACCTGATCCACTAACCTTTGGCAGGTAGCTGCTGCTCCATGCAGTCCGAAAGGCATCCTCTTGAACTGGAAAAGGCCAACGGGGGTGCTGAATGCAGTCTTCGGCTTCGACTCCCTGGTGAGAGGGATTTGCCAATATCCTTTTGTCATATCAAGGGTGGTTAAGTATTGAGCCTGTCCCAGCTGGTCCAAAAGCTCTTCAATTCTTGGCATTGGATATGCATCAAAAACTGATATGGCGTTTACCTGCCGGAAGTCAATACAAAATCTTAAAGATCCATCAGGCTTCGGCACCAGGACTATGGGGCTATTCCAGGGAATCTTTGACTCCTCTATTACTCCCATGTCCAACATCTCCTGGACTTGTGCCACTACTTCCTGTCTCTTGGCTTCAGGCAAGCAGTATGGCCTTTGACGAACTAATTTCCCAGGTGGAGTTATTATTTCATGGGCAACCAAATGTGTCTCCCCAGGTATGGGTGTCAAGACATCTGGGAATTCTTTAAGCAATTTCCTAATTTCTTCCTGTTGTACCACTGTCAGGTCCTCACCTATTTGGGGCTCTGATTTTTCTTTACAATCAGATACCTGGGGTCCCAAATCTTCCTCTTCATTCACCTCCCTCTCTCGGGCACAGGTGGCAGCTAGGCTTTTAACCCCTTTGACATCAGTAGAACCAAAGCCTTTGGTTCCACGCTCAGAATTTTCCAGGGATGTGACCTCCTCCACAGGTGGAAAACCCAGCCTCTCACAGATCAATTGGGCAATTCTGTCTCCTGTTTTCACGTGATAATCATTCTGTCCAAAATTAAATAACAGAACTTTAATATTGCCCCTGTAATCGGGATCAATTACTCCCGCACCCACATCGATGAAATATTTAAGGGCTAATCCAGACCTTGGGGCTACTCTCCCATAGCATCCAATAGGTATTTCCACTTGGAGACCAGTGTCCACCAGGGCTCTCCCTTGGCTAGGTACAGTCACATTTTCTATGCTGCACAGGTCAAACCCAGCAGCTTGAGGGGTTGCCCGCTTAGGAGCTTGGGCCTTCTCTGTGACCCTATGATACTTTAGGATGAATGTCTGCTTTGGGGTAGCTTGGTCTTCTGGACGCTTAACCATCTTTTTAGCTGGGGTCTGAGGACTTCCAAATAAAGGCCCGGGAGCTATTACCATTAAAACTTCTCCCTCCTTCTTTCCTAGTCCTTCCACTAGACCCTGCTTAAATCTTGTCCAGTCTCTTCCTAGAACCAAATCAAAGGGTAGCCTAGGCACCACTGCTAACAGGACTTCCTCTTGTTCCCCCAGGCACTTAACTATTAGCCTATAGGTGGGATATGATGTTGCAGCACCATGAATGCATCTGATGTGAACTTGGCTTTCAGAGGTTCCAGGCACAAATCCTTCTTGGGCCTCTATCCTCTTCCAAAGCCTTTTTGACATCATACTCTGGTCTGCTCCAGAGTCTAACAAAGCATTTGTGGTAATTCCTTGCACATCAACCATCAAAAGAAATCCTTCTTTGGGCTGTTTTAAATCCACACCCACTAAGCTAGTGTGTGTCTGGCATCTCTTTTCTAAATGTCCCCATTTTCCACACTTGAAACATTTCCTTCTATTCCACTGTGTCATCTGGTTTGATACAGTACATTCATTTTCAGAAACATTTTTAATTATTTTCTTTTCTGATACAGCACATCTTGCCTCAGCACCAATCTTCAGAGGGCCACCCATTCTATGGCAAGCCTGCGTGGCTTCCAAGAATCTCTCTGCTAGCATGGTTGCCTCTCCAAGATTTTGGCAATTTTGCTGTATAAGGAAAGTGTGCAAATCTTTAGGCACCCCAGACATAAATTGTTCAAGCATTATAATGTCTAATAACATTTCTACCGTCTTTTGCTCAGGTTCCAACCATTTTACAGCTAAACCTCTGATTCTCTGACTCAGAGCCCTGGGTGTTTCACCCACTCTCAATGTAGTAGCTCTAAACATTCGCCTATACTCTGAAATAGACAACCTAGGCGATCTCTAATAGCAGCCTTTACGTCCTTATAATTCAAAGCCTGGGCTGCTGGCATTGCTCTATAAGCTGCAAGCGCCTCTCCAGTTAATGAGGCTGCCAGCCTTACTGCCCACTGGGTCTCTGGCCATGCTAATGCTTGTGCCACTCTTTCAAAAGACTCTAGAAAATCATCAACATTATCCTCTGGAGATAGCTTCCCAAAACTAAATGCCCCAATCCCCTGATTGAGTCCCACACTGTCCACATGTGGTGTACCAGTATTTACTGCTGGTCTTGCATCTGTTTCACTTTGGTTCTGCAGCTGAACTAGGGCTTGCACCAGATCAAGCACTGGCCTCTGCTGTTCCATTAAGGCTTTCATAGCAATGTCCTGAGCCTGCTGTGCTAGCTCCTGTTGCCTGCTAAACTGGGCTGCCATCCACTGAGGTAGTTCCTTTGGATCCATCTTGATCCCTGCAAGAAACAAAGAAAAAAAAACAAAGTGCACCACCTTCCAAACAGGTGTGTTTTTTTCTACTTTTTTTTTTCCAATTATCCCTGTGCCTTACTCCCATCCACCACTAGACATGCCCAGGTACTTATTATCTTGTGCCAGTGATGAATCCAGCTCTGCACAGGGTCTTTTCCTCCTGGGACAGCTTCCTGGAACCACCACTTCTCCTCCAAAGTGCAGTTGAGGGAAAATCTTTTTTTTTTTCCAGCTTTAAACTTGAACTTTAGTTGTAATCCTCAGCAAGTAAATCCCTTTTGTGCAAAAGCAATCCGAAAAACAACACCATTTGTCAGACGGCTGCCTGGGTGAGAATGCTCACAGTCTTGGCAAGTGCATATGTCAATATGATTTGCAAGGAATTGTGGTCAATGCAGTCCATTCACACCAGACACAGCTGCTCACAATAATTAGTTGTGCTTTTGGGTAAAGCCAATAAGATATTTATTTATGGGGTTATTTCTCCCAACACAGATATGCTTGGTAGCACATAAATCAGGTTACTTGCTTTCAGTGTTAAACTTGGAAAAAACAAAATAAGGAAAACAACCTTTAAACTTGTCAGGCATTAGCTAATGTTTTCTTAGCATATATCAAACAACAAACGAAAAGCCACGAAGAAAGAAAAAAAACTGTTCTTTTCAGGTTAACTTCTGATAACTTCCCACATAGATTCAGAAGTGATTCTCTCCTAGCTCACAAGCAATTAGGTAAGGCTCAATTGCTAACAGTTATCCAGCTGAAACCCCTTAACTGGCTTGCTTTCTACTGTGTGGGTCAAATCCTGCTTCAGGAGCTTTTCTGAGTAGATTAAAGAACAAGTTTGTATTTCTTTGTGATGGTTGCTGTACTTTGTAACAGAAAGTTACCAAAGGAGTTTAGACAGAGAGCAGTCCATATAAACACATTCTTCATCTGCAATCATTCCCCCTTCTTCAACAAGCATGGGTTCAATATCATGGATTGGCATAGATGAATCTCTCAATGGAGCACTTTCAGGAGAATACTTGTTTCCCTGCTGTCTTTCAAGGTTATAGCTAGGGCATAGATCAGTGTTCATGCCTGAGCTTCCATTGCTGTTAGAGTTCCTCTCTATATAGCCTGGCCAGTATGTAGTCCAGTTCTTATGTCCAGCCTTCCAATCCAGATCCCTGGACACTGGATCAATCTTCACATACCTTCTGGCACGGGTCTTAGGGTCCCTTCCACGTGCAGCCGTCTCCCTCACAGGTAGCATCTGGATATTTCTAGCTCTGCAGCACCATTCCTCTGGCTTTCCCCAGTCCAATGGTGTATGCTGGCCCTTGAAATGCCTCCCAGTATACGTACTGCTCTGGACTCTTCTAGACCTCTCAAAGGCTTTTCTCTTCCTTCTTCCAAAGGGTTTCTTTCCCTCTCTGTCCGTCTGGTTTGGCTTCTGCTTCTGATGATCCTTCAGATGAAACTGATGATCAAGCTCAAGCTGATTCTCAGGATAATGAGGATGATGATCTGTAGAATAAACTCTACCCTTATTCTGCCTTGATGAGTGCTCCTCCCTAACACAGCGCAGCTGTGCTGAATCAGGCCCTGCCCTTTGAGATGAGTGCTTAGGGATTACCTCATAGCCCTCCTGATTGAACACATGTTTCCCCACTTCAGCTCCTCTAATGGCTGTTGGAAACCTGGTGCATTCTGGGACTGGTAGTCTTTTATGGGAAAATTCTGTTTTCTTATTTCTACCAGAACTGACAGGTTGCTTGTTCAGAGTCACTTCACCTTTTCTATAGCTCCTTCCTGAGCTATGATAAGCTTCCTTATCACACTATGTAACAAATCTAAGACCATATTGATTGCCATGCACCATTTGATCCGCAACAGCATAGTTTTCGACAACATCATGGTATCGAGACTCTACTCACTTCCTTATTTGAAAACTTGATCTTAGGCTTAAATAATATGAAACAGTGCTTTAACTTTATATTCGTGGATATTGTGTCAGCCTTCGATACAGTCTGTCACAGTCATTTGATTAATCTGCTTAAGCTTAAGGGCATTCAGAGCTCAGCTCTAGATTGGTGTCTCTCATATCTATCAGATCGGCAACAACAAGTTTGTATGAGCAATCAAATATCGGATATGTATCAGCAGACACAAGGAGTACCGCAGGGCTCGTCCCTATCTGCCTTGATATTTAAAATATATTTATAACTGATATGTACAATTATGTAATCCTTTGGAATTCTTTATCACATCTGTGCAGATGATGTGCTTCTCTACATTCCTTTTTCAACAGAAAACCCAAACTTTGCTGGAATCATTGACTGTTTCAATGCTGTCTCCGACTGGCTAGCTATGCACAACCTGAAAGTGAACTATAAAAAGACTGAAGTCCTTTTTGTCACAAAAGTCCCAACATTCATACCCCCGACAACCCTGCAGGTTAAGAATGCTGATCTGAAGTCTAATCATGAAGTTAGATATCTGAGCCTCACTCTGGACCAGTCCCTAAGCATGGAGCCACATAAGTCTCTTACATGTCTGCGCAGCACTGCATACGACTGGTAGTGCTATACAAATGCTCAGTAGTAGTAGTAGTAGTAGTAATAAGCAATATCACAAAGGCTGTCTATCATAAAATATGTTCCCTCCGTCATCTTCGACCCTTACTAGAGCCTACTGATTTCCGTACTGTCTTCCAAACCCTTATTACTCCGCTCTTCGACTACGCAAATATCATCCTGCATGGGCTTCCTGGATATTCTCTCCATCCTTTACAATTAGCATTAAATACTGCTACACAAACCATTTACAGAGCTTCCAGACATGAATGTGTATCTTCTCTCCTAATCCATCTACACTGGCTCCCAAAAAGCAGTTGACTTATATACAACACGCTCCTGATAACATTTAAAATTCTCCATCACCTTTCCGCATCCTCACTGGAAGATCTCCTACACTGAACTCTGGACAACAGAGCAAGAAGAACAAATATGTTAAACACTTTTACCATCCCATCCATAACTAGAAAAAGCTCCCAATTTGCAATAAACAGAGCCTTCTCACTCTTCGCCCCTCTGCTATGGAACTCCCTATCTGAAACATAGAAACATAGAAACATGATAACAGAAAAAGACCACATGGCATATCTAGTCGGTCCTTCCATATCAACAACTACAACAGCCCACTTTTTACCTTTAGAGATCCTCTGTGTTGGTCCCATGCTTTTTTGAATTCAGTTACTGTCCTCATCTCTACCACCTCCACTGGGAGACTATTCCATGGATCCACTACTCTTTCCGTAAAGAAATATTTCTGCATATCACTCCTGAATCTGTCTCCCTTTACCCTCATCCCATGTCCCCTCGTAGCAGAACTTGCTTTCAATTGAAAGAGGCTCTCTCCCTGAACATTTGCTTTTCTCTGATCAGAGAAAGGCTGAACTTTTACAGAGCTCTGCTAGTGAGTGGATTTTTGCCTCCTGGGACATCTTACTGTGAGTTCTAGCTGTTTATTTAATTATTTACTGTTTGTCTAACTGTTGTTTGTTTAATTATTTAGTGTTTGTCTTAGTGGTGTGCAAGTTTCAGCCTTCTCAGCTGTACTTACCTTGCCTCTCTCAATTAACTGGGCCTTGTGTGGTAGCCATTTTGAATTAATCTTGTGGCAGGTGCAGGCCTGTGACCCACGGTGTCTGACATAGGCAGGCCAGCATGGCTAGCTTGACCTGTAAATGAGGCCTGTGGAGAGGCATATAGGATTGCACATCCCCCAATATGCTGCTATTGTAAGAAAGAACTCAGTAGAAATATTGAATTAGCTTAGATAAGCAGAATTGCAGAATTAAGAAATGGAAAAGTACAGAAAAGATGTGTTTTAAAGTTACTGATAAGAAAGAGTACATTTGCAGAGAAATATTGAGGAGTGCTGACAGATGAGTTACAGAACCTTGCTCTTCTGCACGCACAAATGGTCCCATAGCCTTGAAAGTGTGAAAGTAACAAGTTGATGAACTAACCATTGTAATTGGGACTAGAAGGGGGGCAGGCAGGTGTCATGCCTACAGAAGCCCACAGAAGGAACATAATTGGAGAAACTTATCAGTACCGGGACCAATAGAGGGGCTACGGGAGGTACGGGAGCGTACCGGGACCAATGAAATGTTTTTCTATACCTAGAATGGAACAGAAGTCTATAAAAGTTGTTGTAATGCTTGAGAACTTTGCTCAGCCATTTTGAAATTGCCTTGCTTGAGACTTGTGCACAAATAAATGATTTGGACCTTCTGAACAGACTCCTGGTATCATTGGTTTGTCTGCGCTTTGCTGCTACAATCTCTCTCCCCAAAGCCTGCTGTTTGTTAAGCTTTTCCTGTCCTTGCCTGCCTGAGTGACTCCTCCCCCTGTTTGTGTGGTAGCCATTTTGAATTAATCTCTCTCCCCAGAGCCTGCTGTTTGTTAAGCTTTTTCCTGTCCTTGCCTGCCTGAGTGACTCCTCCCCCTGACCCCCTCCCCCTGAGGTATCCTGTAACCTTGTTCCTGTTTTCTCCACGTGTGCATAGGCTGTTTTAGTTTGCTTTTCTCTGATCAGAGAAAGGCTGAACTTTTACAGAGCTCTGCTAGTGAGTGGATTTTTGCCTCCTGGGACATCTTACTGTGAGTTCTAGCTGTTTATTTAATTATTTACTGTTTGTCTAACTGTTGTTTGTTTAATTATTTAGTGTTTGTCTTAGTGGTGTGCAAGTTTCAGCCTTCTCAGCTGTACTTACCTTGCCTCTCTCAATTAACTGGGCCTTGTGTGGTAGCCATTTTGAATTAATCTCTCTCCCCAGAGCCTGCTGTTTGTTAAGCTTTTCCTGTCCTTGCCTGCTTGAGTGACTCCTCCCACTGTGTGTGTGGTAGCCATTTTGAATTAATCTCTCTCTCCCCAGAGCCTGCTGTTTGTTAAGCTTTTTCCTGTCCTTGCCTGCCTGAGTGACTCCTCCCCCTGACCCCCTCCCCCTGAGGTATCCTGTAACCTTGTTCCTGTTTTCTCCACGTGTGCATAGGCTGTTTTAGTTTGCTTTTCTCTGATCAGAGAAAGGCTGAACTTTTACAGAGCTCTGCTAGTGAGTGGATTTTTGCCTCCTGGGACATCTTACTGTGAGTTCTAGCTGTTTATTTAATTATTTACTGTTTGTCTAACTGTTGTTTGTTTAATTATTTAGTGTTTGTCTTAGTGGTGTGCAAGTTCAGCCTTCTCAGCTGTACTTACCTTGCCTCTCTCAACTAACTGGGCTTTGTGTGGTACCCCCATCCCCCTGCTGAGGGTTCAGGACAGGGTACCTTGTAACTGCCCTCTTTAATAGGACTTATCTCCCCCCCTCCCTCCCCAGCACCCACCCACCCCTGGGGAAATTGTAGTTTTATAGGTACTTGGACATCTTAGAGGAAAGGGGCTGCTCTCAGGTGCAGCTCTTAATCCAAATCAGTCATACACAGAGGACCTGTGATTAATTAGCTTCAGGTACACAGGGTGTATTAGGGGTATTAGATACACTTTTATTAGTATAAGCATCTACACCAATCCTTATTATATACCGATTTAAAAGACCTAAACACAAGCTTTAAACTAAGATGCAGTCAGAGGTCCAGCAACGAGATGGGGGTTCTCCAGTCTTTTGCATCGAGTGTCACATGTATGATTATCTCCCAGTTGGTGAGAGGTCCTACATATGCACTAAGTGCAGGGAGCTCTTTGCTCTCAGGGAACGAGTCCGTTCTCTAGAGGCTAGAGTAGCAGACCTGGAAGACATAAGAAAGACAGAGAAGTACATGGACGAGACCTACAGGGATATATTCCTGAAGTCCCACCTCCAGTCTGGCAGCATCCCTGTTGCCATGGAGGAGAGAGGTCACGTGACAGGAGAGCATCACCCTGGTGTGGCAGGAAGTGATCCTGTAACTAGGACCTGTCCTCCAGGTGATGTAAAACCCTCTCGCACCGAGGACGTTTCTCCAGGGCCATGTCCCCATGAGGGGAGGGTCAGGACAGCTGTTATAGTTGGTGATTCAATCATTAGGAATGTAGATAGCTGGGTGGCTGGTGGACGTGAGGATCGCCTGGTAACATGCCTGCCTGGTGCGAAGGTAGCAGATCTCACGCACCGCCTAGATAGGATCATAGATAGTGCTGGGGGGGAGTCTGCTGTCTTGGTACATGTTGGTACCAATGACATAGGAAAATGTGGTAGGGAAGTTCTGGAGGCTAAATTTAAGCTTATAGGTAGGAAGTTGAAATCCAGAACTTCCAGGATAGCGTTCTCCGAAATGCTTCCTGTTCCACGTGCAGGACCCAAAAGACAGGCAGAGCTCCGGAGTCTCAATGCGTGGATGAGACAATGGTGCAAGGATGAGGGTTTTGGATTTGTTAGGAACTGGGGAACATTCTGGGGAAAGGGGGGGCTCTTCCGAAGGGATGGGCTTCACCTTAATCAGGATGGGACCAGACTGCTGGCATTAACCTTTAAAAAAGAGATAGAGTAGCTTTTTAAACTAGAAAATAGGGGAAAGCCGACAGTCACCCAGGAGCGCACGGTTCGGACAAAGGTATCCTTGAAGGATACTACCAAAAGCAGTGAGGTTCCAAAAGGGAGTATAGTAGCCCAAATGCCCTTGAGTAAGGAGCAGACAGAGCATAAAGATTCCCAATTAGCCATGCCTACCAATAGCCAGATTAATATTAATAAAATACAGTCTCTAAAATGCTTGTATGCCAATGCTAGAAGTCTAAACAATAAGATGGGAGAATTAGAATATATAGCATTAAATGAGAGGTTAGATATGATTGCACTCTCAGAGACATGGTGGAAGGAGGATAACCAGTGGGACACTGTGATACCTGGATACAAACTATATCGTAATGATAGAGCTGAACAAATTGGTGGAGGGGTTGCGCTCTATGTTAGAGAGGGCATTGAGTCAGAAAGGATTAAAGTTTTGCAGGGAACAAAATATGCTGTAGAATCTCTATGGATTGAAATTCCATTTATGAAGGGGAAGGTGATGGCAGTGGGAGTATACTATCGACCACCTGGCCAGAATGAACAAATGGATGATGAAATGCTCAAAGAAATCAAGGAAGCTAACAAAAGCCACAACAGAGTAGTAATAATGGGTGATTTCAATTACCCCGGTATCGACTGGGACAGTGTCACAGCAGGACAAGCTAAAGAGATAAAGTTTCTAGATGAAATAAATGACTGCTTCTTGGAGCAGCTGGTTCATGAACCGACCAGAGGGGAAGCCATACTGGACCTAGTCCTTAGTGGAACGCCAGATCTGGTGCAAGAAATAAGGGTGTTGGGACCACTTGGCAATAGTGATCATAGTATGATCATGTTTGATTTAATCAGTGGAGGACAGATAGTAAAGGAATCCACAGTACTACCTTTTAACTTTCAAAAGGGTGACTATGATAGAATGAGGAATATAGTTCGGAAAAACTAAAAGGAGCGGTTCCAAAGGTTAAAGACTTACAGCAAGCTTGGGTGTTATTTAAAAATACTATCCTCGAAGCCCAGACCAGCTGTATTCCACGCATTAAGAAAAGTGGAAGAAAGTCCAAAAAACTGCCAGCATGGTTTAAAGGTGAGGTCAGAGAGGCTGTTGCTGCCAAAAGAGCAACCTTCAGAAAATGGAAAAAAGAGCCAAATGATGAAAACTGGAAACAGCACAAGCACTGGCAAGTTAAATGCAAAGCATTGATAAGGCAGGCAAAGCGGGAATTTGAGAAGAAACTTGCTACGGAAGCAAAAACACGAAATAAAGACTTTTTCAAGTACATTCGTAGCAAAAGGCCTGTGAGAGAGTCAATTGGACCATTAGATGATAGAGGGGTAAAAGGGGCAGTAAGAGGAGACAAGGCTATAGCAGAGAGACTGAATGAATTCTTTGCTTCGGTCTTTACTGAGGAAGATGTAGGGGTGTTACCCAAGACTGAAGTGGTATTTAAAGGTGATACTGCAGAGGAATTGAGAGAAATATCGCTACACCGGGAAGACATATTACAACTATTTGATAAACTGAATAGTAGCAAATCACCTGGACCGGATGGTATACATCCCAGAGTGTTGAAAGAACTGAAATATGAGATTGCAGACCTGTTATTGGTAATCTGTGAACTTTCATTAAAATCATCTGTAATACCTGAAGATTGGAGGGTCGCCAACGTAACACCAATTTTTAAAAAGGGTTCCAGGGGTGACCCGGGAAATTACAGACCGGTGAGCCTGACGTCAGTACCAGGGAAAATGGTAGAAGCCATCATAAAGAACAAAATTACACAGCATGTAGATAGTCATGGCCTAATGGGAGACAGCCAACATGGCTTTAGACAAGGAAGATCTTGTCTTACTAATCTGATCTGTTTTTTTGAAGGTGTGCATAAACAGGTAGACAAAGGTGAGTCGGTTGATATAGTGTATCTGGACTTTCAGAAAGCTTTTGACAAGGTCCCCCATCAGAGACTTTTGGCGAAGCTAAAAAGTCATGGGATAGGAGGCAGTGTACTATTGTGGATCGGGAACTGGTTAAAAGATAGAAAGCAGAGGGTAGGGCTAAATGGCCAATATTCCCAATGGAAAAAGGTGAATAGTGGAGTACCCCAGGGATCTGTACTGGGTCTGCTACTTTTTGACATATTCATAAATGACCTGGAAAAGGGAATAACTAGTGAGGTAATCAAATTTGCAGATGACACAAAACTGTTTAAAGTTGTTAAAACCCAAGAGGATTGTGGAAAACTGCAGGAGGATCTGGATAAATTGGAAGACTGGGCATCCAAATGGCAGATGAAATTTAATGTGGACAAGTGCAAAGTTATGCACCTAGGAAAGAACAACCCACACTATAGTTACAAGATGCAAGGCTCCACATTAGAAACCACCACCCAGGAAAAAGATTTAGGAGTCATCGTGGATAACATGTTAAAACCCTCCGCCCAGTGTGCAGCGGCGGCCAAGAAAGCAAATAGAATGCTAGGTATCATAAGGAAAGGGATGGAGAATAAAACAAAGGATATTATAATGCCTCTGTATCGCTCCATGGTACGACCGCATCTTGAATATTGTGTGCAATTCTGGTCACCGTATCTTAAAAAGGACATAGAGTTATTAGAAAAAGTACAGAGAAGAGCCACCAAATTGGTGAAGGGGATGGAAGGCTACTCCTATGAAGAGAGGCTAAAAAGGTTAGGGCTCTTTAACCTAGAAAAGAGGCGGCGGAGGGGAGATATGATAGAGGTGTATAAATTAATGAATGGAGTGGAACGGATAAACGTGGATAAATTGTTTACGCTATCAGAATATAGAAGGACTAGGGGGCATGTAATGAAGCTACAGGGTAAACTATTTAAGACAAATAGGAGAAAATATTTCTTCTCTCAACGTGTAATCAAACTCTGGAATCTGTTACCGGAGGATGTAGTAAGGGCTGTTAGTATAGCTGGGTTTAAAAAAGGTTTGGACAAGTTCCTGGAGGAAAGGTCCATAAACCACTATTAAAAAGGGACCCAGGATATCAATGCTTGGCCTAGTACAAGCACTGCAGAACCTGTGTCTTTTGGGGAAACTGCTAGGTACGTATGACCTAGATTGGCCACTGTTGGAAACAGGATACTGGGCTTGATGGACCTCGGTCTGACCCAGTATGGCATTTCTTATGTTCTTATGTTCTTATGTTCATTTATGCCACAGAGGTATTTAAACATCTCAATCATATCACCTCTATCCCGCCTTTCCTCTAAGGTGTACATATTAAGATTCTTAAGTCTGTCCTCATATGCTTTATAATGAAGCCCACTAATCATTTTAGTAGCCACCCTCTGCACCGACTCCATCCTGTTCACATCCTTTTGAAGGTGCGGTCTCCAGAATTGCACACTATACTCCAAATGTGGTTGCACCAAAGACTTATACAGAGGCATTATCAGCTCCTTTTTTCTGCTAACCATTCCTCTCCGTATGCACCCAAGCATCCTTCTAGCGTTTGCCGTCACCTTTTCTACCTGTTTAGCTACTTTAAGATCATCAGACACAACCACGCTTAGGTCTCGCTCTTCTTTAGTGGACAAAAGTACTTCACCTCCTATACTGTATTGCTCCCTTGGATTGCTGCAGCCCAAATGTATGACCTTACATTTTTTAACATTAAATCCCAGCTGCCAAATTCTAGACCATTCTTCAAGCTTAGCTAGATCCCTCCTCATGTTATCTACACCTTCCTGGGTGTCCACTCTATTGCAGATTTTGGTATCATCTGCAAAGAGGCAAACCTTACCCGACAACCCTTCCGCTATATCACTAACAAAGATGTTAAAAAGAATCGGACCAAGGACAGATCTCTGGGGCACACCACTGGTAACATCCTTCTCCTCAGAGTGAGCTCCATTTACTTGTACTCTTTGTCGCCTCCCACCCAACCAATTTCTAACCCAAGCAGTAACTTTAGGGTCCATCCCTAGGGTGCTTAGTTTGTTTATAAGTTGCCTGTGAGGAACAGTGTCAAAGGCTTTACTGAAATCTAAATACACCACATCTAGGGCTCTCCCTCAGTCCAACTCCCTGGTCAGCCAGTCAAAGAAATCAATCAGATCTGTCTGACAAGACCTGCCTCTGGTGAATCCATGCTGCCTCGGATCCTGTAATCCGCTGGACTCCAGAAACCTCACTATTTTCTCTTTCAGCAGTGTTTCCAATAATTTACTCACCACCGAAGTTAAACTAACCGGCCTGTAGTTATCCTTACTTCCGCTTTTTTGTAAAGGCACCATATGAGCCTCTCTCCAGTCCTTTGGCACCACTCCCGACTCCATCGAAGCATTGAAAAGGTTAGTCAGTGGAGTTGCTAGAACGTCCCCAAGTTCCCTCAGTATTCTAGGGTGTATCCCATCCGGTCCCATCACTTTGTCTACTTTAAGTTGATTTAGTTTCTCACGAACACAGTCTTCTGAAAATTGTTCAAGATGTCCCTCGTTTCTGTTCCTATTTGTGGGTGTTTTCTGAGGTCCTGCTCCTGGTTCTTCATCTGTGAACACAGAACAAAAATATTTGTTAAGCAATTCCGCTTTATCCTTATCAGCTTCGACATATTCCCCCCCTGCACCCTTGAGTCTGACAATACCACTTTTGCCCTTCCTCTGCTCTCTAATATATCTGAAAAATGTCTTATCCCCCCATTTTATTGCATTGGCTATTTCCTCCTCCTTTTGAATCTTTGCCTTCTTGACTACTTTGCTAGCTTCTCTAAGTTTTTCCAAATACAGATGCCTGTCTTCCTCTCTCTGTGATTCTTGTATTTCCTGAAGGCCTCCCTCTTTTTCTTCACTTTTTCAGCTACTTCCTTAGAAAACCATATCGGTCTCCTTTTCCTTTTGCCTTTATTTACAATTTTAACAAAAAGGTTGGTTGCCCTTAAAATATCCCCTTTCACTTTTGCCCACTGTTTTTCTACATCCCCCAGCTGTTCCCATCCCAGTAATGACTCCCTGAGGTATTGGACCATCTTCGCAAAGTTAGTCTTCCTAAAGTCTAAGATCCTCACCTTGGAATGGATTCTAACAGCCCTAGTCCTAATACTGAACCACACCATCTGGTGATCACTGGATGCAAAATGATCTCCCACTACAACATCAGAAACACTTTCACCATTGGTAAGCACCAAGTCCAGTATGGTCCCTTCACGTGTGGGGTCTGTTACCAATTGCCTGAATAGTTCTCCTTGTAGAGAATCCAGGATCTCCTTACTTCTAGATGATACTGCAGCAGGAATGTGCCAATCAACATCTGGCATATTGAAATCTCCTATCAGTAGCACTTCCCCTTTCCTAGCAATGCTGCGTATGTCTTCAATTAAATCTCTGTCCACCTCTTCCTCTTGTGAGGGAGGTCTGTATATCACACCAATGCAAATAGATTTCTCTTCCCTCTTTCTAGTTTAACCCACAATGCCTCTCTCCCTTTAAGCTCTGTAATTCCAAAGTTTTAATAGTAGTTTTTACATATAGTGCCACTCCTCCTCCCCTTCTTCCTACCCTGTCCTTTCTGAATAAAGTATAGCCAGGTATAGTTACATCCCAGTCATGGTTTTCTGTGAACCATGTTTCTATAACTGCCACTAAATCCAAGTCAGCCACTCCCACCAAAGCTTCAACATCAGGGATCTTATTTCCCATGCTACGGGCAGTTATACACACTGCTTTCCATATGTTACCCTTGTTACCCATTTCCATAAAGGTATTTAATGTATCACCTACCTGGGGGCTTTCACTTACCTGGGGGCTTTCTTCACCTATCCCCAATGAATCTAGTTTAAAGCTCTCTTCAGTAGATTAGCCAGTCTACTACCGAAGATGTGTTGACCTTTCTTGGACAGATGGATGCCATCTCTGCTCTGCAACCCTTGGAACAGCATCCCATGGTCTAGGAAACCAAAACGCTCTCGATGACACCATCCACGCAGCCATGCATTCATCTCCAGGATGCGAGCCTCTCTGCCTTGGCCTTTACCCTCAACAGGGAGGATTGAAGAGAACACCACCTGTGCACCTAACTGCTTTACCCTCTGTCCCAGAGCCATGAAGTCACTTTTGATACGTTCCGAGGTATACCTGGCAGTATCATTTGTTCCAACATGGATTAGCAACATTGGGTAATAGTCAGTGGGCTTGATGAGTCTCGGCAAACTCTCCGTAAGATCTTGGATTTTGGCACCAGGCAGACAGCATACCTCTCTGGACATCAAGTCTGGTCGGCAAATGGACGCCTCAGTACCCCTCAGAAAAGAGTCTCCAACCACCACTACCCTTCGTTTCCTTCTGGTCACTGATTCTGCAACTTTGAGGTACTTGAACTCTGGTTCTTCCCTTTCCAAGGATGCTTTCACCTCCTCCACTTCCAGGGCTGCATAATGGTTCTTCAATTCAAGGGCTGGAGAAGTTGGATTGGTGATTTTGCAGGCCCTGGTGACTTGTGTCCAACCATCGACATTCTGTTGGCACCCATCTTCTCCTGTGCTGGAGAGCTTGGTTGCTGCAAGAAGCATCTCAGTGTACTTCTCACTGTCTTGAATGCTCCTCAGCCTCGCCACCTCCTCTCTGAGTTCCTCCACTTGTTTCCTCAGAGCTTCAGCATGCAGTCACCCTGCACATGGAACTGGTCCTTCAACTGGCATTAGGACCTCTGTCTGGACCGAGGCAGAAGCTGTAACGGGGGCAACAGCTTTAGCAATACGATTTTTCCCAGCCATTGTTCTGTTCGTGGAGCTTTGGTATCTGTTAAAACAAAAGAGAGAGATCTACCAAGTACCAGCCGGTTTCGCAGCTGTCCTTTCAGAGAAAAAGCAGTTAAATCTCTTTAATTATATTCAAAATGTGCTGGTCCAATTCTCTGTGATTTGTTAAAGGGGGAGGTGCCCTATAAAGCAAGACTGCTCACTAGGGGTGTGTGGGAGTCGGGGTGGATAGGGAGGGAACTAACACCTGATTAGGTGTTAGCAGTTTCTAAACCTGAAGAAGTTACTAGAGTTCAGCAACCTATTGTGCTCAAGGAAAGTTCCCCTAAAGCACCAAAAAGAAAGTAACCTTGCTTTAAAAAATATACAAAAAACCCTTTTAAGAGCTCCCAGTCAGAGAGCTAGCAATGTAATATAATAAAAACAAGCAAACAAACCCTCAAATCCTTACTGTTTGTTGATCTGTAGAGCCCTGGTTAGGAAAGCCTCAACAGGACAAGGCACTGGAGCCTTTTATGCAGGCCTCAGCTGCACTCAGGAAATCAAGCCCACTAACACCTGATTAGGTGTTAGCAGTTTCTAAACCTGAGGAGGTTACTAGAGTTCAGCAACCTATTGTGCTCAAGGAAAGTTCCCCTAAAGCACCAAAAAGAAAGTAACCTTGCTTTAAAAAATATACAAAAAACCCTTTTAAGAGCTCCCAGTCAGAGAGCTAGCAATGTAATATAATAAAAACAAACAAGCAAACCCTCAAATCCTTACTGTTTGTTGATCTGTAGAGCCCTGGTTAGGAAAGCCTCTGCTCCTATTAGTCTCATTTCAGATTTGGCCACCTTTCTCAAAGCAATCGAAACACACCTATTCCATCTTGCTTTCAACCATATAACTTAAAGCCTTGTCCATCGATATCAATATCAATATCATACTCATGATTCTGTTAGACTGCAAATAGTTCCCAGTCTTATATGCTACTGTGTATCATCTATGTATGTAAATACGTTAATTGTTTTATATCTTGTTCACATGTTCAATGAAACTGTTCCATGTAATATGTTGTTATTTTGTAAACCGTGCTGATCATGAATGGTGCGGTATAAAACCTAATAAATAAATAAAAATTACAGAAAAAATGTGCCATTTTCAAATGAGAAGAAAATCTAAAACCAGGGAACATGATATCAGCTACAAGGAGATACAATAAAAATACATTAAGAAATATTTCTTAACCAAAAAAGTAATGGATGCCAAAGGAGATAGTGAAATCAAAAATGTTGCTTGAATTCAACAAGAAATGGAATTCAACAAGAAATGGAATAAACACAGTGAATCCCTAAAAGGCAAGAGGATGGCCACCCTGAATAGATCACCTCAACTCAAAAACGTTGTGAAATGACTGTTTTGCTTGTTCTAAGAAACCACAAGGAAAGTAGCATGAGGATGTATGGTTGAGGTGGCACACTTAAGAACTTCTAGGAGAAGAGCAGGCTCCCCAATGGGCCACTGAAGTGAAGAAGGAACAAAATGTGAAGTCTAGGTCAGTGTTTCCCAACCCAGTCCTATGGGGCACACCGGCCAGTCAGGTTTTCGGGATATCCCTAATGACTATGCATGAGATATATATGCATTAGAGATATCCTGCCAACCTGACTGGTTTGTGGCCCTCCAGGGCTGGATTTGGAGACCCCTGCCTTACACCTCTGTCATTTAAGATTGTGAGTGGGCAAGGTGCAGATGTCCTAGACATCGAAAGGGTATATAGAATGTGACACATTCCTCCTCGATTCTCACCACCACCAAAAAGTTGTCTAATAGACAATATTTTGGTGGTGGTGAGAAGTGAGGAGGAATGTGACACATTCTATATACCTTTTTGATGTCTTGGACATCTGCACCTTGCCCACTCACAATCTTAGATGACAGAGGTGTTAGGCAGGGGTCTCCAAATCCAGCCCTGGAGGGCCACAAACCAGTCAGGTTGGCAGGATATCTCTAATGCATATATATCTCATGCATAGTCATTAGGGATATCCCGAAAACCTGACTGGCCGGTGTGCCCCATAGGACTGGGTTGGGAAACACTGGTCTAGGTAACCAAGGGTTGTGCCATTGCTTACCCACATATTAGGAATGGGGTCTTTATGCCCAGGGACAACTTTGAGGAGAAGGAGGAGATCAGGCTAATCACAAGCTCACAAAGCTGGATGGGGACTCTTCACCCATGAAGTCATTACTGGGCAAAGTAGATGGACAATGTTGGCCTTTATCTGCCATCATCCATGATGTTATTATGTTACCATCCAACACAACAAAAACAATAAACCACCTTTTTATCTCTTCATAAGATACTTTGAAATTATAAGGAAAACCAATTTTATAGGAAACAGAAAGCTGCAGCATTGGTTGAAGGAAAAATCTGGCTTTCACAAAAGAATTTCATGAATTCATGGAAAAAAATCAACTTAAACCACTTAAAATTACTCTTCAGTTGGGAGGCAAGACTTCAGTGCAAAATTTGCCTTCCTGGGAGAGGAAACATTATCACATTTTTTATATAAAATAATCATTATTGCCAACTATGTCCATCATGTTTCGAATGGATAACACGCTATTCTGTGTCAGGGCTCAAAAATGTCCTTATATATATAACTTAACTGATCCAGTAAAGTTCCATTAGTAATTCATCTGATCACACATGGCACCAACATTATTCTCTCTGTTCTTCTTCCATGAACTCTCTAGCTATTCAAAGATGGCTGTGGCGGTTTTTCTTTTATACATCTATGAAAGCTCCACCCACCTTCTAATGATAGACTCTTACACTGTTGACAAAATTCCATTGACCCAATCATTTGACCAAAACATTTTGACACTTACTTTAAATCAATGTATTACAATTGATTTGTAAATTCAAACCCCAAAGATTAAAAGTATCCAAGGAAAATATCTATAATTGTTCATGATAATTTAATTTTGCTTCTCGATCACCTCCTCTCCATCTACTTGGTACATGGTCCAATATTCTCCATGTCAGATCTGAAACAATGTGCTTTTGCTCCAAATGATGATCTACAATCGGTGCTGATATATTCTTTGTATTCAAGCAAGATCGATGTTTGCTTAATTGTTTTACCAAAAATAGACAAGGGTTCTAACAGGGAATCATTGTTGGTTTAAATTTTTATAAACTTTCAGCACAGTATACAAAATAGGGACCAATGAGTTTTATTAACCAGAAATTCTTTCTCTTTTAATGTTTTGAATCCCTCTACAAGACCACTCTTTACCACTTTTAAATCAAATCCTAAATCCATTGGCATTCCAAGTGAAATCATACATAATAGATACAACCCAAATGCTTACCATTTTATCTTCACTTCAAGGCATTCAATGAGATGATTGGTTGATCAGCCAGTTAACTGTGTAAATGCCTACTAACCGGATATTCGATAGCCCATACACAGATAGTGCTGTTGAATATCCCCGACTAATTCCCCTACACGCCCCGATGCTAGCACCGATATTGGAAGCTGCATGGTTAGCGCTCGGTGCCTATGAGATAGGCAAGGAAAACCCTCACGTATCTTATAGGCGCCAAAGCTAACCATGCATCATCCAATACTGATGCTGCACGGTTAGCCTCAGCAGCTTCCAGGCAGTATGGCCAGACCCAGATATTCAGTTGCATTGCCGCTGAAGTGAATATCCAGGGTTTGGGGGTTGGCAGGCAGGGCTAAGCGGCTATGACACTTAGCCCTGCAAAGTTGAATATCGGGCCCAAAGTCTTTATATAGAAATGTAGACCAACAAGAATCCCTTTCTGTTATAGCATCCTTGGACTGGGGAGAATATTTACCTCCCCAGATGCCTAAGATGTTTGTTCTCCAATTGTGACTAATTTTACAGAAAGTTATTTCTGTTTTTAATTGCTTCTATCATCAAGATTATGGCATTGCAATGGGAGCCACAACAGTGCCTACAGGGGCTACACTGTATGTAGCTAACTTTGAAGAACAACATTTGTATGGATCACCCTGGATGTCTTTCATTAGAATATGGAAACCATACTTGAATGATATCTTCTGTATTTGGAAAGCATCATCCATGGCTTTACAGGAGTTTGTGATATGGCTTAATGCTCTGAAAAATAACTTGCAGTTTGAATGTTCAAGCCATCAAAAGTGCATTCTATTTTTGGATATAACAATAGGAAAAAAAGAAATGGGCTTACTACAACTTTTTATCAAAAAACGGTGGAACGTAATAATTTATTACATTATTCTAGTCATCATCCCTTGAGATTCAAGCAGGGTCTTCCCGTGAGCCAGTTCCTTCAGCTTCGGCACATTTGTGCTACTAAAGAAGGCTATCAATTGCAAGCTCAGAAATATATACAAAGATATCTGGATAGGGGTTACCCGAAGGAAATTATAACAAAAGCATATAAGCAGGGGTTACATATGCAATGTGACAATCTTTTGATATCTTCTAAATGTAAAGATATTGACACGGATCTTTTGGTGTGTGTTCTACCTTTCACTGTAAAGGCTCCAATGATAGCTTCTATAATTTATAAATATTGGAATATATTGCAATATCATGCTTGTTTTGATGAATGTCTGATTGTTGCATATCGCAAAAGCCATAGTATAGCAGATTATGTGGCAAGATTGATCATGGAAAGAGCCTATGGAATCTTCTATGCAAATAGTGGGCCACTATACCTGTGGACATTGCAACTTTTGCTCCTACTATTGAAGGACAGAGCTGGATTTCTCCTTCAAATCAATGTCTGATACAATCTTGTTGGAGAAGGTTTTGTCAAACTTCTTATGCAATCCAAATCTAATCCAACCCCCCCCCCCTGAAAACAGGTCAAAAAGAAGGATGAACCTCAACATGCTGCTAATCCCTGACTCTATATGAAGAACAAAGCAGATAACAAGTAGTTCTGCATTTTCATACTTTGCACCTGTACTATGGAACAATCTCCCAGTGAACCTTAGAGAGATTAAAAACCTCCAAACCTTCAGAAAAGAGCTAAAAACATACCTTTCATCCTGCATTTCCATAATCTGCAGCACACCCCGATCAGGCTTCCCAAGAACATAACGATTATCAAGCACAAGTTGACCCTACCTACCTAATACACTTCATACACAAACTCAATACCCACTGCCTTCTGCCTAATCTTTTCTGTAGTTCATACCATTTGAGTGACACAATGTACTTGAAGTCCAAGTTTAAATTTACAAACCTGTATATATGTTTGCTGAAAATAGTTTTATTTTTCAAATAGCTATAGGTTTTTGTTCATTGTAAATAGTTACTATGTTCCATATGTTCAATGTCATTATTATGTTTCTGTTCCCTGTAAACTGCCCCGATCTCTGGAAGGGGTGAAATAGAAAAGCTTACAAATAAATAAAATTATGTAGTGTATGTTATCAATCGCCCGTGTGGAAAGTCCTACATTGGATGCACAAAACAATCTTTGTTAAAACGATTAAGTGAACATTGATCTCACTTGAATACAAAAAATGTATCGGCACCGATTGTAGATCATTGTTTGGAGCAAAAGCATAGCTTTTCAGATGTGAAGTGGAGAATATTGGACCATGTACCAAGTTAGTTGGAGAAGAGGTGATCAAGAAACAAAACTGAATTATTGTGAACAATTTTGGATATTTTCCTTGAACACTTTTAGTCCTCGGGGTTTAAATTTACAAAGTGATTGAAATACATTGATTTAAAATACGGGTCAAAATTTTTTGGTGAAATGATAGGGTCAATGGCATTTTGTCATCAGTGTTGGAGCCTATCATTACAAGGTGGGCAGAGCTTTCATAGATGTATAAAAGAAAAAAATGCCACGGCCATCTTTAAATAGCTAGAGAGTTCATGGAAGAAGAACAGCAAGAATAATGTTGGTGCCATGCATGATCAGATGAATTACTGATGAAACTTTACTGGATCAGATAAGTTTTATATATATATAAGGACATTTTTGAGTTCTGATACAGAATAGCATGTTACCCATTCGAAATACAATGATTGCAGTTGGTAATAATGATTATTTCCTATTAAAAAATGTTTTAAAGATAGTTTTTGTTTTTTTGGGCACTTAATCACTTTTTAAATAAAAGAGAAAAAAGACTTCAATGCTAGAAGTGGCTTATTGATAGCAACTTTGAATAAAAAAAAGTCCAACATACTTGCTTATATTTTGAAAGAGTTTTTATATAGTGCAGAGATAGGGATGGTTGCCTTAAGATCATCAGCAACAACCATGCCCAGTTCTCGCTCTTCTTTTGTGGACAGAAGTATTTTGTATCCTACGAGTACACTGTGCTGCTCCCTTGGGTTTTGCAGCCCAAATGCACGACTCTGCATTTTTTTAGCATTAAATCTCAGCTATCAAATTCTCGACCATTCTTCAAGCTTCACTAGATCCTCCTCCGGTTATCTACACCTTCCCGGATGTCTACCTTATTGCAGGTTTTTGTATAATCTACAAAGAGGAAAAATGTATCAGACAGCCCTTCTGCAATATCACTTTCAAAAATGTAAAAAAAAAAAAAAAAATCAGACAAGGACAGATCCCTGTGGCACGACTGATAATGTCATTCTTCTCAGAGTGAGCTGCACTTACCTGGATCATTTGGCGCTTCCCACTCAACCAGTTTCTAACCCAGTTAGTAATGTCAGGGTCCATCCCTAGGATGCTCAATTTATTTTTTAGTTGCCTGTGTGTGACTGTGTCAAAAAGCTTTATTAAAATCTAAGTAAACCACATCTAGCGCTACCCTCGGTCAAAATCTCTGGTCACTCAGTCAAACAAATCAATCAGATTTGTCTGAGAAGATTTGTCTATAGTAACACAATGCTGCCCTGGATCCAGCAATATATTAGATTTCAGAAATCTCACTCAGGGGATACTGTTATATTTAGGGGTATGTTTACTAAACCCTCTTAACGTGCACGCCGCGTTAGTGTGCAGGATGCCATAAAAGGAGTGGGCGGTCCGGTCAAAAGTAGAAAAACGGGAATAGCGTGCGCTAAGACGCGCAGCAGCGCACATTATCAGGCGAAATGCCACTGAGCGCATTAGCGCGCGGTAATCTTTTTTTTTTGAAACTTTTATTTTCATTTTGCAACAAACAAAGAAACAACACACCAAAAAAGACAAAACAGGTATACAATAAGGAAAAGTAAACCCATTACCCCCCACCCCGGTGCTTCTTCTCTACCCGTTTGTATCAGCATGTGAGCGCTTCCAGTGAACAGTGATTATACATCAAACAATCAAAAAATATCCATAATACAGCATGATCATGAGACAGAGATATATACAAAGTTAGACAGTCAGATGAGAGCATTTAGCAAAATGTACATATTCATTGAACATCTTCCATTAAGACCAATAAGAAGGAGTCTGAACGGAGGAAGCACACAGACGAGGTATTTGTTCATATTTACTGTAGAGACAGGCATGATTCCACCATTCATTGAGGCTCAGATGGGAACTAATTTCCCAGTATTACGCAATGAGGGAAACAGCAATGCCAAGCATAAAGTTCAAAAGGAGATAAGCCATTTCTTGGGAGAGAGGGGATCCCCGCAACTGGGCGAAGTCCCACTATCCTCCGGGAAAAGGACTCCTGAGAGTGCAATATAGACTAAATACGACCCCAGACCCGACGCCAGTTATACTGTAGTGCGGGATATTCATGCATAACATGAAATGAAGTAATAAACCAATGGCCACAGGACGTGTCCAGCAACCATTACCCTGAGTAGTGTTCCATATGTCTAAACTGTGAGGAGTGTAAAAAACACCGGTGGGCTAGAAAGAAGAGGGTCTGAGTGAGTGAGGCGGGTCGGGAACCCGTGTCCCTCTGCTCCAGATAAGGCTCCATTGCTCCGAGGTTAAAGTCACATGCAATTCTCTCTCCCATACTTTCTGCGCTATAGAGGTATCTCTAGTGATAGCATTACATAAGGTTTAGTAAAATTGGATGCTACACCCGGTAAACTACCGAGAGATCGGAAGTTTCCAATCAACCTTATGCAGAGAGTGCCGGTAGCGGGAGTACTCCAGTGTTCCGAATGCAATACGGAAGTTACACTGACCAGAGTCGGGAGTCGAAAGGTTGCATAGGAATATTAAAGGCACCTAAAGTGTCGAAAAACATTGGTGGATAGTGGGAATCTAATGGGAGAGTCATACCAGGGAGTAAGGTAAGAGGAATCGGTGAGCAAAGGCCCGCTACTATATCTAGCCACACAGGTCTGCTCGGTACTGGAGCTTCCAACCAACAAGCACCGTGTTTGAGAAGAAAAGATTGAGGGAGCACTTGAATAAAATCGCCACCAAGTATTAATGGAGCATTAGCGGAGGCCGAGGCCAACTGCGCAAAACTTGCATAGTGAGTAGGGTTGTCCACATTCGGGACATAATGCAAATACACGTGAATTCACTATCTCCAACCTCAAGGTGTACACGGGCCCATCTACCCTCCATGGCAGCGCTAATATCAGGTACAGTAGCGTGCAAAAACTTCTTGACCAGAATGACTATCCCGTACCATTTGGAAACGGTGGGAGAGTAGGCAGCTACCATGTGAGGCCTAGCATTGAGTTTCAGTGTGTCAGCAGAGTGTAATGCGTTTCCTGAAGAAACACCTAATCAACGTACTCATGGCTAAGATAGCTAAGGATTTTCTTTCTGCTGAGTGGACCAGCAATGCCTTGTACAATGAATAATAAGATTTTACATGAGGCCATTCAGAAAAGTTAAAATTCTGAGCATGATAGCACACATAATTTCACTGTGTCCCTCAAACTGACTGTATCTGGCTGTACACATGACATAGAAAAATAAGCTAATATAATACAATGAAGCGCCCCACATTAACAAAGATAACCGCAGTACGGTAGAGGAGAAGCAAAACCCCAAAATTACTGGCGACCATGTGTCTGCGGGGAGAAACCCCAGAGAAGGCCGAAATTGAAAAAACATATAACCTGTAGGACTGTGCGTGCTCCGAATCCGACCGAGGCACACATCATGAAGGGATAGGAGACCAAAGACAAAAGTCATACAGAGAAAGAAAGAAAGTCCAGGCTATTTCTGTGCTGGGCTGTGACCGCCGCATCGGGCCCTTCAAAATGGCGGACAGAGCCGGCAGATAAGAGTCCAAAATTTGGGATTAGCGCATCCGTTCTGCTTCTTTGGAGTCCAAAAATGTTGATAATAGATCAGGATCCTCGAACGTCCTGGTCTGGTTATGGAGAGTCACTCGGAGCTTCGCTGGATACAACAGGCCAAAGCGAGCCTGTAGCTGTTGAAGTCGAGGGCGAAGAGCGAGGAGTTTCTTCCGACGGTCAACGGTAGGCTTTGCCAAATCAGGAAAGAAGGAGACCTTACGACCTTCATATTCCAAATGATGATTCGCTCGGGCAGCATGTAAAATTTGTTCCACTTGCTGATATCGTAGCAAGCTAAAGATAATAGGCCGGGGGGTCGTGCGGTTGAGCGCCATGCGGGCAGGAACACGGTGTGCTCGATCGATTTCCAGTTCTCTGTGAAAAGTAATCTTCAGCAAGGAGGGAAGAGTTTTGAGCAAGAATTCTCTTATATCTCCTGCTTCCACTCCCTCCGGCATTCCAAGGAGCCTCACATTGTTGCGACGGGCGCGATTATTGCTATCTTCCAACTCCTTTTGAAGATTTTGTATCTGGCGCTCAGCCTCGTCCAGTTTGCCCAAGCGCACCTCGTGCGAGTCGAGGACCCCCGCCATATTGTCCTGCCGTAATGAAAGACCTTCAAGTCGGTCTTGGAGCACTCCAAGGTCTTCTCGCATGGCTCGAAGCGCTTCTCCATTAGACTGCACCAATTCCTTCACGCCGCGTATTTCCTCCAAAATCTCCAGGTGCATTGCGGGGTTTTCACGAAATGGAACCATCTTCTGCGGGGAGGATACCTCCGTTTTGGAGCGTTTTCCGTGAGAAGAAGAAGGAGACCCGAAGTCCAAGCGCGCTGGTTTGTGGGCCGCCATCCCCCCCGAGGTGCCCCGGTCAGCTCGGAGCAAAATAGTAAATTTATATAGGTATTATGTCAGGATTCTGAGTAGGCCTCTCGGGAGCTTCAACGCAAAGCGTCCTACCCGCTGGACATCAGGCTCCGCCCCCCAGCGCGCGGTAATCTTAAGTAGGCACCCAGACATGCACACATTGAAACAGAGGTGTAGCACAATGGTTAATACACTGACTGAGGATACAGGAGTCATGAGTTCAATCCCCCAGTGTGCCTAATACATAAGGCTGGCTGAGGCATCAGCTTTGACATGTAAGTATTGTTTCCTGAGGTATTTTAATTATTGCTGCCAGCAAACACACCCTCATGTGCCGTAACCTAAGGTGCCGCATAAGGCACCCTATAAGGCACCCCATAGGGCACATTATAATGTGCACTGTCCGCCATGGCACCCTATAATGTCCCCTATAGGGCACCCTATAAGGCGCTCCATAGGACACCTTATAAGGCACCTTATACGGACTGTAACCATAAGGTGCCTCGGAAGGCGCTTTATAGGGTGCTCTATAAGGCACCTTATAGGGCGCCTTCTGAGGCACCTTATGGTTACAGTACCCTGAGGGTGTTTTGCTGGCAGCACTAATGTACATTAAAAAAAGACAATGCTTTGGGCAGCCCTATCAAATAACCCCTACTGTGGGTTTGAATCCATGACCTCTGGCTCCACAAGTAGTGAAGTAACCAGTGGGCTACAGCTCCATAGCTGCTAGCAAGCCCCTGGCTGGCTGCAGAAGGACTGCATGTCACCACACAAACAGTCTGCTGTGGTCACCAGGATAGGGTTAACCCACCCATACCCATGATGCACTGCACATGCAAATCACTCTCCACCCATTGACCCCTTCTCTCCGCCCCTGGGGAGCCTTCCTCCGCCCTCTGGGAGCCTTTCCCCGCCTTCAGTGCTCGTTTGCGCCGCTGCACGTGTGAGCATGCGCTAAGCCACATTTGTGCCTTGGATGGCTAACTGGGTAGCAGTCCAATATCACTGCTACCTGGTTATTGGGACTACCCGCCTCCGCTCCACCCCAGAATGCCCCCAACACATCCACTAAGGGGACATAGATGTAATTTTTCAACAGCACTAATCATGTAGGTGCTGTTGAATAGTCCCACCTAAGGCATTTACATGATTTACAGGACATTTGCACATGTGGAGGAGTAGCCTAGTGGTTAGAGCAGCTGCCTAGTACCCAGAAGATCAAAGGTCCAATTCCCACTGGCATTCCTTTTGACCTTGGGCAAGTCACTTTACCCTCCATTGCATTGGAAAAAAAGGTCCGGCAATCTACTTCCAGTGATATACTGCCAAGAAAACACAGAGGCAGCTGGGCTACCAGGAATCAGCACTGATTTGATGGCACTAAAAAAAAGTGTAAATGCCTCTCAAGTGTCCAGCCTGTATGGCTAATGCTATACAGTTTTCTTTTTTCTTTCCTACTCCTCACACCTCCAGTCATTTCCTCTCTTTGCTGCTGCTCCAAGGAGAGTCTCTTCATTTGTTTTCCTTTGGCAGCTACCCTCTGCCATTGCAAGTGTGATTGGGACATCTGTATTGCCATATTTTCCCTAGGGCTCGGCACTGCCATCTTAGTTTTACGCAGCCCCTCACATCCCAACTCTTGTAGTGCCTTCCAAGCCTCTGGCTTTTCCTTTACTTTTCTAGAGGCCCCATTTACTGTAATTAATAGTCCAAAAGGAAACATCCACCGATATTGGCTTAGGTATGCTGTCACCTTTCACAGGGCTCTCCTCCAGACTAGAATGCCCTAAGACAAATCATTATATATTTCTATTTCACAGTTCTCCCAGGCAATTCTGCCATATTTTCTGGCGATATTAAGTATACGCTCTTTGAATGAGTACGAGCTGAGCCAGTTGGCTAAATCTCTCTTTTGTCTCGAATAGGGCCCAGGCTCCTATAGGTCCTTTCAATTCCCACCAGTCCTTCCATGCTGTCTTGCCTGAGTCCAGCTCTAATATATGAGCAAAGAGTTTGTGGTCCACTGATATGCAGTCATTAAATTCCTCTGCTTCTCTAATCCCCCTTACCCAAAGGCTGCATCTTCTTGCTTGATCCTCTATGTCTTACATTTTTTCTTGCAACACTTCTTGTTAAGCTCTGATAGTTGCATAGTTGTCTACTAATTTATTTAGCTCAACATGTCTTTCTGTGTTTTCTTCCACCTCAACCACCCAGTTTCCCAGTGCTCCTAGATCATGCTGTATTGATGTCAAAGTCTCTTTAATATCCGTTCACATAGACTTCAGATCTGCTTTTATTTCCCATTTAAATTCTTGCAGCCAACCGCGTAGTCTTTCTCTTCCCACTGGCATGATCTGTACAGGCCTCTCCTCCTCAGAGCCCTCCGAGCTGCTTAATCCCTCCTGCCTCTTGGCCTTCTGTTCATGTTCAACCACCTTCTGAGCATAGTCTGATTGAAATGCCTCTTTTTGCTTACAGATATCTAGGCGGCGGGTTTGGTGAGTTTTTGCTGCTTTGGGCTCTGGAGTGTGCAAATTTAGGCTTTATTTTGTGGGGTTTGGATGGAGCTCTTTCAAGCTGCATCCATGAGGCTCCTTAACATCACCAGAAGTCCCATATGCATCAGCTTTATGATCAAATAAATCTGCACAACTAATCATTTTTCCAATGCCTTTTTTTCCAATAAAGTGTGTGGTTCCTCAAGTCAACATCCTTTTGGTGCTGGTCTATGTAGACTCTAGATCTCTGAGCTTTTTCATGACATATCTTTTTTTGTCCCTTCACGATACATTATAAAGTCTTTAAGAGAAAGAAGTGGTGACCTGAGAAAATCTGCTCCAAGGATATTAAATTTGGAACACTTAATAGCTAAGTGTGTGAACAACAGAGGGAGCTAGTCCTGTAAGCTTATGTAATGGCTAAACAATTTATCTCGGAGAGTGCCTTAGAGCTTTCAGATGACCATTTCAGAGTTAATATATTGAAAGAATGAAGTCTACAAGTGCATAAAATTGTCATTGCTGAGTAGGTGATTTCCACAGATACTAAGTAGGTTATTTTAGAAGCTTCTCCTTGTATAAATAGCAGCATTTACAAATGTAAATAGGCTATACACTCAAGCAACAATTTTAGAAAGCCTCAATTTACACATGTAGATCCACACCATGCAGAGATTTCAAGATAGTGTGGTTTGGGTGGACATAAAATATAGATGTGTATTCCTTATTTTACAAGGGAAACACCTGTGTAGATCAAAAAATATCCATGCTGGCTTTTACACCTGTCCAGAGGCATGCATAATTGCTAGTTTGAAAGGACAGTTCCACAAACTGATGGAACCACTGCCCTCACCCCATCCACCCCACCCCTTGGACTCCCCCCAACATCAATAGTATCCCTTGTATCCCTCCATAACATCATAAGTAACCACTAAATCTCTCCTTCCATACTCCTTGATGTCAAAGGTACTGCCCAGACCACCAATATCATTAGTATCCCTGTAATCCCCCAATCTTCCCCAGACATCATTTGTAGCCCACACTACACCATTCACACCACCCAACAAAAACAACAGAGTGTAGGAGTAAGAGTGGGTTAGAAACCATTGACTCTAGGGTTCAAATCCCACTAATGCTCCTTGTGGCCCTGGGTGGTTCACTGAGCCCTCTATTGCCTCAGGTAAAAAGGTACATTATACGATCTCTGGGGATAACAAGATACTTATTATACCTTGAACTACTGTGGTTGAAAACTACAGGCTGGTTAGTTTAACTTTGATGGTGAGTGTTGCTGAAAGAAAAAATTGTGAGGTTTTTGGATTCCAGCAGATTACAGGATCTGAGGCAGCATAGATTCACCAGAGGCAGGTCTTGTCAAACAAATCTGATTGATTTCTTTGACTGGGTGACCAGGGAGTTGGACCAAGGGAGAGCCCTAGATGTGGTGTATTTAGATTTCAGCAAAGCCTTTGACACCGTTCCTCACAGGTGACTTAGAAACAAACTGAACACTCTAGGGATGGACTCTAAAGTTACTGCTTGGGTTAGAAATTGGTTGAGTGGGAGGCGACAAAGGGTACAGGTAAATGGAGCTCACTCTGAGGAGAAGGAAGTTATCAGTGGTGTGCCCCAGGGATCTGTCTTTAATCTGATTCTTTTTAACATCTTTGTTAGCAGAAGGGCTGTTGGGTAAGGTTTGTCTCTTTGCGGATGATATCAATATCTGCAATAGAGTAGACACCCAGGAAGGTGTAGATAACATGAGGAGGGATCAGCTAAGCTTGAAGAATGGTCTAGAATTTGGCAGCTGGAATTTAATCTTAAAAAATGGTCATGCATTTGGGCTGAAGCAATCCAAGAGAGCAATATAGTATAGGGGGTGAAGTACTTTTGTCCACTAAAGAAGAGCAGGACCTAGGCGTGGTTGTGTCTGATGATCTTAAAGTAGCTAAACAGGTAGAAAAAGTGACAGCAAAAGCTAGAAGGATGCATAGGGAGAGGAATGGATAGCATAAAAAAGGTGATAGTGCCTCTGTATAAGTCTTTGGTATGACCTAATTTGGCATAGTGTGTGCAGTTCTGGAGACCTCACCTTCAAAAGGATATAAACAGGATGGAGTCAGTACAGAGGGTGGCTACTAAAATGGTTAGTGGTCTTCATTATAAATCACATGAGGATAGACTTAAGGATCTTAATATGTACACCTTAGAACAGGGGTCTCAAACTCAAAATGCTTTGAGGGCCAAATGAGGACTTGTAAAGTAACTCGTGGGCCGCATAAGACGCAGGGCCTCATTTGCATAAGGAACCTCATTTGCGTAAATATTTGCATAATGTTACCATACAAAGCACAGACGTTAATGATGCACATTTCCCAGAGCTGACATATTCCAGTTAATAAATTCAAAATAAAGAGATATTTTTCTATCTTTTGTACATTTTTTTCAGTTGCAATTGTTCCAGCCACTTTCTTCTGGTTTCTTCATGTCTTCTGCTAACTCTCCATCATCTGCTGTCCATTTGTCCTTTCTTCTCTCTTCTAATTTTTTTTCCATTCTCTCTCTACATCTGCTTTAACATGCTAATCTTTCTCCTTTTGCTCTTTCCTCATTCCTATTTCATCCACTCAAATTTTACCCCTCCATCCTCAATCCTCACTTACTCTCCCAATACCCGGCCAATTGTAGATTTTTCTTCCCTCCCACACAAAAGATTTTTCTCCTCTCCATTTCACTCTCCCAGCCCCATCTCATTCAAATCCTCCCCCAACATCAGCTCCCTTCTAGTTCCAGCCCCATCCAGCATCCGCTCCCTTCTAGTCCCCGCATCAGCCCATTTCCAGTCCTATCCTAGCCCCACCATCAGCCTATTTCCTGTCCTAGCTCCCCCACTAAGCCCATTTCCAGTCCTAGCTCCCTACCCTCACAGCCCATTTCCATTCCAAGCCCCCCTCCCCATCAGCTATTTGCAGTTCAAGCCCCCCTTCTACTCAGCCCATTTCCAGTCCTAGCAACCCCCCCAGTCCATTACCAGTTCTAGCCCCCCCATTGCCCATTACCAGTCCTAAGCCCCCCAACAGCCCACTTCCAGTCCTAACCCTCCCATCACCCCATTTTCAGTCTAAGCCCCCCAACAGCCCACTTCCATTCCTAACCCTGCCATCACCCCATTTTTTTTAAATATGTTTATTTAAATTTTCAACTCCATTCGCAATACAACACACTAATATAACAACACCACACTCTAAAACACTAACGCCCCCCCTTCTCCAACCCCCCTTAACCCCGCTGACCACCTCCCCCCTCCGAACCAACCCCCACTCCCACTCCCACTCCCAACCCTCTCCCGTCCCCCCCGTCTCCTCATGGGTAGGAGGAAGCAAACTCAGAGCAGCTCTAGGAAATCCCTACACCAGTAGAGGTGCGCAGCTGTACCAGACCACCACTTCCTTTAACGGAATCTCGCCAGGGCTGCGAACTCATCCAGGCATCTCCATTTATTGGCCCTCCCACTCCTTTTCCCGCAGCCCCCCGCCAGTGTCATATCAACCCTTGACTTCGCCCTCCTCCTATTTCGTGCCTCCTGTCCCTTCTCATAGCCCGCATATAAACAGACCATATTCCACCATTGCATCTCCCCCAGTTGGGATGAGTCCTTCCAGTAAGTCAAAATCAACTTGATAGCGACAGCCATCATAAAATCGAACAGAAAGGACTTGTCCCGAGGGACCTGCAAGGACTGGTCTTTTGAGACCGCAAAAAGACAGTCTGCCAGGACAACTGTCCTTGTATGACTAACACTTTCAGTATCTTGTCCCATACCGACTGCCAAAACACCTGGACGTGAGGGCAATCATATAACATATGTTGAAGTGTCCCCTGCGCAGCATTGCAAGACCAGCATCTACCCGCTTGGCTCGCATCCCATTTGCTAAGCCGTGTTGGGGTTATAAAAGCTCTGTGCGCTAAGAAATAAAGCGATTGAAGCATCGAAGCCCCCTGCGCCACCCTGTTCACAGGACCCCATATCGCTTCCCATCCTCTCTGAGATACAGGAGCCCCCAGATCACGCTCCCACGCCCTTTCCAACTTCATCAGGGCTCCAGGGGCACTTTCCCTTAAAAAAGCATACAATTTGGAGGAGGCCCCCCGTAGCCCCGCGTGCTGCTCTAAGAGCACCCGGAGCTGCCATTCCTCTACGACTTCGCCTGGTGTCACTCCGGCATGCGACAAACAATGTCGCAGTTGCATCCACCGAAAGTACTGACTGCCCTCTAGTCCAAACTCTCGCTGCAGGTCCACAAAACTCTTCCACCACTTGCCCAGCATCAGTTGGCCTAAAGACCAAATCCCTCTCTCCTGCCATTCCCTCCAACTGATCATCTTATGGGCAATCTTAAAGCGCGGATTAAACCAGAAGGGTATTCGACCCTGCGAGGAGCCTTCTTCTGCCACCGCTCTACCCAGTACACCCACTGAGTCCTGAGTGTCCCGAACTACCCTCCCCGCTGGGAAGGCATCAGGTAGCTTCATGCCAACCAGCCACTCAAGGCCAATAGGCGCAACAAGCCGCTCCTCCACTTCCAACCAAATCGGCTTGGCACCTTTGCTCTCCAGTGCTAGCCAAAGCGCACCTTGCCGGAGACGAAACGCATGGTGATAGTTACAGAAGTCAGGGAACTGCACCCCTCCTCTGGTCTTCGCTGCCTTCAACTTCCTGAGGGCTATCCTGGGCGTTTTATTCTGCCACAAAAACCTTGACAGTTTGCGATCAATTGAGCGATAGAATGGCTCCGGGAATCGCAATGGAAGCATCTCCAACATGTAATTTATCTTGGGGGCCAGCACCATCTTGATGGACTCTAACCTGCCCCACCAAGAAAGGTGCAGGGGAGACCACTGCTCAGTGAAAGACTTAATCATCTCCTCTATAATCCGGATATTCAGCTGTATAGTTTCATCCAGCCCTAAACAAAACCTGAACCCCAAATATTTGACCTCTTTGGGCTGCCACTCGAATGCACACGGTTCTATCAGTGTTTTGCACATTTGCGTGTTCAAGGGAAAGGCCAAGGATTTAGACCAATTGACCTTGTAACCCGAGAGCCTCGAGTAACGATCGATCAGGCTAAGTAGTCCGTCAACCGAAGGTGGGCGCATAAAGAAAAGGAGATCATCCGCGAAAGCGGAGATCTTGACTTCCAAGTCCCCAATTTGTATTCCCCGCACTTCCTGGGATTGTCTAATCTTCAGAAGCAAGGGTTCCAGAGCAAGATTAAATAATAGAGGGGATAGCGAGCACCCCTGCCTGGACCCCCTAGACAGGAACAGAGGAGCCGAAAGGACCCCGTTTGCCAACACTCGCACAGAAGGATGGGAATACAATACCTGGACAAGTCGAATGAACTGCTCCCCGATGCCAAACCACTGCAACGCGAGGGTCAAAAAGCTCCATTCTAACCTGTCGAAGGCTTTTTCAGCATCGAGTGAGAGGCCTAACAACGGCTCCTCCTTCGACCCTGCGACAGAAAGTAAGTTCAACAACAGCCGCGAGTTATCCGAGGTTGCTCGCCCGGTGATGAAGCCGCATTGGTCCACGTGGATCAGCTCCGGCACCACCTCAGCCAGCCTCTTGGTCATAATAGCCGAGAACACCTTGTAATCAGCATTCAGCAACGAGATTGGCCTATAATTCCCCACTTTCGAATTGTCCCTCCCGGGCTTCTCAAGAACCACTATCACAGCATCGCTGAATAATCCCGTATTAGGCATTTGAGCCTCCAGGCAGTTAAAGAATTCAAGCATGAAGGGGGCTAGCTCCAACGCGAATACCTGATAAAACTCCGTTGGGAGCCCATCTGGGCCTGCTGCCTTGCCCTTGCTTGCCCCTTTCAATACCTCAAAAATCTCCTTGGCTGTTATATCTCTGTCCAGCCCGTTGGCCTGATGGGAGGTGACTGAAGGGTGAGCCGTATCACCAAACAAAGCCGCAAAGTCCTCCACAGAGGCTCGGTATTCAGATGTCTACAATGTCTCGTAAAATCTCCGAAACTATTCCACAATGCCTGTATTGCTCGTAAGTATCTCCTGATTGTCTCCAACTAAGGCTTTAATATTGGATCGCCTTGCCCGAGGCTTCAGCGTACTAGCCAACAGCTTCCCAGCTTTGTTAGTCTCTAGATAGCAATTGGCCCTCTGCAGAGAGAGTATTTGCTCTACCTCCCCACTCAAGATCTGATTATACTGGTAGCGGAGGCACTGCAGCCGAAGCAGAACACCCGCCTCCGTCCTATTAATCAACAATCGCTCTCCAGCCTTGATCTGTTCCTCCAACAAGGCCAGCTGCGCTTTCTGCGCTCTCCGAAGGCCAATACTAAAACTAGTAATTTTGGCTCTAGAAAAGGCCTTGAACCCTTCCCACCATGCCCATCCCGAGGTATCTGTGGAAAGGTTCACCTCAAAGTACTCCCGGATACTCCGACGCATATAAACACAAAAGTCCTCATTCTCCAATAAGTTTCTATTGAAAAAAAAAACTGGAGTTGGTGGGAAATCCGCCTCTACTTTGAAGGTAAGCCACACCGCCGCATGATCTGAGATGTGCATTGCTGCTATCTCAGACTCCACTACTGATGCCGCCAGAGCTTGGGAAATCAAAAAGAAGTCCAGACGAGAGTGAGATTTATGCGGCAGAGAAAAGAAAGAATATTCTCTATCTCTAGGGTGCAAGAGTCTCCATATATCCACCAGCCCAGCAGTGCTCATAAACTCCTGCAGGACCTTAGCTGCCCTTTGACACCTGTGGGGCCTGTAAGGAGCACAATCAATCAGAGGGTCGAGAACCAAATTAAAATCCCCTCCCACAATTACTTCGTGTCCGGATAGCTCCTGTATCTCAGAGGCTAGCCCCCTAAAGTACCCGGCGTCGTCTACATTTGGGCCATAGACAACTATTAGAGCCAGCTTTTTCCCATACACCTGGACTAACCCTGACGCCCATCTACCCTCCCCATCAGCGCGCTGTCTCTCAATACACAGAGGCACGTTTTTTCTAGCAAGAATAACCACCCCATTCCTTCCTTGACACGCAGCCGAGTGCGCAACAAGCAGAAAATGACCCAGGCCCAGCTTTTTAGATTCTGCCTCAGACAGGCGCATTTCCTGCAGCATCACTACATCAGCTCGCTCCCTCTTGCAATACTGCAGTATTTTCTTCCTCTTAATGGGATTGTTGATGCCCTTCACATTTAGCGTTAGAAATTTAAGCGTCGCCATGAGGCTAGATACTTCGCCCGCCCTCAACAGGGCGATTAGCCTGATTCAGCTGCCCACCTTGAAAATAAGCAAATCCTCTGCTGCTCACAGTCCCTGAAGGAAACCTTAAGATCCCAACCCCCCCCCCCCTCCCACATCCATGAGGAGACACCTCACCCGTCCGAAAGCGGGTAACAAGTGGGTGAACCATCTAGGTCAGATAACCCCTCAAACCCCCGCCCCCCCCCTCACATATATATAACAGCAACATAATATCCCTTCCCCTTACAGACATCATCTTCGTTAACCTTGACATCATACCATAACATTCCCTGTTAACTCCGAAACTCACAAAAGGAATACTTGACCCTTTTACCGCCCAGCCCTCCGCTAGACCATACCCAACTATGACTATCTTTAACATCTAGTTATATAATATAATATAAAATGACAAACATAACATAGCACAGCAGGTTCATCACATTCTCGCGTCCTTAGACTGCGCTCCATGCGTGTGACCGTCCAAAGTATCCATTAAAGTTCCATGGACACTAAAGGAGGCCAAAAACACTCCACCATTCTTGCAGCCCCAATCACCATCAGAATGTTCCAGCTTCAGCGCATGACCTCGGCTTCCTTGACCTCCAGAAAGTTCCTCAGGGCCTCAGGATCCTCAAACATCCTCGTCTGGTTATGTAGAGTCACTCGCATCCGAGCTGGGGCAAAAAGGCCATATCGGGCTTGTAGGGCTTGGAGCCGCGTTCTGCAGGATAGCAGCTGCTTCCGGCGCTCCACTGTCGCCTTATGGTAGTCAGGGTAGAAAGCAACGTTCTAGCCTTCGAATTGGACCGAGCGGAGTGCCCATGCAGACGAAAGAATCTGTACCTCTTGGCCATGCCTCAAGACGCACATGATAATCGGCCTGGGCCTCCGAACATTAGGGCCCGGTTGGGTGGGGACGCGATGGGCTCTCTCTATTTCCAGCGGATAGCGGAAGTCCAGTTTGAGCAGCTTAGGTATTAAAGCACTCAAAAAGGTAATAACATCTGTTCCCTCGGCCCCCTCGGGGACCCCGACGATGCGCACGTTGTTTCGCCGCGTGCGATTATTTAGGTCCTCTAAGATGCGTTCGAGAACAGCTATTCTCTTGGAGTTTGCCCCCACTTGCTTAAATCGCTCCTCATGAACTTCCGCGGTGCTCTCCAATTTTTTCATCTGCTCCGTTAAAAAGTTCATTTGCTCTCGCATCTCCTTGAGCTCCGCGATGTCTGCCTGCACTCCGCTTAGAGTCGCACCGTTGACGGCTACCATCTCCTTAACAGCTCGGATTTCAGCAAGCACCTCTTTTAGGCCAGCCGCCTCCTCTCCTGCCGGCGCCATTTTTTGCGGCGAAGGTGGCTTGGCTTTTGCTCTCTTGCCGCCGCCGCTTACCACCGTGGAGTAATCCAGCCTCAGAGGCTTGCCGCTCGACATCACCGTCGCCCCCTAGAACACCGAGGGATCTCAGCTCTCAATTTTACTGCAGCCAGGGGAATGGTAGTGCGAGGGGGGTGAGGAGCTCAGGATTCAAGTGGCCATCTTAACCCGTGCTGGCTCCGCCTCCCCCATCACCCCATTTTTAATCGTAGCCCCCCCCCCATAGCCCATTACCAGTCCAAACCCCCCCATCAGCCCACTTCCAGTCCTAACCCCGCATTACCCCATTTCAGTCTTAGCCTCTCCATAGCTCATTACCAGTCCTAACTCCCCCCATCAGCCCACCTCCAGTCCTAACCCCATCAGCCCATTTCCATTCCTAACCCCCTCCCCCCTTCAGCCCAGGTAACTAAATTAAAAAAAAACCTGGGTTCTGTTGCTGCCGCTGCCCCGTGGCAGCAGCAGAATCAACTGTCAATTTTAAAAAAAAAACTGTCTTCTGCTGCTGCCGCTGTGGCAGCAGCAGAATCAGCTGTCCGCGGCCCCTTCCTGTCTGCCCAGTGGAGCCCTCAGCTCAGCTCCATCAGCGGCAGCTTTCAGGGCCGCCCGCAAAGAGTGTATTTCCCTCTCGCGCAGCTCTGTCAAGCCTGCCGGGGCTGATGAGAATTCCCATCAGCCCCGGCAGGCTTAACAGAGCCGCGCAAGAGGGAAATACTCTCTTCACAGCTTGAAAAGCCCGCCACTGATGGAGCTGACTGAGGGCTCTGCCGGGCAGATGGGAAGGGGCCGCGGGACAGCTGATTATGCCGCTGCCGCAGCAGCAGAAGCCAGTTTTTTTTTAAAATTGACAGTTGATTCTGCGGCAGCAGCAGAAGCCAGGGGTTTTTTTGTTGTTGTTGTTTCCTCTCCGTTGCGGGCCGCACAAAGTTCTCTGTTCCCTGGGCCGCGTGTTTGAGACCCCGGCCTTAGAAAAAAGGTGGGATAGAGGTGATATGGTTGAGACGTTTAATTACCTCCATGGCATAAATTCACAGGGGGAGAACCAAGTTCTGCTATGAGGGGACATGGGATGAAGGTGAAACGGGATAGATTCAGGAGTGATATGCAGAAATATTTCTTTACGGAAAGAGTTGTGGATCCATGAAATAGTCTCCCAGTGGAGGTGGTAGAGATGAGGACAGTATTTGAATTCAAAAAAGCATGGGACAAACACAGTGGATCTCTAAAGGAAAAAAGGGGACTGTTGTAGTTGTTGATATGGAAGGACAGACTAGATAGGCCATGTGGTCTTTTTCTGTCATTTTTCTTTGTTTCTACTACTGGAAAGGTAAAAACTAACTATGCAGTTCCCAACAAACAACTACATTCTCCTTGGATCTTGCTGGAGTTTCCCTGGTGTCTAAGGGGACAGGAACAATTCCCGGTTGTTCCTGCTTTGTTGGATGCTGAGTTCAAAATGGCACTGTTGATCCCTAGTGCTAGTCTTATGATACTACCACTATTGGTCAAGTTGCCAACTAAGAATTTTGCCCAACAGAGCAGGAGCAGCTGGGGACTGAAGTCACATAACCCAGATTTGGCTAACAAAATAAAATGCATTTAAAAGCAAAAAATGATTTTATGTATTAGCCCTTATAAATAGCAGATTTCTAAATATTCCAACTCTGCACTGTACACTCATATAATTAAAAAATACAACTTTATCTTATTTCTTAAAACACCTTCTAGCTCAACTGAATCTTCAAGTATCATAGCGGAAGATATAATACTGTCATGCAAAACTAAATGATTGATTTACACTGGTATTTTTCATATTGCAAATAACAGTAAAAGAATACTCAATTTATTGTAATGCTAACTCTTAAATTCAACATAGTCAATAAAAAAAAAGTTATTGACAAAGGTGAATTTCAACTGCCAGTGAAATACTGATGATATACCAAAGGACCTAGAAAGTCCAGCACCTGGGGCAAAAAGGCATTTTATCTATTTACACATTCATCGAGCCTCATAAATTATACATAAAATAGCTGAGCTATGTGTTTACAATGCATAACTCTTTCAAGAGATGTTTAAAGCATTAAACCAAGCACTGCCCAAAGGTGACTTTAAAAATAGTTATGTAATTTAAATAAATTTGAGATAATGCTAACTCAAACTGCAATCTTATTTTCTTGTTATTCCTATTATGTTCAGAAAGGACATTTCCAGTAAATATTTAAGTGTGCTGTTAATAATTGATGATAAATATCCTTTTAAGAAAGTAGGCAAAATAAAGGGTCCTGGCAGCTCGTCTCTTGATGCAGACAGTCTCTTTTCCTTGACACTTAACACAATGAAAAAATTGATTTCTGAATACCACAACGGTTCAGTGAAACTTAGAAAATGAAATTTTTGAGTGTGGAATTTGGGGATTTTCTGATCAAAGGACATGATATGCAAATACCCATGTGAAGGCATATTTTAGAAAGGGTGTTTATGTGGTTGCAGCAATGTCCAAACCGTGTAAATGCCTTTGAATATCCCCCCTCCCACCCCCATAATGTTTAATTTTTATTCACTTAAAAAATGATTAGTTTGGAATTTCAAAATATTTTAGCTTTTATGCCACTTAATATATATGAGGGGGGCTGATAAGTCTCTGGCCTTGTAACAAAACAGAAAAATACAGGCACACTTCAGTTCCAGAGGTCTGAGTGATATCTCTGGAGCCCCCCCCCCCCCATAGAAATTAATTTAATCATGTCAGGTAGTCAATCAATGAATTAATTTTGCTGTTATAAACATGACTACATACTGTATGTTAATATAAAAGATGGCAAAAATCGTGAAAGACAGATTACCCGGATTTATATTATACTAATTTTATTAATCTAATAGTACTGCATTTAAATGTTAAAGGGGTTATTCTGAGCCACGAATAGCGGGGAAGGACATCCCAATGGGACGTCCATCCCTGCTATTCATGGCTTCTCCTGCCCCCAAATAACTTCCCCGCCAGTTGTGCGGGGAAGTTAGATGGGTGTGGGGAATGGGTAGCCCTGGGGCGGAGTCTGGGTGTTCGCTGGCCCTAGATCAGGGATGGGCAGTTCCGGTCCTGGAGGGCCACAGACCAGTCAGGTTTTCATGATGACCCTAATGAATATTCATGAGATCTATTTGCATCCACTGCCTTCCATTGCATGGAAATAGGCCCATGAATATTCAGTAGGGACATCATGAAAACCTGACTGGTCTGCGGCCCTCCAGGACCGGAATTGCCCACCCCTGCCCTAGATAGAAGTGGAATAACTTCCTTGGACGTCTTTTTTTTCTTTCTGCCCGGGCGTGGATGGGGCAGGGAGGGCCAGAGGATATTTCCCGCGGCCTGACTATGGCCTTAGGAGGCCAGATCGGGGGTCAGTCTGTGGGGAATTAACTTTATTCTCCAGCGGTTCAGACGGGACGCAGAGAGGGGATCTACGTCTGGAACAGAATTGGGCTCTAATTATTAATAAAGTGATAAAGTTTATTGGCTGTGTATGAATGAAGTGCAAATTGTCAAGGGCAAGTGAGCTATTGTGCCATTTTCTTTTTTACAAAATATTCCCTTTTAACTGATTAAGTTAACTACAAAAACCGAGCTTATTGTTGCTAAATATATTACTAGTTGTCACAAAATATACCTGTGGCTAGTTCCATTAAGATTCAAAGCAGCACCTTCCTAGAAGATCAATATTGTGTTTACATGTCCGATTTTCTGCATTCTTGATTAATTAACCTCCATCTCACATAATTTTATTTAATGGATTTAAAACAGGAGAATTTTGGATCTTAGGGAAGAGAAAGCGCTTCAGAGGATGGCAGCAATGGAATTCAGCTATGTAATATTAAGAAGTCAGCCAGGGCTGGGAACCATAGTCACTAGTAAGTGCTTGAAAGAGAAGATGGCGACATGTGTACTCAGACTGATCTACCATTTTAATTTTGTGATGGCAGTACGATAACATTTAGAGATATGTTTACTAAAATGTATTTATTTTATTTATTTAGAAGGATTTAATATACCGCTTTATCTTGAAATCAAAGCGGTTTAACACGTCACGCAAATCATGTGGCAGTGAGGTTGGGTACAAGCATGTAGTGACTACAACAGACAGATCTGGGCTGTTGTATTGTTGTATTCACAAACCTGTTAAATAAATAAATAAATAATACATTGTGCGGGGGGGGGGGGGTAGCGTGTGGTTGATTACATAGTGAGCTAGATACAGTATGAACTAAATTCAATGAATTATATACAAGATTATATACAAAATGTGTGTGGGGGGGGCGAGCTGAGGAGTCAGGCAGGGGAGAGTAGATCGTGTGGCTGGGTCACATGTAGTCTTTCTAGTGTGCTTTGAAGAGTATAGTTTTGAGCATCTTCCTGATGTCCTTGAGGTCTACAGTTGATCTTGGGTCATCTGGGAGTGAGTTCCATAGTGTGAGCGCAGCCAGAGATAGTGCTCTTCCTGAGGTGTCTTGTCTGGTTCTGGTGTATGCTCTGGGGGTGTTGATGGTGTTTGCGGTTCCTCTTCTCCTGGGTCTGGTGCCTTGGTCAGCTTTGATGAGGGGTTGTAGACTGTTTGCTGAGAGGTTATACTAACCATTAGCATGGGTTTCATCATATCCCAAGTGCACAGCGGTAACATTTAAAATGTGCTAAAAATTGCACGATAACCATTTAGTGTAGGTTGGAACAGAGACTGGGTGGTTCTGGGGCAGAGCATGCGCATCGCAATTAGCGCAGGCATCATTAATGCTCACTAACCAGTAATGTAGTACTTAGTATGGGTTCATTTATCACCACCTCAGTGCGTGGTATTAAGTGCACCATCAATAATTGTGGCAAACTACTTAGCTTGGGAGTGGTAAGGAACCCACACTAGCTACATGGGGACATTCCAGGCATGCCTCTACTTTATAGCGCAGACCCAACGCCATCCCCATACTAATATTTGGGGTTGAACACACAGTAAGCTCCCACACTTTAGTAAACATACCCTTCCATAGAGAGTTGCACTTGTCTTCCCCAGGGGGGTACAATTTCTATCCATGCAATTACAATACAATGTTTGAGGAAGCACCAAACTATTTTTTGGTGTTTGTGGGGTATAGTGATGTAATAAAAATATCTTAGGGTCCTGAGGGATATAGTACTCGCTGACATCTTAAATTATTACAATACAGGCTTCCCAGTATCTCTGAATATCCCCACAGCTCCACCACATATGTCAGTAAGTACATGGTAGTCCAACATCCACCCTCTCCATTTTTAAACATACATACACTGTAATCTGACTGGAGTCAGATGCGAACAAATATAAAAGCATCAATCAATTCTCCAGCAGATCAGCAGTGGCAGAGATCTTCTGCAGATTCTAGCAAACTCTCTTCCATTTTTCATAATCCCAGTGTTGCTCTAAGTCCAGTCCTCATTGCACTAGATGTCTCATCAGCTCATATCGGTTCCCCAGGAGAACTTTATACATTTTTGATATTATCCCATTATTCCCCCAAACACCCAGACAGATTGCTTCAAAAAAGGTCTTAATTTCCTAAAGGACTGTCCACACTGCCCCCCCCCCCAAAAAAAAAAATGTAACGTTGAACCTGAGAAAAACATAATGGCCTCTCCAGAGAAAGCCATATTCCTCCCATAATTTCTCAAAATTTATACTTGTTCCCAATCCACAAATGTCCCCACCTATTTAAGATCTTTACTTGTCCATCTCCTAAATATAACAGTGGTATCACCTGCAGTGAAATCAGGATTATACTTTAAAGGGGCTAAAAGAGATACCTTCTTTCCCTTCAGCAATATTACCAGGTAAGTATTCCATATCCACCATGTACGTATTCCATATCTGATATCTCTTAATCCTCAAGCACATTTCCATCCTCACCCATCTTTTATCTGGGTTCCTGGTCCAGTCCCATATCATCTCTAACTGAGCAGCCACATAATACCTAATAAAATTTGGAACCTCTAGGTCCCCTCCAACTTCACCACAGGATGGTGTAAAGCACCCAAGTCACCCTCAGAGGCCTGTTTCACCAAATAAAGTGATGACTTTCCTATGTAGCATCAGCAAATGAACTTTGGAGACAGAAACAGGAAGCACCTGGAACGAATGCATATAACCAGGCAATGCCACCATTTTTATAGTTGTAATGAGCTCTATCCAGCACAAAGATAATTTAGCCCATCGGTCAAGATCCCCCTGGAGGTCAGCAAACAGTCAACTGTAATTAGCTTGATACTGTTTACCCTAATCAGCTGTGATATATCTCACCAAATACTTAATACTCTGTGAGAGAAATTCTTCTTTAAATGGACCCAGCAATCTTCTTTCCAGCTCAGCAGGAAGTATAATGTTTTAAATCTCAGATTTCTGCATATTGACATTAAAGTGTCCATATTTCTGCAGTTCCCACACCGGAAGCAGTAGTGTGACCTGCGACCTCCCCACAGTGAACAAGATGTCATCTGTAAACATAGTAATTCTCTAAGCTCCCCCTTGAACCTCAATACCCCTGATGTCTTGGCTCTGATGAGCACGTACTGCCAAAGGCTCAATGGCTGAGGCAAACAATAGTGGAGAAAGGGGGCAGCCCTGTTGTGTTCCCTTTCCCAATGAAGAAGATTCCATGTATCAACCATTTACCTTAACATAGACTTTAGGAGCCCTGTGTATGTCTTTTACCTATCCAAAACCCTTTCACTCTAACATGCAAAACATAAAGGGACAATGTACTTGATCAAAGGCCTTTTCAGCATTGATATACAGTATACCAACAGTGCAGGACACGCATTACTCTGTGCCTCTCAAAGGCACTTCTTGTGTCACTTGGGCAAGTCACTTAATCCTACATTGCTTTGAAAAATCCAAGTTATCAATGCGTCTGTTTAATGTACATTGCCAAGTTTAAGTTACAATGTAAACCACTTTGATTGAAAGCAGTATTAAAAAAACCCTGTTAAATAAATAAATAAACAAACAAGATTCAAGATTTTTCTCACATTATCTCATATCTTTTGACTGACAGAGTCCCAACTAGCCAGTCAGGCTCTGCCCCCCTTCCTCTCTCTCTCTCTTTCTCTCCCTGGTACAGAAATGCTATGTGTGAGGTGACGCCATGGCTCCTCACACTCTTCCTCCCATCACCCCTTCCAAAAGAAAAGTCCTGGCTAGCTATTTGGCAAGTGGGGCCCATAGTATGGTTGGGGCACATTACCTCCGGCCAGAGGGCCAGGGGTTCAAATCCTGCTAGAGAACAGCAACTTTGGGCCAGAGGTACTGGGGTTTCAAGTCCCACAGGTGATCCTTGTGGCCTTGGGCAAGCCACTTAACCCTCCATTGCCTCAGCTACAAGAAAAATTGTGAAACCTTCAGGGACAAGGAAAAAATGTATATACAGTACCTGAATGTACACTGCTTTAACTGATAGAAAAGCAATATATAAGCCTAGTTAAATACATAAATGGCCCATAAACCCCCCACCACACATCCATGGTTGTATAGTGAAGAACAAGAGAGGAGCAATCCTCCTGCTCTTCTCATAGGCCCAAACAAAGATGACCATGGTCTCACAGTGCTGCCCCCTAGCAAAAGGCTGGAAGGCAGCACCTCATGATGGCATCCATTTTGTATTGGGCACAAGATAGGGCAGAGCAGGAATGAAGAGGATCACCCCTGCCCCATTATTCCCTAAAATTGGATTCAGGGTATGGGGGGGGATGCCCCCCTTGCAGGCTGTCTAGCCGAGATTTTTCTTTTGGAAGGGGTGTGTGGCCACAAGTTCCCTACCCTCGTGATTCTGTTCCCCTCCAACTGGCATAGCCTGAGACTCTGCCAGTTGGAGGGTGCACCGACCCCCTTGCCCCAGGCAACTCCTGATAGAGATTGGGAACTGTCCAGGGGGGCATCAGTGCTGCTGGAGGATGCACATTTTTATTTTTTATATTGTCAATGCCACAGATCATAGTGCCATGGCATCAACAATATTGTGGTGAGGTCTGATTGCAGCATGGGGAGACCTGATCACCGGCAAGGGGAGCCCATATTATTTGCCGCCATGATCAGGCCTAATTTTGGTAACCACCATGCAAATGTTTTTTCACATGGTGGCTGAAAAACCATGGCCACCTCCACTCCCCACCCCAATCCCACCCCTAGGTAGTTGCACCACGTGAAAATAAGATATTGTGGAAATTACCTGTGATATCTGATATTTTTGTGGGTTAGCTGCTATGTTGGGGGCATTAATCCTGCATTTTAGTAGACATACCCCTTAAGGGGCATGTTTACTAAACCATCTTAATGTGCGTTCTGACACGTTATCGCACGATAAGGCGCCTTATCGCGCGCTAACGTGCGCAGCGGCGCAAATGAGCGCTGAAGGTGGAGTAAAGGCTCCCTGAGGGCGGAGGAAGGCTCCCCAGGGGCGGAGAGAAGGGGTCAATGGGTGGAGAGTGGGAGGGGAGAGGCTCCCCGCATACTAACGATGTGAAATTCGAGGCTCAAAACTAACGCCAGTGAAACCCTGGCATTAGAGCTGATTTAAAGGGAAGAGAAACCATTTCGGTCAGCAATGTACAGCAAAATCAGGGAAACCTACAAAAAAGTGATAAGTGTGATACATGTGCACAGAACAAAAGTGCAAATAAACATTGAAAATGACCCCAACAAAATATAAAAAAAACATAACCAAGCTGGGCAATAGTGATATTAATAGGAAACATCAAAAAGCACTCCCGAGAAGGTTCCAAAAAAAAGATATGAATTGTGGAAGGGTCTGCGCTCAGTCCCCATACAAGGTGAATGATCCCACAGTGCAATTGCGCTCAACAGGGTTTCCCTCTCCATTGGACAGGTTTCCTATGGGGTGCACATGTTCCACAACAGCAGGGCGGGCATGTCAGAATGGGCAACTGGACAGATGCTGGGAAAGGGGACACAGAGGGCTGCAGACGGCACATGCTGTACTGCAGCTGGGCCACAGTGTGGACTAGGGTGATGCCTAGGTGGCCCATAGGAATGCTGAAACAGTAGAGCAGCCAGACAGTAACTGATGAGGGCCCAGCATGGGCATGAGTGTGCTTCCCACAGTGTCACAGGGGATAGTACCTAGGAGGGAGTGGAGTGGAGGAGTGGCCTAGTGGTTGGGGCAAGGTACTTCAGGCTGGAAGGTCAGGGGTTCAAATCCCACTAGAGGACAGCAACCTTGGGCCGGAAGGACTGGGGTTTCTAGTCCCACAGGTGCTCCTTGTGGTCTTGGGCAAGCCACTTAACCCTCCATAGCCCATGTTCCCTGTAAAATAGTTATCTCCAAGTTATAATGCCCCTGTTCAATGTAATTTCAGTTTGTTCAATGTAAACCTCAACTGATGCAGAATAGCACGGTATATAAGAGAATGTAAATAAAAAATAGAGACCCCCATGGGCACAGAACAGTGGCAGGTGGTGCTGGGGGGAAGCATGGACACCTGTGCAGGCATCTCTACCCCAGAACCCGCACCATAGGCAGCTGCCTACCTGCCCACTGGCTGGCCTGAGACTGCACTCCACCAGCACCACCAGCAGAAGGGCATGTCAGCAGGGTGGCAGAGGGGCACTGGTGGTGGAGGAGGCAGTGGCAGCTGCCCAGAGCAGACTGTGGCCTAGGCTTGTGTAGGTGGGTGCCATGCACTGCAACAGACAGGACCCATCTGATGAACAGTCATGGTATCCCCAGGGAATGTACTGTCTCTGTGGCAACACGGTGGTGCAGTGCACACAGCCAATGTGTTCAGGAGCAGAAGGTCACAGGTTCAAGTTCCTGCCAACCCAGCCCCTATTTTTTACCCACTACTAAAACGTGCTAATACAGACAGAACCTTTATTGCAGATGACGTAAACATGCCCAAAACACCTACATTTTACCCTACAGAGCACAGACACCATAAACAGGTGCATTACCTAGAGCAGAGTCTCCCAAATGCAGTCCTGGAGGGCCAAACACCATTCAGGTTCCATGCTGCCTCTAATAAAGATGCCTGTGCTGCATATCTATGCACCATCCCCATGGTATGCAGATGTAATTCATGCATATTCATGAGGGACAGCATGAAAACCTGAACAGTGTTTGGCACACCAAGACTGGAGTTGGGAACCTCTGCCGTATAGCAGCAGCCAACAGGGGCAGACACACCCACACCCACAGGCTCCATTAGCCAATGCCTCCTGTAGAGGCAGGGCATTGGGCCCTGCATGCATCTCCCAATACTAGCACTTGCATACCTTAGCAATGCCACCCTAAACCTGGGAATACGGTACACAGCTATCAAAAGTTTGCTATGATTACTGGCAGATAGCAATTCCTACATTAAGCACAGTTTGCTGATTGAGCTCCATCATAGCAACCTTTCTGATGTCTGTGGAGTGTGCTTCAGGTCTGGTGTCTGACAGTGTTTACCACCCTGGGGAGTGACCCCCAACAGTATTGTGTACCATATCCATGCCTGCACTGTGCCCAGGACTGGTTTGGTGGCCATGGCTGCTAAACACCTCTATAGTAGCACAATGCTGGCATAGGTGTGGGAGTGTGTGTCTGTCTATCCAGTGTGTGGTGGATGCAAACACCCTCCACAGCCCACACTGCCAGCACTGTTGCCAGTATTGGCCTGCCAATGTGCATAAAGAGGAGCAAGGTACCATGGGTATAGCCTGGACAGGGTGGCCTGGCCAGGATGCATCTGCACAGGGCATAGGGCACTGGCTGAGACATTGTAGTGCCCGGCCACCACCTGCACAAAACAGGGTGGCCACAGCATGTTCTGCTGGGAGATCACTCTCACCCTGACTGAGCAGTGACCACGGCATGGCTAGGTTCCTCTATAGTGCTATATAGTGTTTTTTTCATGTGATATTTATGGGTTCCCTTTTGGGGCCCAGTCACTGACTTATCTGCTTGGTGTGTATGCTGACATCCCAGTTCTGGGTGCATGCATTTCCACCAGGAACATTCACTATGGACTAGCTAGCAGACTGACTGTCTGCAGCTGGTATGTGTCTTGCTGGAGCACCTTGCAGGGTGCAGCGGCTGAAGGCTTGCTGCAGGAGAATATCAGATAGTGGTGGGGTGCAGCTTAGCACATCCAGGCCTAATGTCTGTCTGCTATTGCTTTGTGGATGTGTACAGAGCTGCATTGACTGCCCTGTAGGATGTCTGTTCCCCAGCAGGACTGGGGTTGATGGTCCCCTCTACTGCCACCATTGCAGGGAGGTAGAATGTGGATCTGTTGGTGGGAGACCCTGTTTACCACCCTCAGCTCCAGGGGAGGAGAAGGGTGGTGATACATAATCCTCCTATGGGTCCATAAGGGCTAAACCTGACTGAGAAATACAGATATATCCAAGGTGTGTCTGCAGAAACTACCTACCTCACACTTTAGCACTGCTGGGGTCCTGCAGCATGGCCTATCTCTGCTGTGGACCTGTTGCTGGGCGCCCCACCTCACCCTCAGGGTGAGTGCAGTATCTGCACAATGTGACGGTGTGTAGCTACTCTGTGCCAGTACCACACACGGTCAGTTCCCCCTACCAGGCCGAGGTGCTGTGTGGGTGCATACCCCATCTTGTGATCATCTGTAGACTGCTGTTTTGCATGTGCAGAGCATCATGGGTATGGGTGGGTTAACCCTATCCTGGTGACCACAGCAGACTGTTTGTGTGGTGACGTGCAGTCCTTCTGCAGCCAAAACCCTCATCCCTGCACCATTGTCTCATCCACGCATTGAGACTCTGGAGCTCTGCCTGTCTTTTGGGTCCTGCACGTGAAACAGGAAGCATTTCGGAGAACGCTATCCTGGAAGTTCTGGATTTCAACTTCCTACCTAAAAGCTTAAATTTAGCCTCCAGAACTTCCCTACCACATTTTCCTATGTCATTGGTACCAACATGTACCAAGACAGCATACTCCTCCCCAGCACTATCTATGATCCTATCTAGGTGGTGCGTGAGGTCCGCTACCTTCGCACCAGGCAGGCATGTTACTAGGCGATCCTCACGTCCACCAGCCACCCAGCTATCTACATTCCTAATGATTGAATCACCAACTATGAGAGCTGTCCTGAATCTCCTCTCATGGCGACATGGCCCTGGAGAAACGTCCTCGGTGCGAGAGGGTTTTACATCACCTGGAGGACAGGTCCTAGTTACAGGATCACTTCCTGCCACACCAGGGTGATGCTCTCCTGTCACGTGACCTCTCTCCTCCATGGCAACAGGGATGCTGCCAGACTGGAGGTGGGACTTCAGGTCTATATCCCTGTAGGTCTCTTCCATGTACTTCTCTGTCTTTCTTATGTCTTCCAGGTCTGCTACTCTAGCCTCTAGAGAATGGACTTGTTCCCTGAGAGCAAAGAGCTCCTTGCACTTAGTGCATACGTAAGACCTCTCACCAACTGGGAGAAAATCATACATGTGACACTCAATGCAAAAGACCGGAAAGCCCCCATCTCGCTGCTGGACTTTTGTCTGCATCTTAGTTTAAAGCTTGTGTTTAGGTCTTTTAAATTCTGTATATAATAAGGACTGGTGTAGATGCTTATACTAATAAAAGTGTATCTAACACCCCCAATACACCTTGTTCACAATCTCAGGTCCTCAGTGTATGACTGATTTGGATAAAGAGCTGCACCTGAGAGCAGCCCCTTTCCTTCAAGATGTGTAGGTACCTATAAAGCTACAATTACCCCAGGGGTGGATGGGTGCTGGGGAGGGAGGGAGGGAAATAAGTCCTATTAAAGAGGGCAGTTACAAGGTACCCTGTCCTGAACCCTCAGCAGGGGGGGAGGGGGTACCGCACAAAGCCCAGTTAGTTGAGAGAGGCAAGGTAAGGTAAGGCAAGGTAACGCCACTGTGGGTTTGAACCCATGACCTCTGGCTCCACAAGCAGTGAAGTAACCAGTGGGCTACAGCTCCATAGATGCTAGCAAACCCCTGGCTGGCTACAGAAGGACTGCACGTCACCACATAAACAGTCTGCTGTGGTCACCAGGATAGGTTTAACACACCCATACCCATGATGCACTGCACATGCAAATCAGCAGTCTACAGATGATCACAAGATGGGGTATGCACCCCCACAGCACCTTGGCCTGGTAGGGGGAACTGACCGTGTGTGGTACTGGCACAGAGTAGCTACACACCGTCATATTGTGCAGGTACTGCACTCACCCTGAGGGTGAGGTGGGGCGCCCAGCACCAGGTCCATAGCAGAGATAGGTCATGCTGAAGGTCCCCAGCAGTGCTAATGTGTGAGGTAGGTAGTTTCTGCAGACACACTGCTCTGGGAGCTGCTCCGGCAGCGAAGGCCCTGACTCTAACCTTGTGTGGCATTTTTATTTTCTTTCAATTCTCACTCTTTTTGTCGCAAGCGGTTCCGGAATCACTGCTTCATCATCGCTCTGCATTCTCTGCATTCCTCTCCAGCCTCACCAGGTATCAGCCTCCTTATACCCACTGTCTCCTGCTGCCTCTTCTATTCTCCCCTCTATGTCTCGCATACCAGTTCACTGGGGTCGTTGCCCAACCGTGATCTCCCGCTGGCGCTCTCGCTCCCTCTCTAATCTTCTTCTTTGCGCCCCCTCTTTTTCTGCCCCTTCTTCTTCTGCAGCTTCTGCCTACTCCCATTCACAACCTTCTGCCCTCTCCACTGCCTCCCAGTCTCCCCTTAAGATCGGCCTTATCAACTGCCACTCCCTCAGGACTAAGTCTCTCCTTGTCCAAGATCTGATTTCTCAGGTTTCCTTTGACTTGACTCTCCTCACCGAGACCTGGTTAAAGGAAGGGGAGGAGGCCCTTCTTGCTCGCTGCCTTCCAGCAGGGTTTTCAGTAGCTTCAGTTTCCCACACAGGCCGCTCAGGCGGTGGCGTGGCCGCCATCCTCGCCCCCTCTCTCTCTTTCACCCAGATTTTCTCCCCCTCTCTGTCCTATCCCGAGGTCCTTCTCCTCCATCTCCATACCACACCCCCTACCCAAGTTCTCCTCATCTACGCGCCCCCTGCCCTTCATTCTGACCTCTGGGACTCTCTTCTCCACTCTCTTTCCGACCTCTCCGTGCTTTTTCCTCACCTCCTTATCGCCGGCGACTTTAATCTTCACCTTGACTCCCCTTCATCCCCCAGAGAGCATGCATTCCTCTCCCTCCTGCATGACCTGTCTCTTCTGCAACACGTCTTCTTCCCTACTCATTCTGCTGGTCATACTCCGGACCTTCTCCTGACTCTCTCATCCTCTACGCTTTCTCTTTCCAACCTGTCTTCCTTCTCCCTTCCTTGGTCAGATCACCTCTGTCTCTTAGTCTGTTGTTCTCACTCGGTGTCATCATCCCCTTCCGTCTCACCTCCCTCCACTCCACGCCTCTCCCGCTCCATCACCCCGTCATTGGCTCAGCAATTCCCCCCAGCCACAGATCTGCTCCCCTCCGACTTTGCCTCCTTATCTCCCAACTCTCAGACCTCCACCTGGTTTTCTTCCCTCTCAGCCGCTCTTGATCATATTGCTCCCCTTCGTCCACGCCCTGCTCCACGTCGTCCATCACATCCCTGGTATCATCCCGGTCTCCTCTTACTTCGCTCCCAACTCCGCAGAGCCGAAAGGCAATGGCGTAGGTCCCCCTCTCCGGCCACTTTGTCCCTTTTCAAAGCCCAGCACTCTCACTGCCGTTCCCAGGTTCATCTTGCCAAGTCTTCCTTCTTTTCCAATGCCATCGCCAACGCTCCCAACCAGACCCTTAAATTTCTTACCTCCCTACTTCCTTCTGCCCCTTCTGCACCTATTCATCCTATCCCTGCTCCTTCTCTTCTTGCCTCTGCCTTCAGTAACAAAGTCTCCTCCTTAAGAGCTTCACTGGCCTCTCACCCTCCGCCTATTCTCTCTCCTCCTCCAGCCGCCTCCCCTCCCCCTGTCTCCCAACTATCCCACACATGGTCTTCCTTCTCCCTGACCACCACTGCCGAGCTTCACCATCTCATCTCCTCATCCAACAAAACCTTCTGCTCCCTTGACCCCATCCCTCCCTCCTGGCTACTGACTCCCTCTCAGTCTTTCCTTCCCTATATTCAAACTATCCTGAACAATAGTCTTTCCACTGGAACCTTCCCCTCCTCTTGGAAGCACGCTCTAATTCGCCCACTCCTCAAGAAACCTTCTCTTGACCCTCTCGACCCCAACAACTATCGCCCAGTCTCTAACCTTCCTTTTCTGTCTAAACTTCTCGAAAAGGTTGTCTTTGCCCAACTATCCCATCACCTTGACTCCACCAATTTCTTTCACCCCCACCAATCCGGATACCGTCCTGGGCACAGTGTTGCCTTCACCAACGCCCTGCATGTAGCTCACGACCGCGGCAAATTCTCGGTGGCGGTAGCCCTTGATCTTTCCGCTGCATTCGACCTGGTAGATCACTCTCTCCTCTTGTCCCGACTGCACGATGCTGGCCTCTGTAGCACTGTCTTTCGGTGGTTCCACTCCTTTCTTTCCTCCCGTTCTGGTGCTGTTCTTTCCTTCTCCCCTTCCTGCCCCCCCTCTGACTCCTTTCCCCTCCCTTGTGGGGTCCCCCAAGGTTCTGTGCTGGCTCCTCTTCTCTTCAATCTCTTCTTAACCCCTCTCACACTCCTTATTCAACAATTTGGAATTTCAGCTTTCTATTATGTGGACAACATTCTTCTTCTATACCACACCTCCCCAGCTTGCCCCGACCTTGCCCCTCTCAACTCCTGCCTGGCTGCTGTTTCTGATTGGATGACTCATAACTGTCTGCACCTCAACCTCTCAAAAACTACAGCCATTTGGTTCCCGCACGGTCACCAGCCCCCCTCTATTGCCCCCTCTTTCCCTGCCATTCCTATCTCTATGCTTTCCACCTTTCGGTATCTTGGGGTGCTTTTCGACTCAGATCTCTCTTTCTCTGCTCACGTTTCTCATATCTCTAAAACCTCCTTTTACTATCTCAGACAAATTCGTGCCATTCGCCCCTTCCTCTCTCCACCCGCTCTTGCTACCTTGCTGCTGGCTCTTGTTATCTTCCGTATTGACTTCGCTAATTCCATTCTCTCTGGCATCTCTAAGCTCCAACTTTCACGACTTCAACGAATCCAGAACACCGCTGCCCGTCTCATGTCTTATTCCTCCCCTAGAGACCACGTCATGCTCCTTCTCTTCCGTCTTCATTGACTTCCCATTTCCTTTCGTATCCAGTTCAAACTTCTCACACTCGTTCACAAAGTTCTTCATACCACCACACCACAATACCTGGCCGATCTCATCCACTTTCACACCCCCATGCACACCCCCCGCTCCTTCCATCTCAACCTCCTCACACTACCTCCCCCTCACTTGCTCACCTCCAATCCACCCGCTCCTCAGCTTTCTTCTTCATAGGTCCGGCTCTTTGGAACTCCCTTCCCTCTGATCTCCGTCTGGAGCCCCATCACCCTACCTTTAAACAGGCCCTGAAAACCCACCTCTTTTCCCTTGCCTTCAATCCCCCTCCCTCCTAGCCTTTATCCTTTCCCTACCCTGACCTTCCTCTCTCGTCTCTGTCTCTCTATCCTTTATTAAGTTGTTATTTCCTTTTCTCTTTCCGGCCTTGTGCCTTGCTGTTATGAAGATTTATTTTTTGTAAACCGCTCTGTTTATCACTGAAGGGCGGTCAATCAAGTCAATAAACATAAACATAACATAAACATAAACACCTTGGATACATCTGTATGTCTCAGTCAGGTTTAGCCCCTATGGACCCCTAGGAGGCTTATGTACCACCACCCTCCTCCTCCTCCTCCAGGGCTGTGGGGGGCAAAAAGGTCTCCCACCAACAGATCCACATTCTACCCTCCTGCAATGGTGGCAGTAGAGGGGACCATCAACCACAGTCCTGCTGGGGAACAGACACCCTACAGGGCAGTCAATGCAGCTCTGTACACATCCATAACACAATAGCAGACAGACATTAGGCCTGGATTTGCTATCCTGCTCCCCACCACTATCTGATATTCTCCTGCAGCAAGACTTCAGCCGCTGCACCCTGCAAGGCACTCCATCAAGACACATACCAGCTGCAGACAGGCGGCTAGCTAGTCCATAGTGCATGTTCCCAGTGGAAATACGTGCACCCAGAACTGGGATGTCAGCATACATACCAAGAAGATAAGTAAGTGACTGGGCCCCAAAAGGGAACCCATAAATATCACATGAAAGAAACACTAGACAGCACTATGGGGGAGCCTAGCCATGCCGTGGTCACTGATCAGTGAGGGTGAGAGTGATCTCCCAGAGGAACATGCTGTGGCCACCCTGTCTGTGCAGGTGGTGGCCGGGCACTACAATGTCCCAGCCAGTGCCCTATGCCCTGTGCAGATGCATCGTGGCCAGGCCACCCTGTCCGGGCTATACACATGGTACCTTGCTCCTCATTATGCACATTGACAGGCCAATACTGGCAACAGTGCTGGCAGTGTGGGCTGTGGAGGGTGTTTGCAGCCACCACACACTGGATAGACAGACACACACTCCCACACCTATGCCAGCATTGTGCTACTATAGAGGTGTTTAGCAGCCCTGGCCACCACACCAGTCCTGGGCACAGTGCAGGCATGGATATGGTACACAATACTGTTGGGGGTCACTCCCCAGGGTGGTAAACACTGTCAGAGACCAGACCTGAAGCACACTCCACAGACATCAGAAAGGTTATTATGATGGAGCTCAATCAGCAAACTGTGCTTAACGTAGGAATTGCTATCTGTCAGTAATCATAGCAAATGTGTGATAGCTGTGTACCGTATTCCCAGGTGTAGGGTGGCATTGCTAAGGTATGAAAGTGCTAGTATTGGGAGATGCACGCAGGGCCCAGTGTCCTCCCTCTCCAGGAGGCATTGGCAAATGGAGCCTGTGGGTGTGGGTGTGTCTGCCCCTGTTGGTTGCTGCTTTACGGCAGAGGTTCCCAACTCCAGTCCTGGTGTGCCAAACACTGTTCGGGTTTTCATGCTGTCCCTCATGAATATGCATGAGATACATCTGCATACCATGGGGGTGGTGCATAGATATGCAGCACAGGCATCTTTATTAGAGGCAGCATGGAACCTGAATGGTGTTTGGCCCTCCAGGACTGCATTTGGGAGACTCTGCTCTAGGTAATGTGCCTGTTTATGGTGTCTTTGCTCTGTAGGGTAAAATGTAGGTGTTTTGGGCATGTTTACGTCATCTGCAATAAACGTTCTGTCTGTATTAGCACATTGTAGTAGTGGGTAAAATATGGGGACTGGGTTGGCAGGCACCATAGCTGGGACCTGAATCTGTGACCTTCTGCCTCCTAACACACTGGTTGTGTGCACTGCACCACCGTGTTGCCACAGAGACAGTGCATTCCCTGATGATACCATGACTGTTTGTCCGGCAGGGCCTGTCTGTTGCAGTGCATGGCACCCACCTACACAGGGCTAGGCCATGGTCTGCTCTGGGCAGCTGCACCTGCCCCCCTCCACCACCAGTACCCCTCTGCCACCATGCTGACATGCCCTTCTGCTGGTGGTGCTGGTGGTGTGCAGTCTCAAGCCATCCAGTGTGCAGGTAAGCGGCTGCCTATGGTGCGTGTTCTGAGGTAGGGGTGCCTCCATAGATGTCCACGTTTCCCCCCAACTCCACCTGCCAATGTTCTGTGCCCTTGGAGGTACCTGATGGGTACTATCCCCTGTGACACTGTGATAAACACTCTCGTGCCCATGTTGGGCCCTCATCAGTTGCTGTCTGGCTGCTGTACAGTTTCAGCATTTTATAGGGGCAAAAGTGGTATGATGGATGTGCTAAATCTAGGCATGATCACTTAGAGTACACCATCTCTAAACTGCTATGAATGCTTGTGTCTAAATTTGTAGAAAACATGCAGAGATCGTAATATTTCATAATTTATTTATGTAAATTTAGGGTCTGCCTACACTCCGCCAAAGTGCCGCCCCTGTGCTTTCCCACTCTGAATGTGCACACCATCACCCTGACGCACGTATGTGCCCATCTCCATGCTTAAGTCACTGATAATAGGTTACTTATATGCATTGATGGTGCATAAACTTATGCAGTTAGCTATAAAATTACAACTTAAATGTACTACTTTGTAATTTTATGGTGTGACCCCTAGACTTTGTATTTTTCAGAAGTGTAATCAATTTATTCATGTTTACCTATTCTATTCCACTCAGGGTTTTATATACCTCTATCATAAATTTTCCTCACCCTTCTCCAAGTTGAAGAGCCCTAACCTCTTCAGCCTTTCCTCACTGGGGAGTTGTTCCATCCCCATTATCATTTTGGTTGCCCTTCTCTTTATTTTTTCTAATTCTACCACATCTTTTATGAAATGCGCATACCAGAATTGCACACAAGTACTCAAGGTGTGGTGACACCATGGAGTGATATAGGGCGACATGATGTTCTGCTGTATGCCTTATTCTCTATTGCTTTCCTAATAATTGCCAACATTGTTGTTGTTAAGTGCTGTTGATTCAATGCCAAATCATGGTGAACCTCTGGATAGTCATGCTAAACTTTCTGTTTCCTTTTTTTGGCTGCCATTGCACAAGGAACGGAAAATTTCAACATTTGTCCATGGTGATGCTTCGACCTTTTCCCGAGTGATGACTCCTAATGTGGAACCCAGGATTATGTTGTTATAGTTTGGGATACTCTTTCTTATGTGCATCTCTTTGCATATGTTCACATTAAATTTCATCTGCCATTTGGATGCTCAGTTTCCTAGTCTCACAAGATCCTCCTGCAATTTCTCACAATCCAGATGTGATTTAACAACTTTGAATAATTTTGTATCATCTGCAAATTTTATCACCTTGCTTGTTGTTCCCAATTCCACATCATTAGTAAATATGTTAAAAAGTACCGTTCCCAGTACAGATCCTTAGGGTACTGCACTATTTATCTTCCTTCATTGAGAAAATTGTCCTACTATTACTATCTGTTTTCTATCTCTCAACCAGTTCCCAGTCCACAATAGGGCATTGCCTCATGTGTCGTGATTTTCTCATTTCCTCAGGAGTCTCTCGTGGAATTTTATCAAACACTTTCTAAAAGTCTTAATACAGATTATCAGCTGGATCACCTTTTTGTTACACCAACTATATCTGTCTATGTGTTCAGTAATTTCATTATTTTTAATAGTTTTTACCTTTATGCCTAACACTGATATCAGAGGCTCGTCTATAGTTCCTGTATCATCTCTTGGAACCCTTTTCAAAAATTGGCATTAATTTAGCCACCCTCCAGTCTTAAGATACAATAGATCATTTTGGTGACAGTCATTTTTAACCTATCAGTATGGGGTGGGGGGGGGGGGGCTGATAAGTCTCTGGCTTTGTAGCGAAACAGAAAGCTACGGGCACACTTCAGTTCTGGAGGTCTCAATGATCACTCTGCTGTTTTGTTTTATTTGGAAACTGCAGAGAGATCATTCAGACCTCCAGAACCAAAGTGTGCCTGTAGCTTTCTGTTTCTTTTCAAGACCAGAGACATATCAGCCACCCCCCCTCGTAGCTCTGAAATTTCATTCAGCACTCTAAGGTGTATACCATTTGGTCCAGATGATTTGCTGCTTTTTAATTTAATATATTGTACTACATCTTCCAGCCTCACTGACATATGATTCAGCTCTTCTGAATCACCATCTTTAAATACTTTCTTACATCCTCAGTAAAAAACAATTCAACAAATTCATTTAGGAACATGTTTACTAAGGCGTGCTAACAATTAATGCGGCACTTGAGGCATGCTAAGAGCACCACTCTAACAGTGCAGAGTCTTGTGCTAAAAATCCCACACTAATTGGTTAACAAATGATTGGGTGGGGACTGGGAAGGTTATGGGCGTAACATGGGAGTTCATGACATATCATGTTTAGAATAGACTTTTTGGGTATGCACAAACTGTACCTGTTGCCATTAGTGTGAGTGCACTTCACGCCTCCTTGGTGGGTGGCGTGAAAGGCACCCACATGCCAGTTAGTTAGTGCTGTGTGGTAGCATCACACTATTGGCAGAGAGATAGATGCACATTCCCAACAAAAATAGCATAGGCCTCCTCACTAATTGGGCAGCACAATCATGTGCTACCAGTGCATACCTTAGCAAACATGTCCCTGAGGTCCCTTTTTACTAAAGCTCACAACGTATTTGCAATTAATATGCCAAATAAATTTATTTTAATTGCAAAGTCTCCACATTAGCTGTTGAGGGTATGACCAGACTGTTAATGCGTAATGGGCCTCTTGAAGGTGTGCTTTGCTATGACAGGTTCACTTAACTCCTATAGAGGAGTCATTAATTGAACCCATGTTAAGAGCCATGTTGCCGCTGAGCATATGCAATTTCCCTGGCACTAGTGGTAATGTGATCTCCACACCCACTCTCCAACCATCCCCCTCCTCTTTCCACTATCACTGATTATTGTGCATTTTAGTGTGTGGCACCAGACAATGTCACATATTAGTATTTCCGATTGCCAGTTGCCGCGTGTTAAAACGCATGTTAATTGGCTTATTGGCTTTAGTAAAAACAGACTCAAACTCTCATCTATGGCCTCATCCTCCCTGACTGACCCTTTTACCCCTTGATAATCTAATAGTTCTATTGACTCCCTCACAGGTTTCTTGCTTCAAACGTACCTCTAAAAGCTTTTATTATGAGTTTTTGTCTCCATGGCAAGCGTCTTTTCAAATTCTTTTTTTTTTTGCCTTCTTTAGCAATGTTTTGTGTTTACTTACCAGTGTGTACGCTGCTTCCTATTTTCTTCATTTGGTTCTTTTTGTTGAATTTTTTTTTGTCTCAGCCTCTTTTCATATCACTTTTTTTTTTTTAATTTTGTATTTATGCAATTTTACAATAATGATCAAGCAAAACGCTTGTACAGAAAAACAACAACTTGTACAGCCAAAAATTTAGTATACTAATAACAATATAAACACTAAGAAAACGTACAAGAGTATAGTTAGTCCACAAATCATTGGGAGAAAGGCAGTATAGAGATAAAGAGGACAGGTGGATCCTCCCACTCTTAGGGGTATGTTTACTAAAGTGCGGTAAACGTGAATAACGCGCGTTGTATGACGTTAACGATCGTAAGTGCAGTATAACGCGCGTAATCACGCGCCAACGACCGTTAACGTCATACTACGCGCGTTAACCGCACGTAACGATCGTAAAGCCCCGCGGCGCGTTAAAACAGCGCAGAAGGTGGAGAGTGGGCGGAGAGAAGGGGTCAATGGGCGGAGAGTGGGCGGGGAGAGGCTCCCCTCTCACTAACGTGCTGAATTTCTGAGCTCAATTCCAACGCGAATGAAAACCTGCCGTTAAAGGCATATTACAGGGAAGAGAAACCATTTACGTCAGCAATGTACAGCAAAACCGGGGAAACCTACAAAACGTGAGCAGTGTGATACATGTGCACAGAACAAAAGTTCACATAAAACTTTAAAAATGACCACAAGAAATATTGTAGAAAGTATAATCCTGCTGGGCAACAGTGATAGCAATAGGCAACAATGAAAAACACTCTCAGGAAAGCTCCAAAAAAAATAAATGATGTTTGGAAGGGTGCATCTATTGTTGGGAGACCCTGTTTGCCACCTGGGGAGTGGGGGTACATGGGGGCTACACCTGACTGCAAGGTGTTTGTGCAGAAACTACCTATCTCGCACATTAACATTGCTTTGGACCTGCACCATGGCCTCTTTCAGCCACAGACGGTGCTGTGGACCTGGTGCTGGGCGCCTCACTGCACCCTCAGGGTGAGCACAGTACCAGCACAATGTGACAGTGTGAAGCTACTCTGTGCCAGTACAACACACGGTCAGTACCCCCTACCAGGCCGAGGTGCTGTGGGGGTGCACATGGTCACTTCCCCCTACCAGGCCGAGATGCTGTGGGGGTGCATTCCCCATGGTGTGTATCTGTGGACAGCTGATTTGCATGTGCAGTGCATCATGGGTGTGACTGGCACAATCCAACCCTGGGAAGATCCAGCGCCTGCTCTCAGGCTCTGATAAACCATAGGCCATCACACGTACATCTGTTAGCATAGTGCATAAGTGCAAGACACCCTAAAGTGTCTGTACTATAAGGTGCCCACGCTGGTAAAAACACACGTACCCACGCACGATTGTACGCACGTACCAACGCATGGGGCTATGCCCGTAACAACGCATGCAGCCACGCACGTACCAACGTACATGGTTATGCGCACTGCGAGAGTGTGTTTCACTAACAACTACTGAACGTAAAGAAAAACATGCCTCCTCATTCCCTATGTAATGTACAGGGTGCTGCCTGGGACAGCATTCTGAGTTAGGCACACTGGGGACTCGAACCCATGCTGCTTGTAACAGCAGTGAGTACACTAACCATTGTGCTACAGCTCTGTTTCAACAATTTGTGTCTGTACGCCTTCATATGATTAACGCGCCACGGCGCCCTGTAACATTCGTTAGTTTTTGGAACGCGCGTTAGTCGTTACGATGTCCCGCCCATGTCCTTTTTTGGCTTTCCTTTCACTAACGCGGCTCCTAACGCGATTTGCACTAACGCAGTTTAGTAAACATACCCCAAAGAGTCATAGGAGGACAGGCTGTAAAGTGTGGAGGAACTAAAGAAAAAATCTAATTCCCATGTAACCGTCAGAGCTTCAAGCTAGGAGAGTAGCTTTCCTGTTGAATGGTACTTAAAAATAAAACATTAGCTGATGAAACAGTGAAAAGTTGAAGGTAACAGTACAATTCATTGTCTGTGATTCAGCCCAAGGTTTCCAGCCTTAAGGCTATAAGCTACTTGAGATTTAGATATGAGAAATCTTTAGACTGTGACTAACAGATCCTGGATGTACGTGATCCTTTGGTTGAGGAGGCAATCATACAGCATAATTAAAAGATATATGCTTGAAAAGACAAAGAGGCTAGAGAAGTGAAACTTATACATACATCGTTACTTACTTGGTATGTCAAAACAGTATATATGTTTGCAACTGGACATAATTCCATGAGCTTGACTTACTGACTTTTGCCAAGAACAAGAAAAAAAACGTAGGGATCTTTTTATTAAACGATAACATGCATTAATTAAATTAACATGCACTAAGTGCCATTGCACCCATAGAAATAAAAGGGCTGAAGGCATTAGCATGTGTTAGCATCATTAATATGCATCAAGGGCATGATATTGAATTATGATGGCTATGCGCCAATATGGCGCATAGCTGTCTGTGCGGAGCCTTAACCCCAGATATTCAATGCCAGGGTCATATGTGGCTCCGGCATTGAATATTCAGGTTTGCCATATAGCCTCCCAGCTGCAGTAGCTAACTAGGCAGTGGTGATATTGCATGCTGCCCGGTTAGCCCCTATGTCTGAAAGACAGGCGAGATTTTGCTACACCTATCTTTCAGCCACAGGTCGTTAGCCGGACAGCATTAAATATTGCCACTCTCTGGGCTGTAAACTGTGTAAATGCCTTTCAAATATTGGGCCTTAAATCCTTTAGTGAATGGGCCCCTTAGTGAATCAAGCCCTTCTAATATCATTATGCACAAAGGGCTGGCAATTTAATGATTTTACTTTTCTGAATATATTGCAGTCTTTATTTTAGATTGCATTATGTGGGCACTGAAGGTGTTAATGTACTATATGAAAAGATGCTGTAAGACTGGAGGTCTAAAAAGGTCCATTGAGAGCCACATTTTGAAACACCAATAAAGCACAGTTACTTACCTGTAACAGGTGATCTCTGGGAACAGCAGGAATTAGTCTTCACATATGGGTACGTCGGTACCGATGGAGCCTGCACGGGGATGCTGCCCAGCTTCCAATCAGAAAGCTTTTGGCAGCCTCCCTCGCGCCTGCGCGCTGAGTTCCCGCCCTCTCCAGAGCCTCTCTTCAGTTGAGTTTCAAAGCTGAGACAAAGGCGAGGAGAGAAAGGAGAAGAAGATAAGAGATGCAACTCCTAGGGGAGGTGGGAGGGTTGTGAAGACTAATTCCTGCTGTTCCCAGAGATCACCTGTTACAGGTAAGTAACTGTGCTATCTCCAGGAACAAGCAGGAATGAGTCTTCACCTAGCTGGAGATGCCAGGGGGAGATCCCATAAAAATGCAGCAGCCTGGACCAGGTGTGCATTTTGTTTCCAGAAATCCCTGGCATCCAATGTGGGATGGAGGGTAGGAGTTGACAATAGAGGAGCTGTGAGGAAGAACAGCATAGCCAAGGACTAGAGGGCCGTACAGATTGTAGGAGTCCTTGGTGTATATGAGGAGTGACATGAAACACATGTAACGTACCATTAGATATGTCACTTACCTACTGCACTGTAGGAAGTAGAACGCCTGATGTAGTCTGCTGGAGACGCAGCGGCGGAATCTTGAAGGGACCTCCCAGCAGTGAGGATGAAGGTCCAGACCTGGAGGTAGTAGCCGATCCAGGTGTCAACTGGGTAGGATGGGACGTCATGTCTTCAATGGAGAGCTTTATGAGAAAAAGCTGAAAAAACTCCTTTAGTCATAAAGTTATTAACAGGGAGGACTAAGGAAGAAGACTGACGGGGTTGGAGAACTAGCCCAGTCTTGACGGGGAGAGGGAAAGTGGAAAAAATCCCTATTCCCAAGGAGAAGAGCTGTGTACTCAAAGATAAAGATGTACACCGTTTTTCCTAACTGGCGAGAGATAGGAGAAAAAAAATATTGAAGCTTGATGCTTCAAGGGTTTAAGAAAAAATAGAGAAGTTAGCACCACAATGGTAGTGGTGTCTAACAGTTTCTGCATGTTAATATGGTATGCGAAATAGGGCGATGGACTGTCTAAATCCTCTAGGAGGTAACATTTAGTATAGACAGTAAGGGTGAGAGTATAGAGATATGAACCCTTAAGAAACCGCCCAAGAGACACATATATATATACAGATGTTTATATATATATGTGGGGGAATCTAAACCTGAATTTATATGTCCAGATGCGGAAATCGGGACATGGGTGGAGAGATATATCAAAATATATAAATAAATAAATATATATATATATATATATAGATATAGATATATATAGATAGATAGATAGATATAGATATATATAATATAGATATGAAATGCATAATTATAGATTTCTTTGTGGGGCATGGAATTGCACCACAAGAGAAATGAGATAGGTATGTAGACATATATAAAGATGCTACATACAAGGTGACAGGTTGAAGAACATGTCTAGCACCCAGTCCCATGATTGTTACATAGGAAATAAAAAAGAAAATGATTCTGCATACTACCAGAGGGTAAAGCCACTTGGGATATGTAGAGAGAATCTATTTCTATGAATTGAGGGATGCAGGAAGGCAATCCAACAAAATAACTGTGATGATTGCGTGAGAACAGATTATAAGATGAATCTGTAAGGAACAAGGCGGGAGTTCCACCGAACACTGGCACGGCAGAGGTGCAAAATGCAGGGGAAGATACCAGAGGGACCTATTAGAGGGACCCAGAGGTAGCATGCATGAATGTCAGCCTTGGATCTTCACGCAGAAGAATATATCTCGTGCTAACACCCCAGGTTAAAGGGTGTGGAGAACCTTCACAGGCATGGGAAGGGGAACAAGCTTTTCTCCTACTAATAGCAAAGCTTCAGAGACAAGGTCAATGCTCTATAGCAGGCCCTCATAGTAGAAAGCTGCTCTGAAGATTGTAGAGAGCATTGTGCAGGAGAGATAAACTGACTGAAGTCAGGTTTGTTACCATATCCTAGGAGAGGAGATGGATAGAATAATGTGAGAAAGCCTAAGGGAGTAGGAGGATCCAAGGTAGCTAACGAATAGCTTGGAAACACTACTAAGGCTAGACAGAAATTGAACAAAAGACTGGAACTTGGCAAAAGTACCAGTAATACAATTACTGTAACTCCTGCAGGCACAGCAGCTGACAGAAACAGCAGAAAGATTGCCCTGTGCCCCATAAGAAAAACAGATAAAGAGGGAGGAGATAGAACTTCTCCCTGTCTGTGGAATAAGCTTGGGAAAAACTTTGTAGTATGGTAACCCTCCGTTAGGGAAAAAACCCCATTGGAGAGGGTAGAGCAAATAATTAGAGGGTGACATACCCATAGGGTAAGTCAACAGAAGGAAGAATGTTCAATTGGGACAAAACCATCATTGGATAGGTGCAACTGCTCTTCTAGAGGATAAGAAGAGGAGAAGTTAGCAGTCCCTGAACATAAAATGTTTCACAACGTAGTACACTGAAAGAAACACAGTGTATAAACTTCTAATGAAATAGAAGGAAAGTATAGAGTATAAGTCCCAGCTCCTATGGTTGCTGGGAATGCTGAGACTGGTTAGAGCTGGAGGAGTTCAGATTAGGCTGAGGTGTCCCCTGTTTAGGTACAGCCGAATGATGGGCAGGAGAGGAATGAAACTTTCTTCTCTTAGGGAAAGAAGGTTTGGTAGGACATTTCCTACCTCTCGAAGAAGGAGGTGGCTTAGAAAGGTCCTTAGTGGAAGGAGAGTCAGTGAAGCATTGAGCAACCTGACTTAAAGCCTCCTTATTGAAGAGACCCTCTCCTGTACAAGGAGAATGAGCCAGTATAGTTTGTGCCCATCTACTCAAGTCTGAAGCTTCAAGCCAGGCTCTGCGACGTGCTGCTATGGCAATAGCAGAGGATCTGCTAATAGACTCAAAAGAGTCTATAGAAGCACGAGACAGGAACCAAGATATATTACGGCTGTGATTGATGAGTAAGGAATAATCAGTAGCCTTGGGCTCTGGTAGAAAAGGGGTCAAAAGAGACAATTTCTCTTTGACTTCCTGGAGTGTTAGACTCATGTGAAAAATATATGAGAGAACTCTGGAGGCCAACATAGAGTTTTGGAAGGCTTGACGACCAAAAGCATCGAGTGTTCTTGAAGAACGACCTGGTGGATAAGAAGAATGCTTCTTCTTGCTCTTAACTTTTCTCAGAGCCGATTCCACTACAAGGGAACGATGAGAAAGTTGAGGCTTCTGGAACCCTGGAGAGGGTGGCACCCGGTACCGAACCTCAATGTTTGTAGAAACTGGAGGAAGTCGTAAGGGTGATTTCCAGACCCTGAGAAGGAGATCCTGCAGAGCAGGATGTAAAGGAAATTGTATATTTTCCATCTGTGCCTGTGAGCCCTGAGTAGGAGCAGAACCAGGGATAGATATATTGAGAAAGGTTGCCATGTCCCGGAGAAAAGCCTGAAAAGACTGATCTCCTATGGGAACCATCCCTGGCCCGGCTAAAGAAAAAGCCGGAGCTCCAGAGGAGGCACAGGGGACTACACCTATGCCAGGTATCGGTTCTAAAGTAGGCATGGGTGCCAGAAGAGGCATGGATACTGATACAGGAGTAGCAGATGAAGCAGCCATCGGGAACTGCTGCAGTGGTAGCGAGATCATGAGAGAGTTATGACTATGATCTTTGAAACTGCCGATCTGGAATCGATCCGAGTCAGTTCCAGGGCACGTCGGAACGGAGTCATCGAGACTAGATATGGACTCAAGACTCGGCATCGAAGTAAGTGATACTATCGATGCGTGTCGCGAAAGCGCCGACGCCCATGGCAGTATCGGCGATGCCGATACCCCTAAGGCAGACTGGGTCACATCGACCGATATCGACGGTACCGAGGATACCCGATGAACACCTTTTTCAAAGGGAAAGGTGGTCCACCTCGATGCCGATGCCAGGGTATCGGAACCGATCGACGCCGGTACCGGCCCGGAGCATGGCTGAGGTTGAAGGAAGTCAATGTGGTGCGAATCGATCGGGCCTGAAGGTACCGAGGATGCCCGATGACAATCCTTGGTGAAGAGTAGGCTACTCGACACCGGTGCCGATGCCGGAGGCTCGGTACCGCTCGAAGCGGATACCACCTCCGCGCATGGCTCAGGTATGTTCTGTGAGGGGTGAGCCCCAGGAACAACCTGAAACCCCTTTAACGCTTTGGAGCCCATAGACTCCCGCAGGGGTAATACCAATGGATTCTTGAGGGTAAGGCCGGAGCCGTCACCATGCTGGGCATGGGACATACCACTCAAACATTGACTAGTCTTAACAGACTGTTTTTGGGTTACCTGATGCTGTGAAGTAGAGAAACCTGGTACCCTCACTGCCGAGGAAAAAACGGTATCGAGGGAAATTCTAAAAGTTGAAGGTTTCTTCACAGAAATATCCCCCGACTTGCTAGGGGGAAAAGGGTCAGGACCCACACAGTTGAGACACCAAGCATTGGTATCTAAAAAGAAACAGGTGTTTCCACACCGAAGGCACTTCTTAGGAAAAGAAGGCTCCATAATGAAGAGGCCTGGTAGGCCCAAGAAGTTAAGGCAAAAAACTGAAGAAAAAGGTTTCTCAGAATTAAGTCAAAAATCCACCAGCGGTACCGTTGGGAGTGGGAAATACAGCCGCGACCACAAGAAAACAAAAAAACTAAAGTATTAAAGTAAGGAAATAAGTAAGTTTCTGCGGTGACAGGAGGACGTCCTGCCGGCTCCGCGGAAAAACGAAAACTGAAGAGAGGCTCTGGAGAGGGCGGGAACTCAGCGCGCAGGCGCGAGGGAGGCTGCCAAAAGCTTTCTGATTGGAAGCTGGGCAGCATCCCCGTGCAGGCTCCGTCGGTACCGACGTACCCATATGTGAAGACTCATTCCTGCTTGTTCCTGGAGATAAACCTTTTTCTCCATTTGTGTCAGTCTGCTATCAGAACTGGTTTGTTTGGTTTTGAATGGCTATTTGCTGACTGAGAACTTAGTAATTTGATTGATTTGAAAAGAAGATGTTTATTATATTGTGCTACCCTAGGTAAGTAAGCTCCTTATATGTTGAAGTCTTAACCTCTGAAGTGTTACACTCCTTCCCTAATCTCCCACTCTAGCATTCAATTATTGGTTTTAAAGCAGCGGTATGCATCCACATTGTGCATTTTCATGCAGCTTTCTCTGCCCCATTTTATGAAATAGACACCGAAATGAAATAAAAGATTTTGCCACCAGTTGCACACAAATTGGATGTGTCCAGCAGCTCAAGAGCAAGAGGTGTAAACTCATTAAGCTGCAATCAGTTTTACCAAAACAAGTGGATATGCACCAAGACTGAATTTGTCAGAAATTCAAATAAAAAAGGACACGCAATGAACAGGTGTAATCCATGCAGCTCCCACTAGTGAAGTCCAATTACTAGGGCCCATAGTGGTGTGAGTCCATGCAGGGGAAACAGTTAGGGCATACAGTAATTAGCTACAAATCTAGAAGCAGAGGTTCCAGTTGGGATATACCACTGTTGAAAGCAGAGAGGAGATGAATCTGACAAATGTCAAAATGAATAGAGGAAGTTCTCACTGCCACTGAAGATTCACATGGGATAAAATGTTAAAAGCCATGCAAACGCAGAAGTCCTGGGCAGCCACATTAAGCAGTGGTGCTGTGAGAACAATAGTTTGGCAGGGCATTACTGGGGGCACTTGCAGCATGAATCAGTCTGGATGCGCGCACTGAAAGGAAGCAAAAATGTGAATGACTGTGTTTTTCACAGTCAAGAAAGACAGAGTTGAGGATAGCAGTTGAGGTCTGACAAAGACAGTGAAACTACGCTGCTGCTTTATGCTCTTACAATTTGTTATTTATGAAAGAAACACTATAGAACTCTTTAATATATTGCCCCTAGTAATCTCCCAAACCTGGGTTTTCTTTTCCCCTTGGCTCTTATTCTCAAATTGCACATATTTAGGAGGTCATTCTAGAAGGGCTTCACGACATCTACATTTGTAAATAGTGGCAATTACACATTGGGAACACCACACAAGAAAAAGATTTAGGTGCCATCATGGATAACATGTTTAAACCCTCCACCCAGTGTGCAGCGGCGGCCAAGAGAGCAAATAGAATGCTAGGTATCATAAGGAAAGGAATGGAAAATAAAGGATGTTATAATGCCTCTGTATCGTTCAATGGTGCGACTGAACCTTGAATATTGTGTGCAATTCTGGTCGCCGTATCTTAAAAAGGATATAGCATTATTAGAAAAGGTACAGACAAGACCCACCAAAATGGTAAAGGGGATGGAAGGATGCTCCTATGAAGAAAGGCTAAAAATCTTAGGGCTCTTCAGCCTGGAAAAGAGATGGCTGAGGGGAGATATGATAGAGATTTACAAATTAATGAATGGAGTGGAACGGGTAAACATAGATCGATTGTTTATGTCATTAGAATATAAAAAGACTAGGGGACATGCAATGAAGCTACCGGGTAACCTATTTAACCCTGGGAGTACCGATGGGGTCAAAATTGACCCCATTGCAAGTTTCACAACGCGTATCTCGGAAACTAGTTGTTCAAGAATGCAATCGTTTTATGGCTTTTCACATGTCAATATTCTCTTTATATTGCACCATAAGAGGAATAATTTTCATCCGCTAGGTGACGCTAGTGATGAATTGCAGCACAGAGTACCAGTGGGGTTAATTTTGACCCCAGTTGCTTATGTCCGGTTTGGATCGTGATACAATTTGCAGTTTTGTGAATTTTTTGATCTGACAAAGGTATTTATCATTAATTATGTATCATTTATTTTTTGTACTCTTATTTTATGAAAATTACACATTTTCTGTAATTGATATCATACGTTCTCTCATTATTTCTGATGAAATCTAAAGGCTTTCAGCTCGTTCATCATGATTATTGTACACCTATAGTAAAACTGCTTTGCGTTTTATTCAACTTTATCTCTATTTATTTTCGGTTATTGTTTATGATGTCAAAACAAAAGTATTCAGCTGCCCAAGTAAGAGAAATATTGCAACGAGATGCTAACAGTGACAGCTCTGAGTCGTCTGATGATGCAGCATATTCAGAAAGGGAAGAAGCATATCAGCCAAGTTTGGGCGATAAATCTGATGATGACAGTCATGATTCAGAAGACGACAGCAGTTGGTCGCCAAGTGAATGTGAGACTGATGTTGAGCCGGTAACATCGCCTGCAGCAAAGAGTCAAGTTACAAGTCGACGCAAAGGTCAAGGCTGTGCTGGACGGGGAAGAAGGCAGGAGTCCTCGGTGTCAGTATCATCTGTGAGGAATCTTAGTTGTGGTCGTAGAGGAACTAAGAGGTCATCAACTATAAGCACAAATGTTGCCATTGAAGCCTATGTATCTAAGGATGCCACATCATGGAACAGGAAACCTATAAAGCAAGCTTCTGGAAGATACGCCAGAGCTAATGTCATGCCTGTACAACAAGGTCCTACAAGGTATGCTGTACGAAATGTTGATGGCCCTCTCACAGCATTCCACTTGTTCATGTGGAAGAACTTATTGAATGAAATCATGATGTGGACAAGCAAACAAGGAAGACACATTTATGACAACACCTGGAAAGATTTGACAGACGGAGAATTTCAACGTTTTCTTGGCCTTCTGATCCTCTCAGGCGTGTACAAGTCACGAAATGAATCCATAGTTCAGTTGTGGAACCTTGAAGATGGTCATTCTGTTTTTTTGGCAAACATATGGCCCATAACCGTTTTCAGCAAATTTCTTGTGCTCTCAGATTTGATGATGCAACCAACAGATGTGAACAACGAGGCGTGGATAAGCTTGTTCCAACCATACACGTTTTTGATATCTGGGAAGCAATTCTAAGTGACGCCTTTGTTCCTGATGAAAATGTTACCATGGATGAGCAACTGCTTAAATTTTGTGGCCGTGTTCCATTCAGACAATATATTCACAGCAAACCTGGGAAATATGGCATAAAGCTATGGATATTGTGTGACAGTGCAACGTCATATGTTCTGCGTCTTCAAGCATATACAGGAAGGGAACTCGGACAAAACAGGGAACAGAATCAGGGTGAAAGGGTTGTGCTGCAACTCACTGAAGGATTGACGCGATCTGGCAGAAATGTTACTGTTGACAATTTCTTCTGCAGTTTATCCCTGTCACGGAAATTTCTAGAAAAACAAATGACACTTTTGGGGACAATTTGAAAGAACAGAAAAGAATTACCTCCAGAATTTATAACAGCAAAGGGCCGAGAGGTATTCACTTCACTGTTTGCCTTTCGCGATGATGCCACTCTGGTTTCCTATTGCCCGAAGAAAGGAAAAGTGGTTGTTCTTCTGAGCAGTTTGCATGATCAAGAAGAAATAGATAACACATGTTCAGACAAAAACCCATGCATGATCTTGGACTATAATTCTAGTAAAGGTGGAGTAGATACGGCAGATCAAATGTTGCGCACGTATACCACAAAACAAATGACAAGACGCTGGCCAGTGACAATCTTCTACAACATGTTGGACATCAGTGCTTTGAATGCCTTCATTGTTTTGATGTCACTAAATCCAGAATGGCAGTCAAAGCCAAAGCACAGACATCGTCTATTCCCCTTGGAATTAGGAAAGCAGCTGCTTCAGAATAATTGCAGCAAGACTTCTTCCAGCACTGAAGAAGTAACTGATGCTGTTTGCAATGTCGGGATCCCAAAGAAAAGGGCAAGGTGTCACTGCTGTTCCAGAGAAAAAGACAAGAAAAGCAACATAGTTTGCACTTCCTGCAAGCACAATGTTTGCAAAGAACATTCAGAAATTGTCTGTGTCTCATGCAAATGACTGTAGTACTTTACTGTGTTCATCAAGTGCATGCAAAAACTGCTTTCATGGCAACTCTTCTTCATGTAATTTTATGATAAAGCATTAAATTTCAAAACATTTAACCTTCATATAATAAATAATTAATTCGGAATAATATTTTGTCTGTTTAGTTTAAATTTTTCATGGTTAACAATTAAAATTTGTCGTGGGGTCATTTATGACCCCAATGGTATTTAGTGTGTGCAAAGATTCTCGGTAATTCCAGGGTTAAGACTATTTAAGACTAAGGGGTATGTTTACTAAACCGTCTTAATGTGCGCTCTGTGACGTTATCGCACGATAAGGTACCTTATCGTGCGATAATGGCGCTTTATCGGGCGCAGAGGTACCTTAGCGCACGAAAACACGCGCAGTGGCGCAAACAAGCGCTGAAGGCGGAGAAAGGCTCCCGCAGGGCAGAGGAAGGCTCCCCAGGGGCGGAGAGAAGGGGTCAATGGGCAGAGAGTGGGAAAGGAGAGACTCCCCATACACTAACGAGGTGAAATCCGAGGCTCAAAACTAACACCAGTGAAACCCTGGCGTTAGAGATGATTTAAAGGGAAGAGAAACCATTTCTAACAGCAATGTACAGCAAAACCAGGGAAACCTACAAAAAAGTAATAAGTGTGATACATGTGCACGGAACAAAAGGGCAAATAAACAGTGAAAATGAACAGAAGAAAATGGAAAAATAAAATAACTAAGCTGGGCAATAGTGATCTCAATGGGAAACATCAAAAAACACTCCCAAGAAAGCACCAAAAAAAGGATATGAATTCTGGAAGGGTCCATGCTCCGTCCCCATACAAGGTGAATGTGCCCACAGTGAAATTGTGCTGTGCAGGGTTTTCCTCTCCATCGGACAGGTTTCCTATGGTGTGCACATGTGCAGCAACAGCAGGGCGGGCATGTCGGAACGGCCAACTGGACAGATGCTAGAAAATGGGATACAGATGGCTGCAGGCGGCACATGCTGTGGTGCAGCTGGGGCACAGTGCGGACTAGGCAGCTGCCTAGGTGGCACTTAGGAATGCTGAAACTGTACAGCAGCCAGACAGCAACTGGTGAGGGCCCAACATGGGCACGAGTGGGTTTATCACAGTGTCACAGGGGATAGTACCCAACAGGTACCTCCAAGGGCACAGAACATTGGCAGGCAGTGTTGGGGGGAAGCGTGGACGTCTATGCAGGCACCCCTACCCCATAACATGCACCATAGGCAGCTGCCTACCTGCACACTGGATGGCCTGAGACTGCGCACCACCAGCACCACCAGCAGAAGGGCAAGTCAGCATGGTGGCAGAGGGGTACTGGTGGTGGAGGGGGGCAGTGGCATCTGCCCAGAGCAGACCATGGCCTAGCCCTGTATAGGTGGGTGCCATGCACTGCAACAGACAGGCCCTGCCAGACGAACAGTCGTGGTATCACCAGGGAATGCACTGTCTCTTTGGCAACATGGTGGTGCAGTGCACACAACCAGTGTGTTCAGAGGCTGAAGGTCACAGGTTTAAGTCCCAGCTGTGGTTCCTGCCAACCCAGTCCCCATATTTTACCCACTACTACAACATGCTAATACAGACAGAACCTGTAGTGCAGATGACGTAGACATGCCCCAAACACCTACATTTTACCCTACAGAGCACGGACACCATAAACATGCACATTACCTAGAGCAGAGTCTCCCAAATGCAGTCCTGGAGGGCCAAACACCATTCAGGTTCCATGCTGTCTCTAATAAATGCTATGCACCGCCCCCATGGTATGTAGATGTTTCTCATGCATATTCATTAGGGACAGCATGAAAACCCAAACAGTTTTTGGCCCTCCAGGACTGGAGTTGGGAACCTCTGCCCTAGAGCAGCGGCCAACAGGGGCAGACACACCTGCACCCACAGGCTCCATTATCCCAAGCCTCCTGGAGAGGCAGGATGTTGGGCCCTGCGTGCATTTATTTATTTACATTCTCTTATATACCACGCTATTCTGCATCAGTGCGGTTTACATTGAACAAACTGAAAATACATTGAACAGGGCATTATAACTTAGAGATAACTATTTTACAGGGAACATGGGCTATGGAGGGTTAAGTCACTTGCCCAAGACCACAAGGAGCACCTGTGGGACTAGGAACCCCAGTCCTTCCGGCCCAAGGTTGCTGTCCTCTAGTGGGATTTGAACCCCTGACCTTCCGGCCTGAGGTACCTTGCCCCAACCACTAGGCCACTCCTCCATACTAACATCTCCCCATACTAGCATTTGCATACCTTATCAATGCCACCCTAAACATGGGAAAACTATACACAGCTATCAAAAGGTTGCTATGATAATTGGCAGATAGCAATTCCTACTTTAAGCACAATTGGCTGATTGAGCTGCATCATAGCAACCTTTCTGATGTCTGTGGAGTGTGCCTCAGGTCTGGTGTCTGACAGAGTGACCCAAACAGTATTGTGTATCATAGCCATGCCTGCACTGTGCCCAGGACTGGTGTGGTGTCCAGGGCTGCCAAACACCTCTATAGTTGCACAATGCTGGCATAGGTGTGTGGAGTGTGTGTCTGTCTATCCAGTGTGTGGTGGCTGCCAACACCCTCCACAGCCCACACTGCTAGCACTGTTGCCAGTATTGGCCTGCCAATGTGCATAATGAGGAGCAAGGTACTATGGGAATAGCCTGGATAGTGTGGCCTGGCCTGGCTGCATCTGCAAAGGGCACAGGGTAATGGCTCAGACATTGTAGTGCCCGGCCACTACCTGCATGGACAGCGTGGCCACAGCATGTCCTGCTGGGAGGTCACTCTCACCCTGACTTAGCAGTGACCACAGCATGGCTAGGTTCCCTCATAGTGCTATGTAGTATTTTTTTATGTGATTTTTATGGGTCTCTTTTTGGGGCTCAATCATTGACTTATCTGCTTGGTGTGTATGCTGACATCCCAGTTCTGGGTACATGCATCTCCTCCAGGACTATGTACTATGGACTAGTTAGCAGAGTGTCTGCAACTAGTATGTGTCTTGCTGGAACACCTTGCAGGGTGCAGTGGCTGGAGGCTTGTGCTGGAGAATGTCAGATAGTGGTGGGGGGGCAGCTGAGCATTTCCAAGCCTACTGTCTGTCTGTTATTGCTTTATGGATATGTGCAGCTCTGCATTGCCTGCCCTGTAGGGTGTCTGTTCCCCAGCAGGACTGGGGTTGATGGTCCCCTCTACTGCTACCATTGCAGGAAGGTAGAATGTGGATCTATTGGTGGGTGATCCTGTTTCCCACCCTGAGCCCCAGAGGGTGGGTTTTGTGATGGTACATAATCCGCCTATGGGTCCAAACACACCCCTCTCCCCCCTTCACCTACATCATGTAACCATGGCACCAACACAGGATATGCACTATTCTGGGTGCATCATAGCCCATAAGGGCTAGACATGACTGAGAAATACAAAAGGACACAGATGTAACCTAGGTGTGTCTGCAGGAACTACCTATCACACACAGTAGCAATGATGGGGACCTGCAGCATGGCGTATTTCAGCCATGAAAGGTGCTGTGGACCTGGTGCTGGGCGCCCCACCTCACCCTCAGGGTGAGCACAGTATCCGCACAATGTGACAGTCTGTGGCTACTCTGTGCCAGTACCACACGCGGTCAGTTCCCCCTACCAGGCCGAGGTGCTATGGGGGTGCATACCCCATCTTGTGCCCATCTGTCGACTGCTGATTTGCTTGTGCAGTGCATAATGGGTACGGGTGGGTTAACCCTATCCTGGTAACCACAGTAGACAGTTTGTGTGGTGCCATGCAGTCCTTCTGCAGCCAGCCAGGGATTTGCTAGCAGCTGTAGCCCACTGGTTATTTCACTGCCTGTGAAGCCAGAGGCCATGGGTTCAAACCCATGGTGGGATTATTTGATAGGGCTGTCTGAGGCATTGTCTATTTTTAATGTACATTAGTGCTGCCAGCAAAAACACCCTCAGTATACTGTAACCTTAAGGTGCCCCATAAGGCACCTTATAGGGCGCCCTATAAGGTGCCTTATAGGGTGCTTTATAAGGCGCCTTATAGGGCACTTTATAAGGCACCTTAAAGGGGCCTTATAAGGCGCCCTATCAAGCGCCTTATAAGGTGTCCTATAGGGGACATTATAGGGTGCCTTGGTGGAAAGTGCACTTTATAATGTGCCCTATGGAGTGCGTTATGGGGTGCCTTATGCGGCACCTTAGGTTACACCACCGTGAGGTGTGTTTGCTGGCAGCACTGATTAAAATAAAAGTAAAATGCCTCAAAAATCACTACCTAAAAGTTAAGGGTGATGCCTCAGCCAGCCTTATGCATTAAGCACACTGGGGGATCAAACTCATGACTTCTGTACCATCAGTCAGTGTATTAACCATTGTGCTACACCCCTGTTTCTATGTTTGCGTGTCTGGGTGCCTACTTAAGATTACCGCGCGTTAATGCACTTAGCGGCAGCAGTGCGTGTTATCGCGCGATAATCCCGTTTTGCTACTTTAAGACCGACACGCCCACTACTTTTATGGCAGCCTGCACACTATCGCTGGGTGCACGTTAAGACGGTTTAGTAAACATATCCCTAAGACTAATAAAAGAAAATATTTTTTCACTCAACGTGTAATCAAACTCTAGAATTTGTTACCAGAGGATGTAGCAAAAGCTGTTAGTGTAGCTGGATTTAAAAATGTTTGGACAAGTTCCTAGAGCAGTGGTTCTGAACCAGTCCTCCTTGAACCCCTCGGCCAGTCGGGTGTTCAGGATAGCCCTAATGAATATGCATGAGATATATATGCATTGGAGATATCCTGCCAACCTGACTGGTTTGTGGCCCTCTAGGGCTGGATTTGGAGACCCCTGCCTTACACCTCTGTCAGTTACGATTGTGAGTGGGCAAGGTGCAGATGTCCTAGACATTAAAAGGGTAGATAGAATGTGTCACATGTCTCCCCAATTCTCACCACCACCAAAATGTTGTCTAATAGACAATATTTTGGTGGTGGTGAAAAGCAAAGAGGCATGTGACAAATTCTATCTAACCTTGTTGATGTCTTGGGGATCTGCACTTTGCCCACTCACATTCATAAATGACAGAGATGTAAGGCAGGGACCCCCAAATCCAGCCCTAGAGGGCCACAAACCAGTCAGGTTGGCAGGATATCTCCAATGCATATATATTCCATGCATATTCATTAGGGCTATCCTGAACACCCGACTGGCCTAGGGGTTCAAGGAGGACTGGTTCAGAACCACTGTCCTAGAGGAAAGGTCCATAAACCATTATTAAAAGGGACACAGGATATCACTGCTTGACCCAATACAATAACTGAGGAACCTGTGTCTCTTGGGGAGACTGCTAGGCACTTGTGACCTAGATTGCCCACTGTTAGAAACAGGATACTGGGCTTGATGGACCTTGGTCTGACCCATTATGGCATATCTTATGTTCTTATGTAAATGCTGATTTTAGAATACCACAATTTAAATATGTAAATGCTGAAGGTGCATTCTGGGCATAATTTTGGATGATCAAAGAAAATGGATGTGTTTTTCACATTTGATAAAGTGAATACACATATATTTTAAAAACTTTCCCTGTTGCCACATTGTGAAACACCAATAAAACTATTTTTCTCAATTTGTGTCAGTCTACTATCAGAACTGGTTTGTTTGGGGTTGAAAGGCTATTTGCTGATTGAGAACTTGCTAATTTGATTGATTAGTAAAGAAGATGTTTATTATATTGTGCTACCCTAAGTAAACTCCTTGTATGTTGAAGTCTTAACCTCTGAAGTGTTACACTCCTTCCCTAATCCCCTACTCTAGCATTTAATTATTGGTTTTAAAGCAGCGTATGTATCCACATTGTGCATTTTTAAACGTTCTCTGCCCCATTTCATGAAATAGACACTGAAATGAAATAATAGATTATGGCACCAGTTGCACACAAATTAGATGTGTCCAGATGCTCAAGATTAGAGGTGTAAACTCATTAAGCTGCAATCAGTTTTAACAAAACAAATGGATGTGCACTGTGACATAGTGGGTCCTTCCAGCCCGGTAGAAGAGGCTAAAAAGCCAGGAACAGGAGTAGGGCTGAGTTGTAAACAAAAGCACATGGCTCCTGGTTACCTTAGAAACCAAGCACAGAGGCAAGAGAAACACCCATGCTACCATTCAGGGAATGAGTCACAAACTAATGCAGGACACCTGCTAGGGGGTGGAGTTGAGCACTGCCCTATAATTCACCCTGATAAAGAGAGTTCAGTTGAGCTTATGGAGTTAGAAGAAGGGGAGGAAGGAGCTGAGGCATGTGTGCTGGATAAGGAAGCTAATGAGAGCTGCGGTGAAGACAGCAGTGCCAGGAAAAAGCCAGAGTCTCTGTGGAAGGGTGAGACAGAGTCTTTCTTCAGGAAAAGAAAAGAAACCCCAAGGGAAGGATATAATAAGGGCAGAGTGGATTACCTGCAGTATCCAGGGGAACACAGAAGTGAAAGGAAGCCAGGAAGGCCAGTGAAATCTTCTGTGCAAGGCTTAGGTTGGGAACCTACAACCATTCCAAAGCCACCAAGAAAACCTCCACCAGCTAGGCTAAAAGGTAAGCCAAAAGGCTGGTATAAAAATAGTTACAGTGACTGTATTTACCCAGAGGGTTGGAGCTGGGAAGAGAATACCTGTGCTGATAACGTTTGTGAAAGCCAGTATTTAACTCAGGAATATCAGGTGAAACCTGAAGCAGTTAGAAAGGGTGTGGCATCAGGATTGCCATTACAAATATTTCCTTCTAGCCAGGAAGAGTTAATGGACTTTGAACCTGAGTGTGTGAATATTGATGAAGATATCATGGACTGTACGATATCGCTTGCTAATGAAATAATCTCCTTACATTGAAGGCATGTTTTGAAAGAGAAAGTACAGCACTACTAGCATTGAGAAGCAGAGAGCTGTGAAGAAACAGCATTGTTACGTTGGAATGCTAGATAGAAACCTGTTTATTGCTGAAGTAAGCCTTTTCTGTTAAAGAACCTTTGATTTGTCCTTATGCCAGTAAATACCTGGTTTGTGTTACTTTGTTCATGGTGAAATCCACCCCGGGAGGGGAAATAAAATCCTTTGGTTGCTTAAACCACTTTTCCACAACTGCTCCTCATTGATTCGGTGAAGGGACTACATTTCCCAAAAAGCCCAGCTTCGGGATTTGTAAAGTAGCTGCTTCAGTGGGGAAAATCCACTCACTTAACCCCTACTCACTTATATATGGGGGTTTAAGGAGAGCTGGTGACAAATGGCGTAGTAGTTTGGATTTTTACCTGGATTTGAGGACACCACAAGGACGAGGTTCCTGCAGCAAGAGCTGACAGCCAGGAGGAAAAGATCCGGAGCTCGGCTGACGATCGGTCAGACTGGGGAGTTCCCTTTTCTCAGTGCCTGACTCTGCACTGGTGCCAGGTAATTGTAGCTGGGCACGGGTGGAGAAGGATACAAAGGAGAAAGGGTGGTGCACATGAATAGTGCACGGCGTTGGGAAAAAAAAAAAGGAGAATTTTTTTTTCTGTCTCTCTTTTTTTTTGGGCCACACTTGGGTTTTTTTTGTTGTTCTGTTGCAGATACCAGGAGATCCAGAATGGACCTGCAAGAAATACTAAGGTGGATGTCCCTGCAATGGGATAAGCAGCTGGAGATGTCGCAAAGGGTGCATGACCAAGCGATGACTGCCTTGCAAGAACAGCTGAGACCAGTAAATGCTCTCATAGAACATTTAGCAAAGCAACAGCAGGAGCCAGCGGACGTTTTTCCAGGATTTACCCAAGGGGTAGGACTAAATGGTACCGGTTCACTTTTGCTGGGACAGTTATCTCCTACTGACAATTCAGATGATTATGTGGATGCATTTGAACGGATTGCAGAAGCCGTCAAACTGCCTAAAGAGCAGTGGGCTATAAGATTTGCCATGTCTTTATCTGGTGAAGCTTTGTCGGCATACAAGTCAATGCGAGCTACCTTAGCAATGAATTATGACGCAGTAAAGAATGCTGTACGAGACAGTTTAGGGCTCACCCCTCTGTTCTACAGGCGCGGGTTTAGGGAGGCAAAGTTAAAGCCTGGAGAAACCCCTAAAGCCCTGTATTTTAGAATAAAGGGATTAGCCTGTAAATGGCTCAAACCTGAGCAGCAAAATGTAGAGTCTATGTTAGATGAGATAATGTTGGAACAGTACATGGAAGCTGTACCTGCTGAGGTTAAAAAGTTTCTTATGTTACAGAATTGTAAGACAACAAGTGAAGCAGCTGCCATGACAGAACGGTATTTTGAGGCTGAATTCTCGAGGACCTCAAAATCCGGCGTTCTGGGCATGACGCAGGCTGATAAAGTAAGTAAGAATTTTGAATGTAAAGCACCTTGTGAGAATAGGGGTTTTTCCTTTACTAAGGGAAAATGTTTCAAGTGTGGAAATGTTGGGCACTTGCAAAAAGACTGCATTATACGCACTGCCTTAGTATCTGGTAATGGGGAAAACCTCAAAGCAGGCTTTTTACTACCAGTCCAGGTGGAGGGCATAAAGGCCCAAGCACTACTTGACTCGGGCGCGGACCAGAGTATGGTGTCCCAGTGACTCTGGGAAGCCATAAAAACTCAAGCAGCGCCAAGTCAAGCAGTGGGGCAGGTGAAGATAAGATGCATACACGGGGCCGCCCATCAGTATCCCTTGTATGAAATAGGCATAGAGGGTTTAGGAACAGAAAGAAAAATGATAATGGCAGTGGTACCCCGCCTTCCGCAAAGTGTAGTCCTGGGAAGGGATTGGCCTCCTTTTAGTCAAGGACTGGAGGAGTGCCTCACGGCTGAAATAAGTTTAGCACCCCACCCAGATAAAACAGGCTCCTTGGAAGTAAAAAGAGAGTCATCAGATACACCAAGGTTAGAGGCCATGGCCACCAAAGTCCCAAGCCCTTTGCTAGGGAAACCTGGGAAGACGAGTCGACAACACGTAGTAGGAAGAAAGGAGGTAACCCCAGAGAAGCCAAAATTTGTGCTCAAATTCTGCAAAGTGTCAGCCCAGGCCAGGGGTCCGCTGCGAGCCTCGGAAGCCGCTGCGGGATATGACTTATTTAGTGCAGAGAATAGCATGATACCCCACAGAGGGAAAGCCCTGATAGACACGGGGATAAGGGTGCAGATCCCACCCGGGTGTTATGGGAGGATAGCGCCTAGGTCAGACTTGGCGGCTAAACATTTTATTGATATAGGGGCTGGGGTCATTGACCCAGATTACCGGAGGGTGGTTGAGGTCTAAATGTTCAATTTTAGTCAGGAGGACTTCCAGATTAAGTCTGGCGATAGAATAGCCCAGCTGATATGCGAACGCGTAGGGTTCCCCGAGGTAGAGGAGGTATCCTCACTGGTCCCCACAGGGAGGGGGGAAGGAGGATTTGGGTCTACCGGGATGGGAGAATTAAAAGGGTTGACAGCTGTTGCTGAAGAGCAAACAGAGGACGATTTCGGTCCACAGCCCACTGATTGGAGGGAAACTCCAGAACCACGCGTAGGGGCAGAGCTGTCAGGGCAACAGCGGCAGGAACTAAATAAAGTTTTGCATAAATTCTCTGATGTCTTGACGATGCTTCCAGGGGAGACTAACATCGTTGCACATGAAATTATTACTGTCCCTGGAAAAATAATTAGGCAACGACCCTACAGGTTGCCGGAGGCAAAGAAAACAGAGGTGGTAGAACAGGTACGAGACATGCTTAAAATGGGCGTGATAGAAGAGTCCAAAAGCCCCTGGTCAAGCCCTATAGTATTGGTGCCTAAACCGGATGTGAGCCTCCGGTTCTGCATAGACTTCCGGCAGATAAACAATATTTCAGAATTTGACGCGTATCCCATGCCTCGGATTGAGGATTTGTTGGATAAGTTGGGCCAGGCTAAATATTTGACTACATTGGACCTAACCAAGGGTTACTGGCAGATACCATTAACCAAGGCATCCAAACCAAAGACAGCTTTCACGACACCAATAGGTTTGTTCCAATTCAGGCGAATGCCATTTGGACTTCATGGGGCTGCGGCCACATGCCAAAGATTGGTAGACCAAGTGTTGCGGCCACACCATGAATATGCATGGGCTTATATGGATGACATTATCATTCACAGTACTACATGGGCCCAGCACTTACCCAGGGTGGAGGCAGTCCTGTGCGCTTTGAGGAAAGCGGGCCTAACCATCAATCCCAGCAAATGCCTTTTTGCTGGTAGGGAAGTCAAGTACTTAGGCCACATGGTGGGAGGAGGGATGGTAAAGCCATTAGCTAATAAAATTGAAAGCGTAAAGAACTTTCTGCGTCCTATCAACAAGAGGCAAATGCGAGGATTTCTGGGCTTGGTGGGGTATTACCGCAGATTTATCCCGCGATTTGCGGAGGAAAGTGCTCCACTCACGGAGATGCTGCGGAAAAACGCTCCTAACAACATTAAGTGGACACAAGAGGCTGAGAGGGTGTTCGTGACACTAAAAGATAGGTTGTGTAAGGCCCCAGTACTCAGGGGGATCAACTTTAACTCACCGTTTCTCTTACAAATGGATGCATCCGAGACGGGATTAGGGGCTATACTGTCGCAGGTATTCGAAGGGGTTGAGCACCCAGTGACATACCTTAGTAGAAAACTATCAAAAGCTGAGCAGAAGTACTCCACGGTGGAGCGGGAGTGTCTCGCGATTAAGTGGGCAGTGGAGACACTGAGATTTTACCTCACAGGCCGTAAGTTTTACTTAATTACGGATCATGCGCCATTAAAATGGCTGCACCAAATGAGGAATAGTAATGCCAGGCTCACCAGGTCGCATTTAGTGCTACAAGCATATGACTTTATAGTCCAGCACAGAGCAGGAAAATTGCATAGTAATGCAGACGCTCTTTCCCGGATTCCGTGCTGTCCGTCGCAAGCTCCGGCAGCCCGGAATATTTTAAGGGGGGGGATCTGTGACATAGTGGATCCTTCCAGCCCAGTAGAAGAGGCTAAAAAGCCAGGAACAGGAGTAGGGCTAAGTTGTAAACAAAAGCACATGGCTCCTGGTTACCTTAGAAACCAAGCACAGAGGCAAGAGAAACGCCCATGCTACCATTCAGGGAATGAGTCACGAGCTACTGCAGGACACCTGCTAGGGGGTGGAGTTGAGCACTGCCCTAGAATTCACCCTGATAAAGAGAGTTCAGTTGAGCTTATGGAGTTAGAAGAAGGGGAGGAAGGAGCTGAGGCATGTGTGCTGGATAAGGAAGCTAATGAGAGCTACGGTGAAGACAGCAGTGCCAGGAAAAAGCCAGAGTCTCTGTGGAAGGGTGAGACAGAGTCTTTCTTCAGGAAAAGAAAAGAAACCCCAAGGGAAGGATATAATAAGGGCAGAGTGGATTACCTGCAGTATCCAGGGGAACACAGAAGTGAAAGGAAGCCAGGAAGGCCAGTGAAATCTTCTGTGCAAGGCTTAGGTTGGGAACCTACAACCAGTCCAAAGCCACAAAGAAAACCTCCACCAGCTAAGCTAAAAGGTAAGCCAAAAGGCTGGTATAAAAATAGTTACAGTGACTGTATTTACCCAGAGGGTTGGAGCTGGGAAGAGAATACCTGTGCTGATAACGTTTGTGAAAGCCAGTATTTAACTCAGGAATATCAGGTGAAACCTGAAGCAGTTAGAAAGGGCGTGGCATCAGGATTGCCGTTACAAACATTTCCTTCTAGCCAGGAAGAGTTAATGGACTTTGAACCTGAGTGTGTGAATATTGATGAAGATATCATGGACTGTACGATATCGCTTGCTAATGAAATAATCTCATTACGTTGAAGGCATGTTTTGAAAGAGAAAGTACAGCACTACTAGCATTGAGAAGCAGAGAGCTGTGAAGAAACAGCATTGTTACGTTGGAATGCTAGATAGCAACCTGTTTATTGCTGAAGTAAGCCTTTTCTGTTAAAGAACCTTTGATTTGTCCTTATGCCAGTAAATACCTGGTTTGTGTTACTTTGTTCATGGTGAAATCCACCCCGGGAGGGGAAATAAAATCCTTTGATTGCTTAAACCACTTTTCCACAACTGCTCCTCATTGATTCGGTGAAGGGACTACATTTCCCAAAAAGCCCAGCTTCAGGATTTGTAAAGTAGCTGCTTCAGTGGGGAAAATCCACTCACTTAACCCCTACTCACTTATATACGGGGGTTTAAGGAGAGCTGATGACAGCACCAAGACTGGATTTGTCAGAAATTCAAACAGAAAAGGGCACACAATGAACAGGTGTAATCCATGCAGCTCCCACCAGTAAAGTCCAATTGCTAGGGCCCATAGTGGTGTGAGTCCATGCAGGGGGAGCAGTTGGGGCATAATTTGCTACAAATCTAGAAGCAGAAATTCCAGTCAGGTTATACCACTGTTGTCAGCAGAGAGGAGATGAATCTGACAAATGTCAAGATGAATAGAGGAAGTTCTCACTGCCACTGAAGATTCATATGGGATAAAATGTTAAGACCAGGCAAACACAGAAGTCCTGGGCAGCCACATTAAGCAGTGGTGCTGTGAGAACAAGAGTTTGGCAGGGCATTAATGGGGGGCACTTGTAGCATGAATCAGTCCGGATGCGCGCACTGAAAGGAAGCAAAAATGTGAATGGCTGTATTTGTTCACAGTCAAGAAAGACAGAGTTGAGGTTGGCAGTTGGGTCTGACAAAGTCAGTGAAACTACGCTGCTGCTTTATGCTCTTAAAATGTGTTATTTATGAAAGAAACACTATAGAACTCTTTAATATATGCCCCTAGTAATGTCCTCCCAAACCTGGATTTTTCTTTTCCCCTTGGCTCTTATTCTCAAATTACACATATTTAGGAGGTCATTCTAGAAGGGCTTCAGAACATCTACATTTGCAAATAGTGGCAATTACACATGTAATTGCTGATTTTAGAATACCACATTTTAAATATGTAGATGCTGAAAGTACATTCTGGGCATAATTTTGGATGGTCAAAGCAAATGGATGTGTCTTTCACATTTGATAAAGTGAATGCACATATATTTAAAAAATGTTCCCTGTTGCTATATATCTCTGCTTCAAGGCACACATACATGGTAAGGATGTGTTTTCCTTTTAAATGAAAGTCACAATCTCAGTGAAAGAGGAAATGATGACATTGCCATCATTTCCTGGTTTCCGTCAAGAGTGCACACTCTTGAGAGAAAACAATGAGAAGAAAAAAAAAACAAAACAAAATGAAATGAAAGTGCTTTGGCTGTGCACCCTTAATATGTTGTAAGTGCCTGCTCATTTGGACATGGAATGAGTCTCCGCCAGTGATCAAGAGGGCAATTTGTGAATGTAACTTGCCTTGATCTTCACCTAAAAAGGCACAAGCTATATACCAATAATAAAAAAAAAATAAAAAAAAAATCAAACATTATGGAGGTCATTCTAGAACAGGAATAAGGGATTTCCACGTGCGGCAGAGGTGTGTAAGTTGCAAAAACATCCCCTACCATATTCTGAAACTCCACTGACATGCACATCCAGGGCAGTAGCACGGGGAGCTAAGAACGGGGGCAGGAGAGGGCGGAACAGAGGCGTAGAAAGCTTACTCCCAAAAGGGCCATGTACATATGAGGTGTAATCCAGAAACATCCATGTTATACCTGCTGAAACCAGGTATAAGGTTTGGACATAGAAATTATTCAGCTCTGCCCCACAATGGGTCCCATATAGGTGAATGGATGTGACAAGTCGGTTTTGAAGTGGCGCCACTACAGTCAGGACAAATACAACATGAAGTCATAAGGTACAGGGAGCAGAACCGAGGGAATGTTGTAGGATAAACATATCTAAACATACCTGCAGTAATATTAAGAAGAATGACAGCGTCCAATCAGAGCATGCATCTATGCGCTAAATGTGCCAAAGGAGACAATCTACGGGACCCCAACAAATTATGCAAACAACAACCCCAACAACTTCTCCAAAAGCAGATGAAAATGCCAGACTTCTAAAGGTTGACGACGTGCCACACGTTTCAGGTTAAACAAACAAAGTTTAAAACCCTGCTTCAGGCCATCTCTTACTGGCAACACAATTCAGATTCTGCTCTAACGTCGTGAGCCGCTTTCAAAATGAATCAGAGCTAGGGGTGTGATGAGGCAAGCAAAGACAGAGAGGGCCCACCATAGTCAAATGTCCAAATATATGCCTGGCAAAGATAAGGGACCTCCATAATAGAGGCACCCAACAGGGCAAACAGCCCATGATGCCCAATGTGCTGTTGAGCATGTAGTAGTGCTGTATGCACACCTGAATGTCCTTAATCTGAGGGGCACTAGTAATGATAGCAATATTTCCTGACATGTAGCCATATGGGAAACCTGTACTGGTACCATCTAAGGTATCATACACAGGGTACCCCATGTACAGCAGATAGCTAGTGGCCGTATTGAAATATGCAGCAAAAAAGGCATATTGCACTGTATAAATGTGAGCTTCCCTCCTTTCTTTTTAATATTTAATATTACATTTTATATTGTTGGGCAATATTGGTGCTCTCACAGTGGCTGTGAATTTATTGACAATTGTGAACAGCGGATATTGATTTATTGACACATATTTAATAACTGTTATAAACTTTAAAAAATAGTGTCTGAAAGTATTAGTTCTACATCAACATTGAAATTTTAAACTTTATGGAATTTTTCTTATTAAGTAGCACCATCAGAGGCATAATAATGGTGCAATAAACAATTACTTGTTTAGAAAATGTGTGATTAGGGAAGTTCCTATAAAATTTATTTTTTCTGGATAGTCTTTCTTTAGGAACCATTTTTTTTTCAATCTATTGTTTTATTTGTAATATTCCCTAGTTGTTGTACTAGAGAGGTAGTTACTAAAATGTGATAAAATATAACATTTTACTAAAGAAAATTTACTGCATGAGTCACTAGCATGTGATACTTCAGTACCGTAGCTGAGTAATTCATGTGGTAAATATAATTTTTGTGATTTTGCAGTCAGGAACAGTGCACATTCCTGGCTGCAGTTACACAAAGATAGTGGGCAATTAGTTGTGCATGCTACCTTTTAAAGGATTGATACCTGATCAGTCCCTCTAACCCCCTAATGCAGACCTTTCCTCTGGTACCTACAGGGGTCTCCTTGGTGGTAGTGGAGTCCATGGCAATCCCTGGAGGCTCCAGTCCTGACGACACCTGGATTCATAATGGTGCTGCTCAATCCCTAGCAGTAGTAGAAACATAGAAACATAGAAATATGATGACAGAAAAAGACCACATGGCCTATCTAGTCTGTCCTTCCATAACAACTACAACAGTCCCCTTTTTACCTTTAGAGATCCTCTGTGTTTGTCTCATGCTTTTTTGAATTCAGTTACTGTCCTCATCTCTACTACCTCCACTGGGAGACTATTCCACGGATCCACTACTCTTTCCGTAAAGAAATATTTCCGCATATCTCATGGTACTAGTGCTAGAAGCCAGACTGGCAAATAAGCAGCCCAGGGAGGTAGGTCAGTGGGTGGAGGGTTTATATTTCAGTCACTGGCCCCATTAAGAATCTCTCTGGGAACATCAGGCCTTTCATTAATGGCCAGGGTTTACTTTCCATGAATAACAGCATGTAAAGTTAGAGGCAAGATAAATTATTTTAGTTGCATAATAATTAGTTGTTTTGTATGCATTTGATTATTTACCATGAGTTGCCTAAAAATATTTCTATTAAGGATAAATACTAATACGCTTTTGTCATTTAACTTGCATTATTTGTCCAAAAATGTGCATTATTCTCTTAATGCACACAGTATTAATAACTATGAGGGACATATTCTAAATGTTTTAGCCCTTCAGCAGACCCACTAGCCGGCTAAAACACTGTCATTTTGCTATTCAATGGCACTAATGCAGCTGATGCCACTGAATAGCCTCTCCTATTCAGGTTAAATGCCCCGATGCTAACCAATTTAGGGTCAGGGCATTCTGGAGGTGAAACAGGGGTGGCACCTTTAGTTAGCTGGTCAGTGATGATATCAAGCTACCAACCAGCTAACTAAAATGCCTAAAGGCTATCTTTATCAGTTTTAACTAACCAGTTAACAGCTCAATATCATATTGACCAGCTAGCTGAAATGCTACCTGGGAAAACTGGATATTCGGTGCTCATGGCCGGATATGGCCCGATGCTGAATATCTGGCTATAAATTAAAGAAGCGACAACTAGTCACTTAAACAGCGCTGACCGCTCCCACTGAATACCCCCCCCCCCCACATGCTCAATATTCTTTAAATTCAAAGAAGAAACCTAAACTAAGAAAATTGTAAATAAAACTATGATAAATCGTGTATAGCTAACCGGGTAAGGCGGACGCGTCGCCCCGCCCCCGCCCCGCCACACACACCCGGTGATAAAAGAACAGCACACAAAATTGGGCTTAAAACTGGTCACAGCTTTATTATCCATTAACAATAACCCCATAACAATTCACCCCCATAACAGTCCCCCCCCCCTGTTCGAAGCGCGACCCCTCACCAGCCATGTGAGTAGCAAGATGGCGTCGCTTCCGCTTCTCCTGAGTCCGGGCCCCGGCTAAACAGCCTAGCCCTCCCTCGTCCGGCTTCGCCATATTACTAGCAAAAACCTGAGGGGTTATCCGGGCGGGGGTCCCCCACCCCCCCCCCCAAGCGTGCCGCCGGCGCCGGAACCCCGGAACCGCCCGGGTCCCCCCACCCCCCCCCGCTGCACCAACCCACACAAGAGACCCCAGCCCCACCCCCACTCCCACGCTAGGGTGGGTGGGCGGGAACCCGACGCGTCTGGCTCCGACCTGGAAAAGGCCGGAGACACGGCGCGTCCCCGCGCTCGCTCGGGCTGGTCCCGCCTTCCTTACGCCCCATTGGCTCCCCCTGCCTCCCGGCAGCCCACAGAAGCCAATGGGGCATCTAGCACCGCACCGGCTCGCCCCCACTACCCACGCCGACGTCACGGCCCCCCGGGAGGGGGGGATCGCGTCCTCGCCGCCCCCCCCAGTTACCATGGGGCCGCGTGCACTAGCTCCGCGGCCCTGAACTAACCGGGTAAGGCGGACGCGTCGCCCCTCCCCCTCCCCTCCCCTCCACACACACCCTTTGATAAAAGACCATCACACAATTTTGGGCTTAAAACTGGTCGCAGCTTTATTATCCATTAACCATAACCCACTAACACTTCCACACCATACCTTTTCCCCCCCCCCCTTTGCAAAGCGCGACCCCCTCACCAGCCATGTGAGTAGCAAGATGACGTCGCTTCCTTCCGCTTCTCCTGAGTCCGGGCCCCGGCTAAACAGCCTAGCCCTCCCTCGTCCGGCTTCGCCATATTACTAGCAAAAACCTGAGTGGTTTATCCGTGCGGGGGTCCCCCACCCCCACCCACAAGCTTGCCTCCGGCTCCGGAACCTGGAAACCTCCGGGATCCCGCCACCGGCTCAGGCCCTATGGACCTGAGCCGCCCCCCAACCAAAAGCTGCGACCAGCCCAACTCCCCTGCCGGACACCCTCCACGGCCTCCTGCCAGTCATTAAGTAGGAGGTCCATCCCTATCGGCGAGAGATGTACGCCATCCGGCCGGAACAGGCCAGCACACTCCACGTCCACCCATGGGTGCAAGATCTGGCACCCCCCCCCCACCCCCCCCCCCCAGCCAAATTGGCGCTTGACGTTAGTCAGCCCCCTGGTCCCTCGCCGCGGGTCCCAACAGGCGGGCGGTGGAAGGATATACCACCAAATCACAATAAACCCCGGAAACAATTTTAAAACCTCCCCCAGGTCCATGTGAACAGCGCCAATCAGCTGATTGCAAGACCAGCACACCAGATCATTGCCGCCGAGATGAATCAGCAGGATATCCGGCGTTCCTCTCACGCGCTCGTGATGCCGCAGCAAAGGCAACAGCTGGATCCACCGGAGTCCGCGCTCGCCCAGCCATGATACGGTCACCCCTTGCGCTTCCAGTCCAAGATGTGGCCCCAATGGCCGTGTTGCTGCTTGCCGACCGGCCCAGTAAACAAATGAGTGGCCAATCACCCAACAGCGACACGATGCATGGCCCCTTTCTGCAAAATAAAGAACAACAGCGTTAGCACCCCCCACAGCCCATTACAAGTGCACATAGCCCTGGAACGCTTGCGATCTCCACCGCCCTATCTGTTGTATCGCCTGTGCAGAAAGCCCCTCCGCTGCCGCGCTGGTCGCTGCGCCAATGCGGAAGGAATGAGGAGCGAACCTACTGGGATCCTCCCCGATCCGTCGCAACGACAACCGCAGCACCGCCGTAAATTGGTAGTGCGTGAGCACTCGTGCATCCTCATGAATGAACAGACTGCCCTCCCCAGCCGGCCACACCCGCAAGTAGGCGCTCAGCAACCGGACTGGGCAAGCAAGCACCCCCGGTATGGCACGCAGCACCACCCAGGCACCCCTCCCCGCCTGATCGGTCTTGGAACGCGCTAAGTGAATCTGAACCGTGCCCTCCCCCACCCGCACCTGGTGGACCTTCAATTCACGCGCACCCGCCGCATTAGGACCCGACTCCGCCACCAACTCCCCACCCGAAAGGCGCCGAAGAAGGCCACCGAAAAAACAGCCCGAAACAGCGTACCCTCGTACCAGGAGGACGCCACCTGTGGTAAAACGTCCAACAAGCGGCCCAACAAATCATGAGTGATCGGCTGCCACCAGTCAGCCGGGTGGGACGGGATCGCTCCCAGCCCTGCAAAAAGCCGACGAGTCAACAAACCCCTTCCAACCGTCCCCCAACCGACCGCTCCTGCGAAGAAGGAAAACCCCGCCAGATGCCTCTTCACCGTTGCCCTCGAAAGACCCGCCGCCTTAGCCGCAACCACGTATTGACCGAGGAGCTGCTCAGGGACCGGACCCTGATGCCATCCTTGCTCCGCGAGGAAAGTTACCACACTGTTGCAACCCTGCTGATAGGCCTCCCACGTCGCCGCCGACACGGAATTCCTCAGCAGCTCCGTCATGCCCCCAGGCCAATCCGCCATAATTGCGCCGGGACCGATGCTCCCACTTCTTCGGCTTCCGGAGCCAAGTTCCGAAACTGCTCCCACTGAAAACGGGAAAGAGCGTCAGCAATTTTGTTAGTAACTCCCAGAATATGGCAGGCCCACACCACCACGTTCAAACGCAAACACGCTAACACGACTTGACACATTAAATCCGCCACTGGCTTGCAGCGTGGGGCGTAATTGTTTACAACAGACACCACCGCCTCATTGTCGCACCACCAGACCACCCGACGATTCCGAAGTCTGTCCGGCCATAAGGTCAACACCACCAAGATCGGAAACAATTCCAAAAAGGTGATATTCCTGGTCAGGCCCGACTCCTGCCAAGCCAGGGGCCACCCTGCAGCACACCACAAACCCCCAAAGTAGACCCCGAGGCCCGCTTCCCCCGCCGCATCCGTGTACAGTTGCAGGGCTGTATTAGAGACCTCCCTCTCCCGCAAAACCGTAGTGCCGTTGAAGTCACGGAGAAACTCGTCCCACACCCGCATGTCTGCCCGAATGCTTTGCGACACCCTGATCCGATGATGAGGCATACGGACCCCTACCGTAGCCGCCGAAAGCCGCCTCAAAAATACCCGCCCCATCGGTATTACCCTGCACGCAAAATTCAACGAGCCAATCAACGACTGCATTTCCCGTAATGTGAGCTTGCTGGAAACGAGCACGTTCGCAACCAAGACTCTGAGCTTCACTACCTTAGCCGCGGGCAGGCGAGCTACCATCGCTCCCGAGTCGAGCTCCACCCCCAAGAACATAATGACGGTCGCGGGGCCCTCCGTCTTCCCCGCCAACAAAACCCCAACAGAGGAAAAGACGTCGGGTGCACCGGCAACAAATGGAAGGCTGACTCGATATCCGCTTTCGCCATCAAGCACCCCGGACCGCAGCGTCTCACCAGCTCCAATGCCGCATCCAAGGATGCATACCTAACCGTGCACAGGTGGTCTGGGATATGGTCGTTAACTGACGCCTCCGCGGGGAAGGAAAGGTTGTGAATCAACCGGAACTTCCCCTGCTCCTTCTTCGGGATCACACTCAAAGGGGAGATCATGAGATCCACAAAAGGCCGCTCCGCGAAGGGGCCCGCCACCCGCCCTAATCCAACCTCCTCCGCTAGCTTGTCCCGCACTATCTGAGCAAATCGCCTCACCGAAGGCGAATCCCTAGCTCTAGTACAGTACACCGTACCCACCCCAGGAATCCGAAACCCCTCACTAAAGCCCTCCTCTATCACCGCACTGTCCTTCCGTTTTGGATACCTTCGCAGCCACGGACGCATTGATTCTATCCGGACTGGGGTGGGAGCCAGGCAAAGGAGGCTCTCACTGCTTGGAAGGGGGCGCTCCCGCCCCCCCCCCCGCACTTCTCTTAACACATTTGAGCGCTGAATGCGAACCGTTGCAGACGGAACAGGCATGCCGGAATTTGCAATCCGGGAACGGGCAGGACGATTTGTTAAATCGCCCACAGACATCTCCGACCCCCCCCTGAAGCTGCAGCTTTTTGGACCCCCCCGGGAACCCCCCCCCCCCGAAAGGGCCGCCCAGCCCCCGAAACGCCGGCCGCACCTCCATGTGCACCACCCGCTGCACTACCACTGGGTCTGACCGCCATCTGCGTCAGCCACAGATTGATATCCTGTGTCCCCCAAGACAACAAGCGGCTTTCTTCCATCTTATCCCTGAACTTCTCATCATAGTTGAGCCATGCCCAACCATCATGCACTTGTGCAGCCTCCAAAATGGAATCCGCATAGGCGAGGAGCATCCCGTAATGCTCCGGGTGCGAATACCCCCACACACTAGCTAAGCGTAAAAAAACTCGCGTCCAGTTCACCACGTTCCGCGTCGCTCTCCGCACCCTCCCCGCCTTCTCGTCTTCCTTCCTCTTCCTCCTACTGTCCCCTGACCGCTTGCGGCCCTCAAGCAGACGAAAAATATCTATATAACGTCTTCGCAGAATCTTCCGCCGCAGCTTCTTCGGCACGCCCTCCCATAACTCCGAATATGCCACCACCGAAGGCGTGGCCGAGGCTCCGCTTGCTCTACCCTCCAACCCCTGTGATTCCTGTCCCTTCTCCCCGCCCGAGACCGAAGAATCAGACGAGGAAGCAGGGAAGCAGTGGAGGAGGTGGAGGAAGTCCCAGACCTGCGCCGTCTGCGACAAGGATGCTTCCTCCTCCTCCTCGCTTTTTTACCCCCCCCGTCCCCCACTGACGCCCCAGCCCCGACGTCCACACCCAAATCTCCCGCCAACTCACCTGCAGCTCGCACCGACGCTGCAGCCTCTGCGCCGACCAACCGCGACTCCGTCTCCACTTGCGCTGCTGCTGACGTCCTCTCACTCAACCCCTCCAGCGGCACCGCACCCGATGGTCCCGAACCACCGAAACTCGGACTCCCGGTGTACTGCCATCCAAAAGGTACCTGCGGGGAAAACACAGGAAAAGGCGAAGGGGGCCCCCCCTGGCCCAAGGGGGCTGCCACGCTCCCAGCCACTCCACCCCTGAAGGACCTTGGCCCCCCCTTTGCCAGTGCTCCCATGAAGGCGGGTATGCACACCCCGATACTCCCGCCCAGTTCCCGGGACCCTCCGGCACCGCACTCTCGGCAGCCCGCACTTCACCCAATGCAGGCACCCCTCCCCCCACCGGAGGTAGCCCCGCTTCAGGCGCTCGCCTGTATAGAGGGCCAACAGGTCCCCCACCCAATTCCCCCACCCCCCCGGACCGCCCTTCCGGGCCCAGGCGGTCCGTAAACCGTGTCGCGCCTCCCTGCCCCCCCGCCCCTATGGGCCGGGCCTGCACGGGCCCCCCCGCACACCGCCCGCTCCTCCCAGCACGTGTTCCCCTACTGCCCCCTCTGCCCCTACCCCGGGTCGCTGTAAGACCGGCGCCCCTTGGCCCCCCCTTCGCTCTAAACCCCCTTTTCCCCCCCTTTGGGCAGACCTTGACAAATCCTCACCATGAGCCCCCCCAGCAGCCCCCCTCCCATGACCCCTTCTCGCTCCGCCGCTCGGGATCCTCCCCCACCCTTTTCCAGGCCGCATGGCTCACAGTCCTGCTACCACAAGTGGCTGCCTGTGGCCCTTGTAACGGCTTAAATGTTATTTATCTGGTTTATTTTATTTTATTTTATTTTATTTTTGTGTATGATAATTAACCTCGAGGGCTTGTGTTATATATATATATATTTTTTTTTTTAAATCAAGCCTCCAGTAACCAGCCCCCACGAAGACTTTGCAGACCCCCCCCCCCAACCCTTGCATATAACTCCTCTGGCCCAGTACACCCCCACAGCCCCCCCCCCCCTCCGTTCGTTTCTTTTCTTTTTTTTTCTTTTTTTTTGTATGGTGTGTATTTAGGGGTTTTTTGTTGTTTTTTTTATAGCCCCCGGCACCCCCAGGCAACGACTATGGGCTTCTTTCCCCAACCGGACCCCTAACTGCCTTCCCCCAGCCACGCGGTACCTGGAGCACCCTCGTGCTGCAACCCGACGCGTCTGGCTCCGACCTGGAAAAGGCCGGAGCCACGGCGCGTCCCCGCGCTCGCTTGGGCTGGTCCCGCCTTCCTTACGCCCCATTGGCTCCCCCTGCCTCCCGGCAGCCCACAGAAGCCAATGGGGCGTCTAGCACCACACCGGCTCGCCCCCCCTACCCCCACCACCGGCACGGCCCCCCGGGAGGGGGGGATCGCGTCCTCGCCGCCCCCCCCCCGGTTACCATGGGGCCGCGTGCACTAGCTCCGCGGCCCTGAACTTCTTTCTTGAACTCCAAGTTCGATTATCTGTTCTTTGTAATTTTCTAAAAGTTCCAATGTTCTATGTAAACTGCTTTGAATGTAAGAAAGGTGATATATAAAACGTTTTAAATAAATAAATAAACACTGCTGAATCTGTACTGAAAGTATTAGCTGACCTTGATGAACTTGAAAGACTTTCAAGTAGTAGCAATTACTCCTCTGGGATTGCGCTTTCAAAGAACCATGTTTGCCTTTGGCAGATCTTTTTTGTTGCTTTTCGTCTCCATTCCCCCAGGTTTCTTTTCCTATTCTCATTGTTGTGCCCACTCTAGCCTTGATTCTGCTGTCTTTTCCCTGTGTTTTCCTCAGATCTTAAGCTTTTGGAATCCCTGCTCTATCCTGCCTTGTCTTAAATAGCCTATCTTGATACCCTGTTATATGGCCGTTCTGTTTCCTGACAGAGGGAAAGGTGACCCCTTTTTGTCCTGATTCATATTCTAACCCCCTCAGGCTGTAGCCATTTTATACTGACTTAGCATTTTATACTGACTTAGCATGCCTCTCCTCTTCACAAATGTACTTTATTCATCCATTCGCTCTGCAGCTCCTCACTACCTTTCCTCTCTTATGTCTCCCTACACCCCTCCTCGGGAACTCTGCTCTTCTCAAAAATCACTTCTATCTATGCCCTTCTCTTCTATTGCTAACTCCAGACTTCGCTCCTTTTACTTTGCTGCTCCTTAGGCCTGGAACAAATTAGCTGAGTCTTTACGTTAGGCACTTTCTCTGACCCTTTTCAAATCCAGGCTGAAAACTCACCTCTTCGCTGCCGCTTTCGGATCTTGACTTACCTGATCCCCTTCATGTTTCCTTACCATTCCTCCTGGATGTATCCCACGTCTACAGCTACCATGTTGTCTGTCTTGACTAGATTGTAAGCTCGGATGAGCAGAGCTTAATAGAAATATTTTTAGGCAACTCATGTTAGACTGGAGTGGAGGAGTAGCCTAATGGATAGAGCACTGGCTTAAAAACCCAGATAAAAACCAGGGTCCAATTCCCACTAGCACAAACCTTGGGCAAGTCACCTAACCCTCCATTGCCTCAGAAAAATCCAAGTTATCAATGTACCTGTTTCATGTACATTGCCAAGTTTAAGTTAAAGCGGTATGTAAAACCTGCTAAATAAAAAATGTGTCTGTGCAGCACTGCATATGTCTTGAAGTGCTATACAAATGTTCAGTAATAGTAGTATTTGTAAAACACCACTGTGAAAATCCTTGTACAATGATGGCACTATTTAAATAATGGTGCTATTCAGTTTGGATAATCCCATCTGAGAATCTTCTGCCTTATCTTTGATGCACCGTTCCCCTTGATATTGAATCTTTTATCATCATCATCATCATCACTCCTTATATAATAGCACATCTCTTTAGCTTTCTCTTTCTGTTTCTTCACATTACCACAGATTAATGAATGGAGGGAGTTTGCTCCATGGTTCTTCCTTCAAGAAATGTTACTGAACCAGTGCTAGCCAGGGGCAAGGGTCTGTTATCTTGTTTGTTAGAAAATATGTTGTAGAGCTTGGCTTTCTAATCTATATGCAGCTGCTGACAAAGCAGGTCTTTCTCCATTTCTTTGTTTTGCCCCTAGGAAATGCATTGCATAAACAAAAACAAAAACAAATCTATTCAGCTAAGAGAGGAAAAGCCTGTTGATAACACAAACTATACAAATCATTTGTACTTACTGAATTTCATTCTGCTGCTGCCTACCATGCTCAGGGCAACCCTTTATGCCACTTCTGAAAGAGGAAAAATCTCATAATCTAGAAATTTGAAAGGTGGTGTGGGACTTCTATTAGATCCTTAAATGTGGCATTTTAGCACCGAGATTTTTGAAGATGTGAAAAAAGATATCCTTCCTTCTGGGGAAAAGTAGTACGCACATTTTGAAATACAAACACAGCTGCAGTAAGTTACAAGATGAAGTATGGAAACGGGATAAAGTCAGCCAAAAAAATTGTTACATTTTAAAATTTTAAAATCGTTACATTTTAAAATGGAGAAATGTCTTGGGCAAGCCACTTAACCCTCCATAGCCCATGATCCCTGTAAAATAGTTATCTCCAAGTTATAATGCCCTGTTCAATGTAATTTCAGTTTGTTCAATGTAAACCACCTTGATATCATGAAAGGCAGTATATATGAAATGTTAAATAAATAAATAAATAAAATTGCACAGAACTAATTATTTAAAGGAGGAAAATAGCTCAGAAATTTAATGGAGAGAAAGTACTGCTCTAGTACTTATTTCTTCAATCATTAGTTTTAAAAATCTTTGACATTGTTATGTGATCTTGTGAAAAGGTAAAAAAGTTAAAACCTCTCCATTAATTAGAGTTCACGAAGTAATAAAAATGTGCTTCTATATCATAGCTGTATCCAATAAACGTCTTCAAAATCGGGGAGATAAGTGTTTGTTAGTATAGCTCACACCAAATGCATTATTGCATACGCAGTCCTTTTACTAAAATGTGCTAAGTGGTTGACACACATTTTAGCAGGTGGTAACTGTTACCACAAAGGCATGACAATTACTGTGCACTAATTCTCAGGGTAGAGATTGGGTGGGTTAGGGCAAAGAGTGTGCATGGAGATTACACTGTAGTAAGTGCGGTGCATTGTCAATGTTTCAATTAATATGGATGCATTTAATGCCACCTCAATGGGTAGCATTAGGTGCACCTGCGTTAATTATGAATGCTGCCATGCGTTAGGGTACTTTGCAGTGCAGTAGGCATGTGTTGTTTAAGTTTTGTTTATATTTGATCATACACTCTATTGCCACCCCTCTGCTTATTTAATATTCCTCTCCTTTCCTTTACCTTTGCTCCACTTTACTTTGTCTTCCTTTACCTCATTCTCCCTAACTGTTCTCCTTCCCTTTCCTGCCATTGTTGTCCATTTTCCCCTGTGATGCATAACTTGTCTAATCTTATCCATATCCCCCCCCCTCTCCTCCCTTTCTCCCTCCCTCTCCTGGTGCTATCTTCCCCAACCCTGGACTACCTAAAAATCTGCCTTATTCTGTTAAGAGCAACTCACGTAACCTGTCTAACCTTATCCCTTTCCCTCTACTTGTCCTCTCCGCTCTCCCTTTTTCTTGTGGTGCCCTGTGGAATGCACATTCTGTTTCTAATAAACTTACTTTCACACATGACCTCTTTATCTCCAACGCTCTTCATCTTCTTGCTCTTACCGAGACTTAGCTCCTCCCCGACGATACCGCTGCCCTCTGCTATGGTGGCTATCAGTTTTCCCATATGCCTCATCTCACTGGCTGTGGTGGTGGTGTCGGCCTTCTTCTTTCCCCCTCTTGTCAATTCCAGCCACTCCTCCTGCCTCATTCTCACTCTTTCCTCTTTTTTGAGGTCCACTCCATCCGCCTCTTTGCACCTCTTCCTCTCCGGGTTGCTGTTATCTATCGACTTCCTGACTTGTCTGCTTCCTCTTTTCTCTCTGACTTTGATTCTTGGCTCTCCCTCTTCTTTAACCCCTCCTCCCCTACTCTTATTCTTGGAGATTTTAACATCCATGTTGATAACCCCTCTGATCCTCTAACTGTAAAGCTCCTCTACCTTACCTCCTCATTTGGCCTTCATCTCTGTTCCACAGCCCCCACTTACCAGCGTGACCATTGTCTTGATCTGATATTTTTCTCTTGCTCCTCACCCTCTAACTTTCATAGCTCAGTTCTTTGTTTATCTGATCATCATCTTCTTACCTTTAATCTTCACCTCCTTCTGCCTCAGCCTCGTCCTATCTCTTCCACTCTATTTAGGAACCTTCTTGCCATTGATACCCTGGCTCTCTCTTCCACCATTTCTCCATCTCTCTCTTCTACTTTGTCATCCAGGTCTGTTGATGAGGCTGTATTTTCCTATAATGCTGCTCTCTCCTCGGCTCTGGATGTTCTCCCTACACCCACCCCTCATCCTGTGAGACGTTCTGTACCACAGCCTTGGCTCTCAACCTCCATTCACTCTCTTCACTCCTGTGCCTGCTATGCTGAACGTGCCTGGCTCAAATCCCACTCCTCTGAAGATTTCCTTCATTTCAAATTTATGCTTTTCTCCTTCCAGTCTGCCTTAGCCCTTGCCAAGCAGGACTTTTATGTCCACCTTACTAATTCTCTTGCCTCTGATCCTCGCCGTCTCTTCACTGCTCTCAACTCTCTCCTTAAAGTGCCTCCACCTCTAGTCTCTCCCTCCCTTCCTGCCCAAACCCTGGCTGATTATTTTCATGATAAAATCCAGAAGATCATCCTCCAATTCCCACTAAGTCTGCTAATACCCCTCCTCCCCTTTCTCTCTTCCACTCCCCCCCTTCCCCCCCTTCCCATCCTACCCTCTTTTCCTTTCCTTCAATTTCTGAGGAGGAACCTGCTCACCTTCTCTCATCCTCCAAACTTACCACCTGCTCCTCTGATCCTATCCCCACCCATCTCCTCTCACCCATCTCTGCTACTCTTGTCCCCTCCATCTCTCATATCCTCAACCTCTCGCTCTCCACTGCTATTGTCCCTGTTGACTTCAAGCATGCTGTGGTCACACCTCTCCTTAAGAAACCCTCACTTGATCCCTCCTGTCCTTCTAATTATCATCCCATCTCCCTCCTTCCCTTTATTTCTAAACTGTTAGAGCGTGTGGTTCACCACCACTGCCTTGACTACCTTTCATCTCATACCCTCCTGGATCCCTTACAGTCTGGCTTTTGTCCTTTGCACTCTACTGAAATGGCCCTTGTCAAAGTCTCGAGTGACTTGTTCCTGGCAAAATCTAAAGGCCTTTACTTGGTCCTTATTCTTCTTGACCTCTCTGCTGCTTTTGACACTGTAGATCATGATCTTCTCCTTGACACGTTGTTCTTGCTTGGCTTTAGGGACTCTGTTCTTTCCTGGTTCTCCTCCTATCTCTCCCATCGCTCATTCAGTGTGCGTTCTGGTGGCTCCTCCTCCTCTGATACTCCGCGTCCTGGTGTACCTCAGGGTTCTGTCTTAGGTCCACTCTTCTTCTCTCTCTCTATACTCAGTCCCTTGGTGTGCTCATCTCCTCCCATGGTTTTCAGTACCATCTCTATGCTGATGATTCCCAGATCTACCTCTCTACTCCAGATCTCTCTTCTTCATTCCAGACCCGGATCTCTAATTGCCTTTCTGCTATTGCTGCTTGAATGTTCCATCGCCGCTTGAAATTGAACATGGCTAAGACTGAACTTCTCATCTTTTCCCCTAAAATTTCCCTTCCTCTTCCTCCCTTTTCAGTCTCTGTGAATGGCTCTGTTCTCTATCTTGTTCCCTCAGCTTGCAATTTAGGGGTTATTTTTGACTCTTCGCTCTCATTCTCCACACAAATTCACCTTGTCGCTAAGACCTGCTGCTTCTTTCTCTTTAATATTGGCAAAATCCGCCCTTTTCTTTCAGTACTTAGTACTAAAACGCTCATCTATTCACTTATCATCTCTCACCTTGATTACTGTAACCTGCTCCTTGCTGGTCTTCCACTGAGTCATCTTTCACCCCTTCAGTCTATTCAGCATTGTGCTGCTCGTTTGATTTCAGCCAACCTCGTTTTGCCCATATCACTCCTCTCTTCAGGTCTCTTCACTGGCTCCCTATCTGTTTCCACATACAGTTCAAACTTCTCCTATAAATGCATACATTCTGCAGCTCCACTTTATCTTTCTTCTCTCGTTTCTCCTTATATCCCCCCTCGTGAACTCTGCTCTTCTAGCCAGCTGCTTCTTGCTATGCCTTTCTCCTCTGTTGCTAACTCCAGGCTTCGTTCTTTTCACCTCTCAGCACCCTATGCCTGGAATAGACTTCCTCTGTCTATACGTCAGGCATCTTCTCTGACCCTCTTCAAATCCAGGTTGAAAGTTCACCTCTTTGCTTCTGCCTTTGGTTCATGACTTACCTGTTCTCCTCCTCTTCCCTTGTCTTGTTTTCACCTGTTCCTTTTCTTTTCCCTTGTTCCCTTGTCTTGTTTCTCCTGTTATCCTTCCTTTGCCTTTGTTATTTCCTCATCCTTCATCTTCTTTGTTTTGTATTTTTAGATTGTAAGCTCTTTTGGGCAGGGACTGTCTATTTTTGTCTTTTTTCTGTACAGCGCTGCGTGCGTCTGGTAACGCTTTATAAATGCTCAGTAGTAGTAGTAGTTTTGGCCATGCCCTGACAGCGCAAAACATTTGCACTTACTGCACTTTGGGGTATGTTTACTAAACCGTCTTAATGTTACCGGCGTTAGTTGCAGTCTTACTGTGACGAATGCCATATAAGGTAGTGGGTTTTCCGGTCTTAAGGTAGCATTTTGGGTTATCGCGCGATAAAGTCTGTTATCACAGGATAGAGGGAGCCGTGGCACGTTAATGCGCGTTAGCCTTAATTAGGCACACTGACCTGCAAACGCAGCAACAGAGGTATAGCACACTGGTTAATGCAAAGACTGATGAAGCAGAGGTCATGAGTTTGATCCCCTAGTGTGCTTAATGAGTAAGGCTGTCTGAGGCATTACCCTTTACTTTAAATCAGTGCTGTATGAGGCATTTTCTTTTTTAATTTAAATTAGTGCTGCCAGCAAACACACCCTCACAGTACCGTAACCTAAGGTACCGCATAAGGCGCCATATAAGGCACTCAAGAGGGCACATTATAAAGTGCAATGTCTGCCAAGGCACCTTATAGTGTTCCCTATAGGGCGCCTTATGAGGCACCTTAAGGTTACAGCACTGTGAGGGTGGTTTTGCTGGCAGCACTAATTTAAATTAAAAAATGAAATGTCTCAGACAGTCCTATCAAATAACACCACTGTAGGATCAAAACCATGACCTCTGCCTCCACAGTCAGTGAAGTAACCCATGAGCAGCATCTCTATAGCTGCTAACAAACCCCTGGCTGGCTACAGAAGGACTGCAGGTCAACACACAAACTGTCTGCTGTGGTTACCAGGATAGGGTTAACCCACCCGTACCCATGATGCACTGCACATGCAGATCAGCAGTCTACTGATGATCACAAAATGGGGTATGCACCCCACACAGCACCTCGGCCTGGTATCCCAGTTTCTAGCCAAGTTATATTTCCTGTTTTATTGTAAATACAATACAGTCATGACTGCATTATATAAGCCACAGTTAAATGTACACCACACTGATATTGAATAGCGTGGTATAGAAGAGAAATAAAATAAAATAAATAAAATAAAAATAAATAGGGGGAACTGACCGTGTGTGTTACTGGCACAGAGTAGCTACAGACCGTGACATTGTGTGGGTACTGTGCTCACCCTGAGGGCGAGGTGGGGTGCCCAGCACCTGGTCCGCAGCACCTGGCTTAGCTGAGATAGTCTATGCTGCAGGTTGCCATCAGTGCCAGTGTGTGATAGGTAGTCCTTGCAGATACACCTGTGTCCATCTGTATTTCCCAGTCACGTCTAGCCCTTGTGGAATATGATGCACCCAGAATAGTGCATATCCTGTGTGGGTGCCATGGTCACATGATTTAAGGGAAGGGGGTGTTTGGACCCATAGGTGGATTATGTAGCACCACCCAACCCGCCCTCTGGGGCTCAGGGTGGGGGACAGGATCTTCCACCAACAGATCCACACTCTACATCCCTGCAGTGGTGGCAGTAGAGGGGACCATCAACCCCAGTCCTGCTTGGGAACAGGCACCCTACAGGGCAGTCAATGCAGATCTGTACACATCCATAAGGCAATGGCAGATAGACAGTAGGCCTGGAAATGCTCAGCTGCCCCCCAACACTATATGACATTCTCTGGCAGCAAGCACAGTGAGTCTCCAGCTGCTGCACCCTGCAAGGTGTTCCAGCCATACACATACTAATTGCAGACAGCCTGCTAGCTAGTCCATAGTGCATGTTCCTGGAGAAGATGTGTGCACTCAGAACTGGAATATGAGTACAGACACCAAGCAGATAAGTCAGTGATTGGGCCCCAGAAAAGATAACCCATAAATATCACTTGAGAGAAGTACTACATAGTAATGTGGGGGAAACCTAGCCATGCCGTGGTCACTGCTCAGTCAGGGTGAGAGTGACCTCCCAGCAGGACATGCTGTGGCTACCCTGTCTGTGCAGGTGGTGGCTGGGCACTACAATGTCCCAGCCATTGCCCTATGCCCTGTGCAGATGCATACTGCCCAGGACACCCTGTCCGGACCATACCCACAGTACCTTGCTCCTCATTATGCACATTGGCAGGCTAACAATGGAAACAGTGCAAGCAGTGTGGGCTGAATAAGGTGTAGGCAGCCACAACACACTGGATAGACAGACACACACTCCCACACCTCTGCTAGCTTTGTGCAACTATAGAGGTTTGTGGCAGCCCTGGCCGCCACACCAGTCCTGGGCACGGTGCGGGCATTGCCATGGTATGCAATACTGTTGGGGTCATTCCCCTGGGTGGTAAACACTGTCAGAAACCAAAACTGAAACACACTTCACAGATATCAGAAAGGTTGCTATGATGCAGCTCTATCAGCAAATTGTGATTAACTTAGGAATTTGTATCTGCCATTATTCATAGCAACCTTTTGATATATGTGTAATGTATCAATTTAGGGCGGCATTGCTAAGGTATGCAAGTGCTAGTATTGGAAGATGCTGCTGCGCACAGGGCCCAACAGCCTGACTCTCCATAAGGCTTTGGATAGTGGAGCCTGTGGGTGTGGGTGTTTATGCCTCTGTTGGCCGCTGCTCTAGGGCAGAGGTTCCCAACTCCGGTCCTGGTGGGCCAAACACTGTTCGGGTTTTCATGCTGTCCCTAATGAATATGCATGAGATACATTTGCATACCATGGGGGTGGCGCATACAAATGCAGCACAAGCATATTTATTAGGGATGGTGGGTGGCCCTCCAGGACTTCAGTTGTTAAACTCTGCTCTAGGTATTGCACATGTTTATGGTGTCTGTGCTCTGTAGGGTAAAATATAGGCATTTCAGGCATGTTTTTGTTATCTGCAATAAAGGTTCCGTCTTTATTACCATGGTTTAGTACTGGGTAAAATATGGGGACAGGGGTTGGCAGGAGCCACTGTTGGGACTTGAACTTGTGACCTTTTGCTCATGAACACACTGGATGTGTGTACTGCACCATACTGTTGCCACAGGGACAGTTCATTCTCTGGAGATATCATGACTGTTCGTCAGACAGACCCTGTCTGTTGCAGTGCATGGCACCCACCTAAACGGGGCTAGGCCATGGTCTGCTGTGGGCAGATGCCACTGCCCCCTCAGTCACCAGCACCCCTCTGCCACCATGCTGCCATGCCATTATTACGGTGATGCTGGTGGTGCGCAGTCCCAGGCCATCCAGTATGCCAGTAGGCAGCTGCCTATGGTGTGGGTTCTCGGGTAGGGGTGCCTACATGGACATGCACGCTTCCCTCCCCTGCACCACCTGCCACTATAATGTGCCCTTGGGGGTGCCTGCTGGGAAATATCCCCTGTCACACTGTGGAACACACACTCATGCCCATGTTGGACCCTCGTCAGTTGCTACCTTGCTGCTTTACAGTTTCAGCATTCCTATGTGCCACCCAGGCATCTGCCTAGCCCACACTGTGCCCCAGCTGGACCACAGCATGTGCTACCTGCAGCCCCCTGTATCCCCTTTACACCATCAGTACAGTTGCCCTTTCCTACGTGCCCACTCTGCTGTTGCTGCACATGCGCACGCCATAACAAACCTGCCCAATATAAAAACAACAAATACCCTGATCAGCGCTATTTCATGGTGGGCTCATTCACTTTGTAGGGGGACAGAGCATAGACCCTTCCAAACATGATATCTTCATTTATACGCTTTGGCAGTAGTGTTGCTTTATGTTTATCATTAATATCACTATTGGCCAGCTTGGTTATTGGGATTTCAGATGTGGTTCTGGTCCTTTTATAAGTTTATTTGCCTTTTTGTTCCCTGCACATGTATCACAACTATCACTTTTCTGGGTTTCCCAGCCTTTGCTGCACATTGCTGACTGAAATTGTTTCTCTTTACTTCAAATTTGCCTTAATGCGAGGGTTTCACTGGTGTTAGTGTTCATACCCGGATTTCACAGCATTAGTGTGCCTGGAGCCTCTCCCCTCCCACTCTCTGCCAATTGACCCCCTTCTCTCCGCCCTCTGGGAAGCCTTTCTCCACCCTTCAGTCCTGGATTTCACAATGTTAATGTGCCTTAACGCCGCAGCAGCATTAACTGTGGTAACCCGGAAGCCCTCCTCGCCTCCAACCACATCAATACACAGCCCCTCGAGTACCTCACCCCCCCCCCCTCCACAACAAAATCACAAACAACTGTATTTGGTACAAACATTTTGGTCGCAGCTTTATTAACAACTTGTAAACCGCCCAAAGGGCCTGAATAACAATTAAACATAACCCAGCCCCGCACCCCTTTACCGGAGGATGCCCCCCCACCCGCCATCTTAGTAGCAAGGCGGAGCATCCTCCTCCCCCCCAAACCCCGCCGCCTGCCTCGCCATCCTAGTAGCAAAGGCCGGCTCCCACCCCCCCCCACTACCGGGTCGAGACCCCCAACCGGGCTGTCTCGCCCCACCCCCAAGGAGCATTTCGCCCCCCACTGCTCATAACCAGGTCAAGCCTGCGCCGCTCCTGCGAGCGCAGACTCTGTACCCCGCCCCCCCACCAGCTGCGACAACCACACCACCCCCCCACAAAAAAGGGGCGGGGGGGCGGGCCCACGGCCGGTGTCCCGAGGAGCCGGGGCCAGACCATGACGGCCACGCGGCGCCTCGCCGGCACAGCACCGCCCCCCCGCCGGCCGCCGGCCAATGAAATCGCGCCGACGTTATGACGGCGCGATTTCAAACGCCGGGCTCGCCGGTCCCTCGCACCCCTCCCCCTCCCCCCCCCCAGCACCCCCGCACGCTGGAGGCCGAGGCCGGGCCCGGGCCCAGGTTCCTGACGGCCGCGGGACCCGGCCCGCGGCCTCGTTCATTAACTCTGGTAACCCGGAATCCCTCCTCGCCTCCAAACACCACAATACCCAGCCCCTCGAGTTCCTCACCCCCCCCCTCCCCAACAAAATCACAAACAACTGTATTTGGTACAAACATTTTGGTCGCAGCTTTATTAACAACTTGTAAACCGCCCAAAGGGCCTGAATAACAATTAAACATAACCCAGCCCCGCACCCCTTTACCGGAGGATGCCCCCCCACCCGCCATCTTAGTAGCAAGGCGGAGCATCCTCCTCCCCCCCAAACCCCGCCGCCTGCCTCGCCATCCTAGTAGGAAAGGCCGTCTCCCACCCCCCCCACTACCGGTCGAGACCCCCAACCGGGCTGTCTCGCCCCACCCCCAAGGAGCATTTCGCCCCCCACTGCTCATAACCAGTCACGCCTGCGCCGCTCCTGCGAGCGCAGACTCTGTACCCCGCCACCGGTGCGAGGTATAAACTATCCTCGCACCGCCCCCCCCATAAAGCTGCGACCAATCAGTTCCAAAGCTTCTTGCCAATCATTGAGCAATAAGTCCTGGCCAACCGGGGACAAGTGTACCCCGTCGGTACGATACAGTCCAGCGCACCGGGGGTCCGCCCAAGGGTGCTGGACCTGCCACCCGCCAGCCTGCTGCAACCACCACCGCCGATCTGCCTGTTGATCTTGGCTAGCCCTCTCGACCACCTCCGTTGCGACAAGCAGGGCCGGCCGCGAGATGATGTCCGACCCACACAAATCGCCAAGTCCGGCCGTTGCTCCTGCAGCGCCCGCAGATCCCGTTGTACAGCACGAATAAGTTGCCGGCACGTCCAACCAGAAAGATCATTGCCTCCAAGGTGTATCAGAAGTCCCAACGGCAGCCGCCGCCTCTCCGCGTGCTCTCGAACCACTGGAAGTAGCTGCCACCAACGCATGCCCCGCTGGCCGAGCCACACCAGCCGGAAATTACAGGACTCCAAGCCCAGGTGTAGACCCAGCGGACGAGGATTGCTCTGCGTTCCGCCCAATAGACGAAGGAATGCCCCAGAAGCCACCATACGCCTGGCGGGCCCCATGCAGCACTCCCGGTCGGCACGCTTGCCTGAACACCTGAAAAAGAAACACAGCATTAATACCCCCCCCCCACACCCCCCCTCCGACGCCCCTGCAGTTCACAACTGTTCTGGGCGCACATAACCCGTGTAAGCCCTGGAGCTCCAACGCCCGATGCGTTGAATCACCTCACCCCCGAGGCCCGCGGCCGCAGCACTGGTCGCCGCACCAATCCGAAAGGAATGAGAAGCGTACCCGCGCTCGTCGACGCCCAACCGCCTCAAGGCCAGGCGGAAGACCGCAGTGAATTGAAACTGGGTGACGGCCGAACCGTCCTCATGACAAAAGAAACAGCCAGCCCCCACCCGACGCTGACGCCGGTACCTCAACAAGTTCTGCACCGGACAAGATTCCAGACCAGGGATGGCCCGCAACAGCACCCACCGCCCCCGCCCCTGCGGGTCAGTTTTCGAGCGATCCAGAAATATCCGAACCAACTGCCCCTGCAGATCCACCTGGTGCTCCTGCAACCCTCCCCGACCCCCCCGCCCGCCCGCCTGGGGGACCAGTTCGCTAACTCTAAAGGCCCCAAAGAATGCTGTGACAAACAACGCCCGGAACAGGACGGCCTCCAACGCGGAAGCCGCAACCTCGGGCAAGACACCCCAAATACGCAACAGCAAGTCATGCGACACGGGACGATGCCAATCCGATGCAGGGGGCTGCACTCGAGCCCAACCGGCCAAGAGCCGCTTCACTACGTACGAAGTGCCCGGATTGCCCCAACCCGCCACCCTGCAAAAGAAGGAGAAACCGACCAAAGCCGCCCGTGCCGCTGACCGGGACCAACCAGACTCCTTCGCCCAGACTATGAAAGACCCTGCCAAAAGGTCCCCGACGCTGCCACCCCTCCAGCCCCTTCCCCACAGAAACTCACGAACCCGTGCATACCCCCGCAAATAGGCTTTCCACGTACCTGGAGCCAGGGAAGAACGCAGCAACGAGATCATTCCGGCGTCCCAAGCTGCCAAAGGTGCTCCGGCACCACCGCCGCGGTCCCGTCCGCCCCCGGCGCCAATTCCCGAAACCGCTTCCACTGGAAACGAGACAAAGCATCAGCAATCCCATTCTGAACGCCCGGCACATGACGAGCCCGAGCCGTGATATTAAGACGAAGACAAGCCAGCACAAACACCCGCATCAACGCTGCTACCCGTGGACACTTGGGAGAATGGCGATTAATGACTTGCACCACTGCAGCATTATCACACCAGAAAACAACCCGCCTGTCCCGTAACCTCTCCGGCCACAGCCATAATGCCACCACGATCGGAAATAATTCGAGGAACGTCACGTTGCGCGTCAAACCACCCGAAAGCCACGATGCGGGCCACGGCACAGCACACCACGCGCCCTGGAAATACAAGCCCATGCCCGAACCACCGGCTGCATCTGAAAACAATTCCAGCTCCGCCGGTTGGAAATCTCCCCGGACTGAAACAACGAGCAACCATTGTAATCCGCCAGAAACGCATCCCAAACGCGCAGATCGGCTCGCATCCCCGCAGTGACTCGGATGCGATGATGCCCACATCGGACCCCGGCCATCGCCAAAGATAATCTTCGCGCAAAGGGCCGCCCCATAGCAATGACCCGACATGCAAAATTCAGGTGACCAACTAAACTTTGAAGCTCTGTCAAAGTCACCTTTGCAGCGGAAACCGACCGCCGCCACCAAGAGCCGCAGCCGCTCTACCTTATCCGCAGGCAACCGGACCACAAACTCAATCGAATCAATCTCTATCCCCAGGAAGGAGATACGAGTCACCGGTCCCGACCGTCTTACCCTCTGCCAACGGGATGCCAAAATCAGCCGCCAAGCCATGGAAAAGCCCCAGCAAGATCCGCACACGTCGGACTGGGCCGGCCCGACAAACAAGAAGTCATCAAGATAATGCACTATAGTCCGCCGCCCAGACATCCGCACCAGCACCCAGTGCACGAAAGAGCTAAAGGCTTCAAAGTAGGCACACGAAATCGCACAGCCCATGGGCATGCATTTGTCATAGTAGTACTGATTGTCAAAACGAAATCCGAGCAAGGGGAAAGCGGACGGGTGCACCGGCAGGAGACGAAAGGCTGACTCAATGTCTACCTTCGCCAACAGGGCTCCTTTTTCCACATTGTCGCACCAGCTCCAATGCCTCATCAAAGGACGCATATCGCACCGAGCACAGCTCACGCGGGATATGGTCGTTCACCGAAGCACCGAGGGGGCAAGAAAGATATGGAATCAGCCGATACCGCCCCGGCCCTTCTTCGGGATGACCCCCAGCGGCGATACGAATAAAAGGCGAGAAGGGGGGCCGTTCAACGGCCCAGCCACCCTGCCTAGAGCATGCTCCGCCGCAATCTTTCCCCGGGCCCCTCCCCCATCCGCCTCATACCGCATTCCCCCGTTCCAACCCCTGAACCGCCCCCTGGACTGGGATACGAAGCCAGCCCTCGGAAAAACCCCGCCCATAACTCGACCCCGCTTTGCCATGTCTGGTAGCCGCATAAAAAGTCTAGCCACGGCTGCAGCGCCCGTCTCTTTTAATGGGGGTAGGCGCTAGCCCCTCCGCATTCCCGTCACTTACTGGCCGCCGCCGTCCCAGGCACGCTCGGCGGGTCTTGCACTTGACGGCCGAGTGACCGGCGCCGCAAAGCGAACAGGCGTGCCGGAACTTACAGTCCGGGAAGTGGGCAGGACGTTTTATTGAAGCGCCCAGGCACAGGTCCACGCCAGCCAGGACCGCTCGCCCCCGTTCTGCTCGTCTCGGGCCCCGGGCCCGCTGCCCGGAAAGGGCCGCTGGCCGAGCGGAGCCGCCGTACCCCCCGCCTTACCCGGACCCGTACCCCCCCCCACAACACGCCCCTTTTTCGCCGACATTTGCGTGAGCCCAAAGGTTGATATCCTTCCATTCCCCACGTCAACTGCCTGTTCTCCTCCATCCTGTCACGGAACTCCTCATCATAGTTGAGCCAGGCCCAACCTTCGTGCACCTGAGAAGCCGACACAAGATGGCATCAGCCGTAAGCCCAGAAGCTCGCCGTAACAACTCGGGTCCCCATGGCCCCATACACTCGCCAGCCGCAAAAAAGCCCGCGTCCAATTCAACGTGTTCCGTGACACCTTCCTAACCCTCCCCCTCCCCGCTTTCTCTGTCCTCTTTACCGCTTCTTGCGGGGCTCCTCCTCCTGAACGTCTTTCTCCCCCTCCAACAACCAGAATATCCAGGTCAACGCCGCTTTACGATCCGCCTCCGCAACTTGCGCGGAACACCTCTCCCACAATTCCGCGCAACGGACCACCGCGGACCCCGCCCCCTGGCATCCCGCCCCCACCTTGCGGGACAACCGTGGAGTCAGCCGAGGAAGAGGCTTGAGGGACCCGGACGACGAAGAGGACGACGACGTGCTCCTCCGCCGATGCCATCGGTGCTTCCGCTTCGCCTTGGCTTTACGTGCCGGCGGAGCACACTCGCTCGGCCCCACCACCACCCCACCGCCCCCCACCGCAACCCCCGAGCACTCACCTGCCGTCAACTGCGCCGCCATCGCCTGCGCCTCCGAAGTGGACTCCGTCTGCTCCGCCGAAGACTGGCCCGGCTGGCCAGCGGTCGCAGACATCACCGTGGTTCCGACAGCCGCCGCTGCGGACCCACTCGGAAGAACCGGAGCCGACCCCGACACCTGCAACGAGAGAGGAGAGCCCAACACACGGGGAGCCACACACCGGGGAAGGCGGAAAAGCCCGGCCCGGAGGCGCCCACCCATACGGCCCCATCCCCCACCCACCACCCCGACCCTGCGCCCCGCCAGAGGATCCTAACCCCCCAGCCGCCCAGTCTGCCGCCCCCCAGGAGGGTTGCCCAACAGCCGGGAAGCCCGGCACCCCAATGGGTCCCCCCCCAGCCCGCCCCCCAGGCCGGAGCTTGCCCAGGTACCGTGGACCAAGCCGGCCACCCTCCCCCTTGCAAACCGGCCCCCCCAACCCAGAGAGAGGGGCCCAGAAGCCCCAGCTACTCCCTGCCCCCACCCAGACCCCCCCCCCTCCTGTAACCTCCACTCCATCCCCAACACCCCCGTGAGCCAAGTCTCGCCGCAACCACCCCCCCTACCGCCCCCCTCCCCCCCGACAGGCCAGCAACCTCCCCCGTACCGGGGCCTGCGCCCACCCCCCGGGGGCTCCCCACCACCCCCGGAGCATGAATACCACCTGCAGAGGCAGGGGAAGCCCCCCGCTTCCCGGCGCCCCACCCTGCCGCTTAGCCGCCCTCCTGCTGCCCCCCCGCACTACTACTCCTGGGCGACCTGCTCCAGCGCCTGTGGCGCCGCCCCCGCCCCGCGGGATCCCCGCGGAGTACCCCCTGCCCGAGCCCCCGACGACCTCCTGGCTCTGCTGGAGCCAGCCATGATAGGGCCGCCCTACCCTGTGCCACCCCCCACTGGTACCCTTACCGGCCTTAGCTTGCTGCTGGCAGTAAGTTTAATGTAGGTTAATGTAGTTGGTTTTTTTTTTTTTTTTTTTGTTTTTGAACAGCCCCCTATTTCGCAGCACTCCCCCCACCGCAATCGCCGACCCCACGACCCCAAAATCCCCCCCCCCCAATGCACCCAACTCACCGGGCCCTCACCACCAGAAAAAACACGTCCGGATTCCCGAGGAGCCGCGGCCAGACAAGGAAGGCCACGCGGCTCCTCGCCGGCACAGCACTGCCCCCCCGCCGACCGCCGGCCAATGAAATCGCTCCGACGTTATGACGGAGCGATTTCAAACGCCGCGCTCGCCGTGCCCTCTCAGCCCTCCCCCTCCCCCCCCCCAGCAACCCAGCACGCTGGAGGCTGAGGCCGGGCCCGGGCCCAGGTTACTGACGGCCGCGGGACCCGGCCCGCGGCCTCGAGCATTATCATGTGATAATACCACCGCTGCAACGTTAAGACAGTTTAGTAAACATACCCCTTTATATTTTTCTCAAAACGTGCTTTAAGTGCAAAAACCTAAAGTATTAAAGTAAAGCTCTATAAAATAATAAATATTTGTATGTCAAAATTAGGGATGCAGGTATTAGAACAGTTTTAGTCAGATACATCCAAGCTCAGAAATTTAACGGAGAGAAAGTAATGCTCTAGTACTTCTTTCTTCAATCATTAGTTTTAAAAATAAATAAGGAAACAAATTCTGACTAAAAAACTGAGCTTTCAATGAAGTTTTCCAAAGTTGATCCAGAACTCGGTTTTCAACATTCTTCTGAGATGGCCAAAACTTTCCCCAGTGGCTGCATTAGGGACAAGATATTGTCTTCTAAAAGCTCTGAAAGACATTTACAAAATTAATGCATAATTTTTCAGAAAAACGTATAATTCCCATTCTATACCCCGGTTCTTTGAGGTTATTAGAAATTAAGGAGCGCTCCTGGAAAGAACCTGGAAGAAATCACATAGGCAGAGGCCAGGGCCTGAGAGGAAGGATTATATGGCACCTCTACCTCTTCCTCAGAGCATTCCACAGTTTGTTTTCTTGGGGGGTTTTTTCAGTCAAGATGTTTTAATTATAGGCAGCCTCCCAGAGATTTTTCACATTTTAATCAGCTAGTAGTTAATGAATTGTGACATTAAATCTTAAAAATATCAATCTTTTTATCTCAATAGAGTAGACGGATACCAATATATCTCTCCCTACTTATATCTATTTTATGTGTAACCAACTCTCCCACATTCTATATTATGAGAAACAGAAAATATTTTTTCTATTTCTCTCTGGGCTCAATATTTAGCGAGCAATATTTAGCTCATGGAGGTCAGTATTTTTTAAATGCTAGCCACCCTAGAAAAATCTGGCTTTTGAGTTATAATTCACAGATAGCGGCTGCCACTGAATGCCCAGTTTCTGTGGGCACTACCCAGAGAATCGCCAACTTTATTCAGATAACAGTGATTTTTGATGCCGCTATCCAGACAGTGAAAATTGCTGCTATCCAGATAAATTATGCTTCTACCCCTGCTCTGCCCCTGAACCGCTCTGGCACCATCCAGATAGTATCAAGGTAGTCTGTAATGCTATTTAGCAGCACCTGTCTGGATAATGCCAATGAATTGTCTTTTACAGCAGCATATATCAGGGTGGCAGTTGCTGGTACCCAGATAAATGTTTTGGGAATATCAACCCCTTAATGTTTCTCGTCTCACACAATATATGCCTGCACATCCAGCAGCAACAGCTGTTTCACAAACAGGAAAACATTCAAAAAAGTGCAGCATAATGGCAGGACTGTACACCTGTAAGCACTGGTAATTACATGTATAAATGCCAATCTTGCAGCATACATGTGTATTTGCAGTCACTTAGATGTGTGTGTCTGATTTTACAAAACGGTATATATGAGGTGTGATCAAAAAGCATTGAGATTTGTTGTGTAGACCTATTTTTATAACAATATGGTCACACCATGATGCTATGAAGTATGCAGTGACCTAGTTTATGTGTTTTGCACATGCAGAGTGTTGCTTGACTGCAGCACACCTGTACTTCTTTAAACCACATGATGTTTGGTATTGTATAAAAACAGTTTGTCAGATTTACGATGAGTGAAAAAATTGAACAGTAAATTTGCATTGTATTCTGCCAGAAACTTGGAAATTCGTGCAAAGACACACATGACAAGTTACAGCAAGTGTATGGCGATGAATGCATGAGTCGTGCTTAAGTTTATGACTGGTACAAATGTTTCCACAAGGGCTGCCAAAGTGTTGACGAATGTTCTGGAAGGACATCCATGAGCAGGAATGAAGACAAAGTTGAAGCAGTGCATGCCGCAATGCACTTAAATCGCCGATTGACTATCAGGGAGCTTGCTGAGGATGTGCACATCAGTTTCGGGTTGGTACAGTCTATTCTTACAGTTGATTTGGGAATGAGATGTGTCTGCAAAATTTGTGCCGAAACTCCTGTCCCCTGACCAAAAAGATCGACTCTCTGCAGCCAGGGAATTGTTAGAATGTGTTGAAATGACTCAGATTTCATCAATAAAGATTATTACTGGTGATGAATCATGGGCTTATGGTTATGACACAGAAACTAAGGCTGAATCCTCACAATGGAAGACTCCAGACTCTCCAAGTCCCAAAAAAAGCCCGTCAGGTGAGGAGCAATGTCAAGGCCATGCTCCACAGTTTTCTTTGATTACCAGGGTATTGTTTATCATGAGTATGCCCTAAAAGGCCAAACCATCAATAAGAAATAACTATGTCCAAGTTCTGACTTATTAGAGAGATGCAGTTCATCATAGAGGCCAGAGTTGCACAGAAAATGGTGACTGGTTTGCTTCATCACGATAACACACCAGCTCACTCATCACATCTTGTCCAGCGGTTCTTGGCCAAACACCCAAATTGAGCAAGTCTGTCAGACTCCGTACTCACCTGACCATGCACCCTGTGACTTTTTTGTTTCCAAAACTGAAATTATCCCTGAAAGGAAGGAGATTTAATGTCTTGGGGACCGTTAAGAGTAAATTTAGACATAGCAACTTCACAGCATAATGAAAGAGACATTTCAAAATTGTTTCTAGCAGTGGCAGGAATGCTGGAGAAAGTGTTTCATCAGAATGGGACTACTTTGAAGGAGACTGCGTGTGAAAACTGTCAGTGTCATTCTTCTTATGTTATTCTACAAGTCTCAATACTTTTTGTTTGCACCTCGTAAAAGAGAATCCAATTAAGCAGCTAAGTGAACTACCTCTTTTGTACATTTGACATGGAGCCTGATTCAGAAAGGGGCACCATCCATAGCCCCATTCATGTCTCCAGAGAGGCTATGCAACGCCACAGCACTGATTCCACAATCTCACATAGCCATGCACACAGGGATGTAGAATCAGCGTATGGCCATTCCTGGGGAAGCACGCCTAACTGGCAGCCTATCGCTCCATCCTGAGCCACGCACATATGTAGGCCGTGCGCACAGTGGCTATATTGCTCCTGCTGCCCTGTGCACCTGCAATCCCAAAAATGTCTCCAAACCCATGTCCTGCAGACTACGTACGACTGGAACCAGGAAGAAGGCCAATCCCCATCAGAACACACACATCAACATGGCTACCTGGTAGTTTAATTTCATTGAGGTGGACGAGACTGCTGGTGACCATCATCCTGGAGCAGGAGGAGACTCTCCCCAACCCCCACCCCCCCCACCCCACCCCCCCCCCCCCCCCCCCCCCCCCCCCCCCCCCCCCCCCCCCCCCCCCCCCCCCCCCCCCCCCCCCCCCCCCCCCCCCCCCCCCCCCCCCCCCCCCCCCCCCCCCCCCCCCCCCCCCCCCACCCACCCCCCCCCCCCCCCCCCCCCCCCCCCCCCCCCCCCCCCCCCCCCCCCCCCCCCCCCCCCCCCCCCCCCCCCCCCCCCCCCCCCCCCCCCCCCCCCCCCCCCCCCCCCCGCCCCCCACTGAGCAGAGGCGGCCAGCCCACACAGCAGCATGCAGGGATTGGGAACACTTTAGGATCACCCTCACCCAGTAAATACATCACAACACAGACAGACAAACCTAGAAGCAGAGAGAAGTGGGCAGGATGGAGCAACGCACAAGTTGGCCCAGAGACAGGCATGCACTAAGGTGGAGAGGAAGGACAGGGAAAGTCAGGATCTGCCCCTGGCAGAAAGCAAGAAGGCTGCACAGTGACATCACAGCACAGCACGGATAGAGCAGCCTTACAGCAGAGGCCCCAGGAAATAAGGGAGAACAGGATGTAAGCAGGCTCACAGTGAAGGCTCAGGGGGACACAGAGACAGATAGAGGGCACACATAGCAGAGAGCAGTCCTGGAATTTCAACCACAGCCCCAGGTTAGACAGATGCCCCTGAGGAGCCCCAAAAAAAGTCCCTTGTGCATTCCCCCAGGCAGGAGGTGAACCCAGCACCCTGAATCAGCACAGAACCACCAGGCTAGAGCTGTGAGTGCTCTGAGGTCCTAGAAAGAGAGAGCAGAGCTAGTCAGAGGGGAAACATAGTGTGAATGGTACAGGTGCAAATTGAAGTAGGACATGCCCATAGGTGGGAGATGAAACCAGCACCCTGGACAACGTGGGTTAGACACAGAACCACCAGGCTAGAGCTGAGAATGATCCCAGGCCCTAGAAAGTGAGAGCAAGAGCAAGTTCACAGGGGAGGCACAGTGTTAATGGGCTAACAGGTGCGAAATAAAGTAGTACAGGTCCCGAGGCAGGAGGCAAACCCAGCGCACTGAGCACTGTGAGTCAGACACAGAACCACCAGGCTAAATCTGTGAGTGAGTCCAGACCATAGGAGGCAAGGGAACTTGGCCCTGTGCATGTTCACCAAATACAATGACCAGATGCCCCCCCCCAGCATGGCATGGCAGGGTGATGCGCCACCGATAGCAGATGGAGACAGGGGCACATGATGTGTATGCGCTCAGTGCCAGCAGCACCCCCCAATGAGTAGACAGGTCCATTCCCTAGAAGGGGGAATGATGAGGTTTGTCTACCCCACCGGCATTTGTGGATCCTGCGTGATAGAGGTATACCATGTGCAATACCACAAAATCCACCACATGCACCCGCGACTGATAAGGCATATGTGGAAGCAGCTGCAGGAGGAGCAGGGTGAATAGCCATGCAGATACCCAGTCTGAGCAGGAGGCCGACAGGCCCAGCAACACAGAGCATGGACACCACGGAAATAGCATACTCCCTCCCCAGCCCACATAGTCCCAGCCCACACTGCCCCACCAACTGCAGAGCTGGCATGTGCTGGAACACCCTGTGTGTGTGTGTGTGTGTGCCTGCCCCCCCAGCAACCACAGTAGTGCAGCAACAGGAAGAGTAGGATGTGGAGTCACCATGATGTCCAACAGAGAGATATGGGCAATGAGCATGGCAAGCTGATACAAAGTGGCCTACCCCACCACAGTGATAGTGACCTGGAAATGGGAATAATGAGTGAGGTAATCAAATTTTCAGATGACAAAAAATTATTCAAAGTTATTAAAACCCAAGAGGATAGTGGAAAATTGCAAGAAAAATCTTGATAAATTGGAAGACTGGATGTTCAAATGTAGATGAAATTTAATGTGAAGTGCAAAGCTATGCACCTAGGAAAGAAAAACTCAAATGATGGTTTACACAATGCAAGATTCCATATTAGGATCCACCACCCAGGAAAAAGATTTAGGCATCATAGTGCTAGCACATTAAAACCCTCTGCCCAGTGTGCAGCGACGGCCAAGAAAGCAAATAGAATGCTAGGAATCATAAGGAAAGGAATAGAGAATAAAACAAAGGATATTATAATGCCTCTGTATCCCTCCATGGTGTGACCGCACCTTGACTATTGTGTGCAGTTCTGGTCTCCGTATCTTAAAAAGGATATAGTATTATTAGAAAAGGTGCAGAGAAGAGCCACCAAAATGGTATATGGGAAGGAAGAATACCCCTATAAGGAGAGGTTTAAAAAGGTTAGGGCTCTTCCAATTTGGAAAAGAGGACGGCTGAGGGGATATATGATAAAGTCTAGGAATTAATGAATGGAGTGGAATGGGTAAACGTAGATCAATTGTTTACGTCATGCAAGGAAGCTAAACAGTATAACCTATTTAAGACTAGTAAGAGAAAATATTTTTTCACTTAACACGTAATCAAACTCTGGAATTCATTACTGGAGAATGTAGTAAAAGCTATTAATGTAGTTGGTTTTAAAAAAGGTTTGGAGTAGTTCCTGGAGGAAAGTCCATAAATCATAATTGAAGGGGACCCAGGAAATCTACTGCTTGCCACAATACAAGCATTGTGGAACCTTGTCCTTTGGGGAAACTGCTAGGTACTTGTGACCTAGATTGCCCACTGTTGGAAACAGGATACTGGACTTGATGGACCTTGGTCTGACCCCAGTATGGCACAAGTAGTATAAATGGGTACACTACTTGTCAAACTGATTGACAGGTGAGATAAGGATGGCAGGAGCCAATCAGCGTTCACTTTCGGTGTATACCCCGCCTTAGGCCATGCCCCCTCCCATAGAAGTGAATGGTGAGTTAGCCATGCCCACTCCCGCCACCAGGCGTGGCCACCATCCCCACTTGACACGCCTCCACCCTCCCCCAAGGATGACAGCATCCAATCAGTGTCCACTTCCGGTTTGTGCCACACCCACGCCACGCCCCACAATATGGCATTAGCCAATCAGCAACCACTTCTGGGTTTGTGCCCCACCCACAGCCTCCCACCCTCAACCACGCCCCTGCCTACATAATCGGAAATGACATCACCGGAAACAGGGTGTCATCAGAAAAGGGCCATGTCCTTTTACGATGACCTCAGTGGAAGCAGAGTGACTGACTCCGGAAATGTGTTTTGCTTCTGGTTAATGTTTACATCTGCAAAAAGCAAGAACCCTGGTAAACAAAAAATGCTTTTCTCTCTCTTCCACTGCCCCAGTTCTTTTTTTCTCACGAAAGATTCTTAGCACAGGGCTTTTCACAGAGGCACAGACAGGGTAGAAGCTTTTCTTTACAAATGCAATTAACACATCTTTTGTTAGAGAAACCACTGCTGTCCATGTGATAGAATTTTGCTTTTCAGACCTCATGGTTAGAGAGAAATATTCTGGCAAGCACAGTGTAAGTTCAGACTGAAATACAGAGAGAGAGAGAGAGAGAGAGACCTGAGTTCAAATCCCCCTAATACAGCTATTTTTTTGTGGAGAGAATAGAAGAGCTGAGTTTTCAAACACAGCCACACTATTTTTTAGTGGCTTTGAAAAAAACAATAGCTGAGAGACAAGTCTGACACATGGCCTTCTCTAGGGTGTGGATAAGCACGCGTGATTGGTTGAACACAAGTAGGTCTGTTTCTGAGCGATGATCCAGGTGTTTCCTGAGGGCATGCTCCTGGTGTAGAGGCTGTGTGGTCCCCCCTGTGTAAGGGGAGACATCTTTAGAGGGGCATGCAGAGGATTCAAGAAAATAAAAAATGGCTGCTTTTTTATTGGAGACACCAAAGGCAGAATTTCCAGACAGGACACACAACATATTACTTACTCCCTTAAGGACCATGATGCCGAAGCATAGGGGTAAATCCACCGATTTGAAAATCCATTTTGAAATACTTGAGAGTCCGTCCTATCCCTAACAAAGACAATAAACAGTGAAATTGTAAGATTATCCAGATGCCCAAATATTTTTCGACATCATCAAGATCCCTGTGATTCTTGCACTGAACCGGACTTAACATCTGACAACTACAATGGATCCGGAGGATATATAATTAGATTTATGCCGCTGTAGATGCAGAAACAAACATTTTTATTGTAAGAACTAGTATCAGAAGAGTTAAGAGAAGTTTTTTTTTATTTAGAAAAAGTTTTATAAGAAGATAAAAGGTGGTTCACACTGAACATGTATTTTGTTTTTTTTGTAGGGAAGTGACGAAGTCTCTGTCTCCTACATGAGCTAGAGGAACATACAAGCAACCAATCTATGCTGTTTGATGCGTTCTCTGTAGCATATCCCAGGGAGGCAGTTTATGTCCATAGCCAGCCAAAAGGACATACACAAAAACCTGATGAAGGCGGGGGGGAGTGGGGGACGTGGATACACACATTTGTGAAATCTGGTCTAGACAAGCACCGGGTGGGCTGTATTATCAGGAAATGCTGGCCGGGCGTTTATGCATCGAGACTGTGCAGCTTGTGTCAATACATGCTACAGGCCAAAGACTCATGATTGTTTGAGTTGGGGCCTGACATAAGGAAATTCAGCAGAAAAGTCATAAAACTTGTAACAGGTTGTGTCTAGTACCTATTGTAAATGTTGCCATGATTGTTGGGTCATAAAATGAGAGCAACTGCCCTAGTTTATGAAATTTAATTTTTTTTGTTTGAACTCATCAGAGATTTTAATACCAGTATAAATCCAGGACAACTGCTCAATATTTTGCTTAAATCCTGTTGGCGGACGGCGATATAGAACCATTGGAAAGGTTTAATCTGTGACAGAAGATTTATCGATCATTCTTTAAAAAATGTTGCCATGATTGTTGATCATAAAATGAAAAGAAAGGTGGGGGGATGTATGTAGTTCCAGAATCTATTAGTTTGAACATTACATATGAACAAAAATTATATGTAATGGTCTTTCTATTTTGTTTTAAAAAAACTTATAATGCTCAACATGAATCATTTCACACTATGAAAACATTTTATTTTTGCAATAAAACATTTTTGAACCTATGTGGTGTGTTTTAGAAATGCCTAGTTACTCAATAGGTGTGCCTTACACAATAGGCCATATGATAAGCATTTGAAGAGCAGAGCTCTATTGTATAACTACAAGCCACTTTAAGACGTCTGGGGATGGGGGTATGTGTATTAGGCCACATACACAATATATATCATCTATTACAATGTACTGTCTGCGAAAAAAAAAAGGCAGTGTGAATTAGCCAGGTCGTATGATAAGATTATGAGATCCATAGAATATTTTTCAGTTAAAGAGTCCTGGGATGGCTGTACAATCCCCATCAAAAGAATTTCATTTTGAAAAAAGCTGCAGTGATATTTTCAGCAGCCAGAAGAGATCACAATCGTCCTCTCTATAGCCTGTATCATCTGCAATTCTTCTTCAGACATGGGTGGGTAGATATGAGTCTTACTTTTTAAAAAAAAAAATTGTTGGCTATGTAAGTTTTCTGTCTCTTCTGATTGTCTTTAAAAAAACTCCACAGAGCACAAAAGGTGGTTACAAATAAACTTTCTCTTACAAAAAGAAGGCAACAAAGAATGTGACAAGGTATGACCTGTGTTTTTTTAATTTTCCAGCAGCTATTCTCTTTCTAATGTACCTCAACCTTTAATCCTTTTTTTTATATTTTAGAACCAAGAAGATGCGACAAAACAAGATGACCAGCCTAATCAACATACCGCACCCTACCAGAAAAAATATAACTTTCTCTTACAAAAAAGAAGGCAACAAAGAATGTTAAAAGGTATGACCTGTGGTTTTTAATTTTCCAGCAGCTATGCTCTTTATAATGTGCCTCAACCTTTAATCTTTTTATTTTTATTTTAGACCAAGATGCTACAAAACAAGATGTGCAGTCTAACCAACAGACGGTACCTTACAGAAAACCAAAAGACAAGCAGAATCATGAGTATTCCGGTTTTATCCAGCTCCTAAATTTTTAGGCCACTGTAAAAGAATAAAAAAGTATTAGCCCCTATGTTTTTCTTTTTCAAATCGAGAAAATGTTAGAAAAACCGGCTGTGGGGGAGAAGTCTAACAGGAAAAGATCACACAGCGAAAGTTTTTCTGACGGTGAATCTGCACACACCGGTACAGAATACAGTGAGCATGGTGAAAGCCGTGTCTTTGATCACAGTGTTTCAGAGGACAGAGCGAAATAATCTTGCAATTAGGGCCCCGCTGAAGAATAAGAACCATTTAGCTATGTTCAGTTTGTGGAAAAGGTGGGATCGTAACTTGGACAAGTTGAATGGTGTACTTTATTCCAGAGTAATTTCGGTTTTATTAATTTAGACAGGGTAACATCATTATCTGAGGCTCAAATTCGCCATTCGGCAAGTTATTCAACATATGCTGGATAAGGTTAGCAGCATGGTTTCACCCCGTGATTATGTAGCGGTGCATCTACACTCATCTTCTTTTTCACAATTCCTCTTTATTCTGGAAAGTTAAACCAAGAAGCATTAGACGCTGACTATTTGTTTTACCATCAATCGCTAAACTCCTTCAGAGTCACAGAGAAATCCAGTTATGGGATATATTCCGTGTTGTACTTATCATAAGAAATCGGGGTGGGGGATCTCGTAGGGTCTTAAAGACTATACCATTTAGCCATATTATGCATAAGAAAGGGATGTATTTGATAGACTTGAAACACACGTGATAATAACCTGTCGTTTTGCAGTTATCCTCACAGGTTCACAGGTACAACTGGAACAGATGGTCGAATTGTTATACAGGTGCTAAAATACTACATAATGAATTGGGATGGCCGGTACATAGAAAAGTCATGCTCAGATGATGTATCAATATTTGAACGGCTTTTAAAGAAAACCATAACGCATTGTGCTTTACAACACATTCATGGGTTTGTTTTAATACATCAGACGAGACCTGTGTTCCCTAAAGACTGTTGTTTTTCTTGTTTCTACAACAACCCACGATGCCCTTTTCTATGGTATAAACTGATGTCAAAAAATTCTATGGGGAGCGGCAACTTCTGTAGTTACTGTCAGAAACCGTCCAGTCCACGATCATAATTGCACATTATGGTGCGCGTCTTTGTTTGACACTCACGTGTGCGAATAATGTTTGGTGTATCAACAGAGATGCCCTAATTGCAAACTCTTTCGTCGTTCTAAAGAGTGTTTTAGATAGACACGCGTATCTGGCTCTGAAAAAAGAAGTTATCGTGTTTATCTAAGATACTGTTTGCCAGAAATGTGGAGTCTTATGTGGGACAAGAAACATAAGTGCAAGGGCCGGCATTGTAAACTATGTCGCGAGCACCTAACCGGGGATGGCGTCCACTTATGTTTTATGACCCCTATTGGTAAAACTGAAACATCTGAAAAGTATATTTTTTATGATTGTGAATGTATGTAAGAAAAAGGCTGGCATGTCCCTAATTACATATATGCGACGGACGTAAATGATGAAAGAAACTGGGAATTCAAGGGTCTCGAATGTATTTCTGCCTTTATACAGATTTTTTGTGACAAAAAAGTTAAAGGCTACTCCTTCATAGCCCATAATTCCAAAGGTTATGATGGATATTTTGTTCTTAAACAACTGCTTAAGGAAAAGATGGACACAGGGCTGCTGGTTCATGGTGCTACACGTTACAAATTAAACCGTTGCAAGCTTGGACTATCCTTTTTATAGACTCGCTAAATTTCCTTCTATGACAACTTAGCAAACTTCCACAAGCCATGGGTTTTACCGGCAGCAAGGGGTACTTTCCGCACTTTTTTAATAGGCTGGAAAATCAAAATTATGTGGGCCCCATGCCGGTGTGTTGAACATTACGGTTTGAGTAACATGTTGCCCTGAAGAAAAAAAGGACATTTTTACAATGGTACAAGGACAATCAGCATAAAACTTTTAATATTTGGCAAAAAGAGTTGGCTTATTACTTGCAGCAGGATGTATCTATTTTGCTGCATGGCCCGTGTTCTCTACCTAGCTGGAAATCATGAAAATGACAGAGAAAGAAGTGTGTGTAGAGCATGGTGACATCTCAGAATTATATAACCCTTGCATCTGTATGTATGGCTATGTTCAGATTAATGTTTTTAGAAACCCAAGACTGGGTGGGGCACGCATTCCACCAGAGAACTATCACCGGCAGACAACGAGATAGTCATCCCCATCTATTCAATGGCTGATGTATTTAGCTGCCAAAGAAAATATACAGTACACACCTGCTCTGAAGGTGGGGTCTTATTTTCCTTGATGGCGATGCCGTGATCGGTGGGGTAGAAACAGCTTTTGAATTTACTGGTTGTTTTCCACGCACGGCTGTCCGAGCTGTTCTATAACGATAAAGACAGGAAATCTCCTGTGAGCAGCCACTACCTATGGTTTTCTTTATTACAAAACACAGCTAAAAGCTGCATTCCTGGTAAAGCCGTGGGTTCAATGTCATAATTCTATGGGAGCCACGAGTGGAAGCAGATGGTAAAAGGAAAGATGACGGGGGCTGCGCAATATTTCCTGGCTGACTCCGCATTAACCGCAACCTCTGATTCCCACAGCGATGCACACACTTTTAGTCGGGAGTCCATAGACACAAAATCGCATTTGTCACTGTACCACAAAACAAGACCTTGGGAAAAAATACACTAAGATGATTTTTAGACCAGCCTATACCCCCTTTTGTCAGTAAAACAAAGGAATATCCAATAGCCAGTGGTTGGCTAACCTTTTTGAGCCCGAGTGCCCAAACTGCCGCACAAAACCAAAGAATTTTCCTCAAAGGTCCAGCACTTTCATTTGCATAAGTGGTCCTGATTTGCAGTAATATTTGCATAATGTTACCCATACACTAACTTTTAGTAAACATGTCTCTTTATGAAGTGTATGGATAAAGAAAGACTAAAAGATTTCTACATTACTATAATCCAGTGCCAACCGCCATACACATTAGGAACTACGTACAAACTCTGCCCCTTTAGACCCCATAGCAAACCCCGCCGTATCCTGACAGCATTACCAGACTCACAAAGCACCATTACCCTACCTATCAAAAGGCCACACTGCAAATATTAAACCAATACATTTCAGTGAATACTGGGGAAATAGAACCAGTTTCAACGTCAAATAGGATTTCTCTCTTGTACCAAACACAGCGGCAGATGTTTCATGATGCACATTTCCCAGAGCTGACATATTCCATTGAATAAATTCAAAATAACGATATATCGGGCTAACCTTTTGTGCATGTTTTTTTTCAGTTGCCAATTGGTCCAGGGATCCATTTTCTTCTCCTGGTTTCGTTCATGTTTTCCTCTCTGCTAAATCTCCCCTCGTCTGCTGTCCATTTGTCCGTTCTTTCTTCTAGATTTTTTTCCATTCTCTCTCTCTCTACATCTGCTTTAACATACTAATCTTTCTCCTTTTTTGCGCTTGTTCTCATTCCTAGTTTCATCCACCCAAATTTTACCCTCCATCCTCAATCCCCAATTACTCTCCCAATCCCTGGCCAATTGTAAATTTTTCATCCCTCCTACACAAAATATTTGTTCCCTCTCCATTTTACTCTCCCATCCCCCATCCCATTCTACTCCCTCCCCCAACATCAGCTCCCTTCTAGTTTACAGTCTCACCCAGCATCCATTCCCTTCTTCAAGCCCCCCACCTTCCCCTCCGCCCCATTGCCATTCCAAGCCCCCCAGTCCCCCATCAG